>WFKH01011581.1:51153778-51171278 GCA_016163765.1 Magallana hongkongensis | reverse complement strand
TCAGTCCGAAGCTTTTCTTTTTCATTAAATGGGCGTTGTTCAAGAAAAATGCAAATGCAATATTGATTCGAGTCTTGAGCCTGTATCTTAAGATATCCGCACCTGTCTAGCGCATATGATAACATAATCATCTAATTTTAAGTATGAATAGTTTCGATTTAAATTAATTTCATATGTGAACCCAGCAGCTTCTGGCAGTTCTAAGTGTCAATTTTTTATGAAAAAAATCTATCGGATTTGTATATGAAACTCTTTTTTGACGATGAAGGAATGCACTTCCTAAAAATTCTGCATTTTGGCATTAATTCGTGCATAAAGTGTTAACAGCACTTAATCAAAACACGTTAGCAGGTTTAGAATAGAAAATTAACAAGCTATATCCGTAGACTGTGTTATCCGGAGATCTACGTTCCACACTCCCTCATTCTCCCTTTTTAGAAAGTAAAGGGTCCTTTTGTGAACTCATTATTTGAATTGCAAAATTAAGTGGAGGATATCACTTATGTGCTTTGCTTCTTTAAGTTTCTTTCTATATAAAAAGGGGGCGTTCATCGCCCTTCAAGAATGGAAATCTTAACCGTGTGTTTCATTTTGACTAGAAAGGCCTCACAATAGCTACAGTGGTTTTTATTTAATTTTTTAATTCGTTCTTAGTTTCTGTAAATAATGGACGCATTTGAAATTTGTTATCAATGGTATAGTAAACATTAAGAGATAGACGAACGCTATAATCCTATGAAAGATGAAAGGCGAGGGACAGAATATATATGTTTACCTGAAAACACAAGATTCCTTTCTAACAAAAGACAGAAAATCCCCAGGAACAGTATTAAATCATGAAACATTTTTATCAACTGCCTTGGATTTCGAGGGTTTCAATTTAAGGAAATCTGATACGTGTTCATGCGATGACTATGATTATATTTTGATTTGTGTACTGTTAATATGTTTGACAGTATTAAAGTCTATATATTTCAACCCTCCCACGTAATGGTACACATTGCCCAGTATTTCAATATTTAGCTTTTGCTCCGATACAGATTTGTCGCAATTGATTATCATGATTTTGATAAAGTATTGATACTTGTAACAATTCTTTAGAAAAGAGAAATTTCAAATATTTCTTAATTGTACTTTTGCAACGAAATATTGAACATATTAATAAATAATGGCACCATGAATATTCTAGGATTTCGAATTTTAGTGTAATTTTATGCTTTGGAAACTTTAGAATTGATTTTTTTTTTTGAGCAAGTTAAAATTTGAAATAAAATGTTAAATTATAAATTTTATATAGAATACTCAAGTCATTAATTGTCAAAGTTTCAATATGCTATGTTAGGGTTGAGTGGATAACCTGGCGCTCTATCAAAAGACGTAAATATCGAATCATTAAACGTCTCGAGCTAAGCGACGTTTATACTTTCAACGTCACAAACACGGGAAAGACGTCGTCGTTTACACAAACATCGATGACGTCAGTCTATTGTCATCAGTCATGATGTTATGGGAGCTTTAGCAACAGGAAGCAAATGTTTACGATATGAGCCTTGAACCTGAACCTAAAAAACGTAAAATGGAACCGCACATTGGAGGCGATAATGGAACTTTACAGAACGAAGCGTCCTCCAAGTCCGTTCACAACGTGGCGTCTCAGTCTGCAAGTGGCGATTTCGGTGCGGACGACCTACATCAATATGTTATAGCCTTGCCAGGAGACGAAGGGGTATCGAACCCAGCCAACTACGAGATAGTTCGTCAAGGATGTGCCCTCGGAGACGAGTGGGTCCAGGCCTACCCCCCGCCACTGAGTTCGTATCCAGCTCGGGTCATCAAAACTGGGAACACTTTCTACGACAGTTTCGTTCACAATATCACCAAAGTGACGGGGCTACGACCACTAAATACGCTCGCTAGGGGGAGGTCTGGAGCAATTATTCTAGCACAAGATCTACATAAAATCAACCATTATAAAGAGAGTGAGTATATTCCGGTGGTCTTAAAATTGAACTCATCAAAACCAAGAAGGAAAGCCAAGGTCACTGTCAAAACAGATATGGAGGATGAAATGAAGATTTTGAAAGAGCTTGAACATTGCAACATAGTGTCTTGGATCAGTAACATCAGCTATCATGGCCGTTTTGGCATTGTAATGGAATTTTGCGAAAACGGCAACTTGGAGCAGCTACTGCGTCTGCATGATGCACGCTTTCTGACTGAACCCGTATGTAGGAAATACTTCCAAAATATCTTTGATGGTCTGGAATACGTTCATCTACAAAACATAGCTCACAGAGATATTTGTACTCAAAACATCTTTATAACCTCCAAAAACACGTTAAAGATCGGCGATTTCGGACACGCCGTGTATTTTTTCACCGGTGACCCTCTACTTCAAGAAGAGTGTGGAACTGTTGGGTTCCAGGCCCCCGAACTCGTCAACAAAGAACCATACAACCCCAGGTATGCCGATATCTGGTCCTTAGGGTGCACTTTGTACCTCATGTCCACCGGGCGCCTTCCTCTAGGGGTCGTCCCAAGTGACATCAAGGAAAAGGCTTCCAAAGAAATCCAGTTTCCCGACAAACGAGTCCTCAACATCTCCACGCAGCTCAAAGAGGTCATCCGAGGGGCTCTGGCCGCCAACCCCAGTCTGCGCTTTACTCTAAACCGCATCAAGCACGCCGATTGGATGAGGGAACCCAAAAGTAGTGTCCAGATCGGAAACTTCCATTTGATCCGGCAGCCTCGCAAAATCCGGGAAGGGGAGGTGGAACAGGTGCTAAAGAAGCGATATGAGATTTAATTTCAGAGACTGATTTTCAGAACCAGCCAATCATGTGTCACATTTTTACTTGTGTCTTTCGATGCTATTGGAAAATAATAGATAATTATCACATAACATCATTTTACAAACAGTGAAAAAAGTATATTCTTAAACAGTGTTCAATTATTTTTTTTCGGTTCTTTTTTATTTCTGTAATTTTTTTTAAACGAAAAAAAATCGCTTAATCACGCTTGTTAAATTGATTTTTTTTTCTAGATTTTTGTTATCTATCAATAAAATAAAACAGTTGATACATGGATATTTTTCTCATATAGTTTTTAAAAAAAAAAAAAAAAAAAAGGATGTTGATGTTTTGTTCTCAAAGAATTTTTTATTTAAGAAATCCATTTAGATCAAATAAATATTTCATAGCCAAACCTAAAACCAAAAAATTCTGAAATGGGAAAATTGATTTAAGAGAAGGGAAAATAACGAATGCTGATATAAACGAAATGGAGGAGGAGATTTTGGGGCTGCATCGATCGGGTTGGTAACGAAGCCAGTTATCCCACGGATTAATGAGGGAAGAAAAATCCACACTTCTCTGTTCTCAGCATCGTTAATGATGGGCAAAATAATGGTGATATTGCAACAATGGAACTATCTTGCGATTCTAAGTACAAAATAGATTTCGTTTATTTCTTTTGCATTCGTCTCTTTTGTTACCTTCGGTAACCTTGCTCATTAATCCTGCAATAAATTGGATGATTTTTCCTTCTTTTAAAGAAAATATCGGAGGAACGGCTTTTTAACAAATATGACTTTTGTGAGAGAAGTATTAATTAATGGGTTATGTTTGTCCATATACATACATTATTTATTTGTTATGGTGATGATTATTATGCCGTTTTAAAATCAGGATTAGGACCAGAGTTTAGATTTTAATCCATCAATCCAAAACCCTACAAAAGATATACTTTGTTAAGTTATTTTATATTTCATTATTAACATTTAAAGAAGTGTGATATCTGCATCAAATATAGAATTTATATAATCTTTATTTATTTAAAAACAATTTCAAAGTTAGTTTTAATTAAATTGTTTAAGGTTACAACATTTGTATTCTAAATACAGTTACAGTGTGCTCCAACTAGATTGTACATGCCTTCTTCTTTCGGTTTACTAGTTTTCTGCTTGTCAGGTTTTTTATGAAATGAAAATACGACGATTAAAATGAATTTCTTAACTGTCTAGTTGACTACTTCATTCGGTTATGTCCTTTCTGTCCGCTGTGTTGTCCGTCCGTCTGTCCAAATGTCTGTCTGAAAATATTCTTCCTAACAGATTGTCCGTCTGTCTGTTATTTTTAAAATCTCATTTGTTCATTTCTTTATTTGACATTCGTAAACTTGTCTGCCAGTCTGTCTCTTTGTCACTTGAACTCTTTTACTTCCTAGTTTGGACAGTTTTATCCGTCTGTTCGTCCGTCTGTCTGTCCAAATGTCTGTCTGAAAATATTCTTCCTAACAGATTGTCCGTCTGTCTGTTATTTTTAAAATCTCATTTGTTCATTTCTTTATTTGACATTCGTAAACTTGTCTGTCAGTCTGTCTCTTTGTCACTTGAACTCTTTTACTTCCTAGTTTGGACAGTTTTATCCGTCTGTTCGTCCGTCTGTCTATCACTTGTTCTTTTACAGGTTTGTTTGTCCGCCTGTTTGTCTATATCGTTTGTCATTTTTATTTTCTGTCCATTCAATAAACTTCATTTGATAGAATACGCCAACTTGAGTTCTATAATTATATTTATCGACATTTTTAATTGATAGAAAGGCGATTCAGGTAACCAATATAGAATTCATCTAAGTGTGTTGTTAAGAGTAAACCGGCCTTTTAAGTTAAATGAAATGAAGAATGGGTGATTTTGAATATACATTTTTAAAAGGGACATGGTAAGCAGAAGATGATTTAAATTTTCTACATTGTTATGTACATATGTACATTTAATGTCATTTTATATTGAAGTATCTATGATGCAAAAATCACATGAAATTTCTTTAATTTTACAGCCCATCACAAATCTTATGAAAACAAATAAATGACCGATGCATTTTGCGTATACAATGTGCCTTTTTGTAAATACGATCTTTTAAAATCATGACAAATATTGTATTTACAAAGCGAAGTATGGAGACTGAATCGTGGCTGAAGAGGAAGAAGTCAAGTAAGAAACGAAAAGACATTCGCAAGATCGATAGAACGCATGACATCTACCCCAAATCTCGTTTTCCCTCTGAACTTGCTTACCTGAAGGGTGGGAGTGTAATGACATGCTCTTTGTCCACAGGTAATGCAAGAACAAATAAAGCCAACAGAAACTGAGAAATTGAAAAATTATCACCTCATCCTCACGGAAAATTTAGACCAAAATGAAATGAAAAGTACTTACAATTGAATAAATCAGGAGAAATCAGGGACCGAATCTAACCAAATGAGCCAATTATTTTAATAAGGTGATATATTCGACCCCAAAGGAACTGGATCTGAGACTAATGATGGTGCATTGGGCGCTTGCTATTAATTAGCTCTAAACTAGTGAGTGTAACGAGTGAAGTCACAGCCAAAATTTTTCACTAACGAGAAGGGTCCATGTTTTTGCAACAAATCAAACTCGGCTTAATGAGACTTCCATCTTGCAAGGTCTGCTTCGTAGATTTCTACATTTGACGTTTCGGGCGTTTTATTGATATGCTTTATCGGAGACCCATTGATGGGTTTTGGTAGATATATCTTAGATCTACAGACACATAAACTGGCCTGCAAATGAGGGAAAACCAAATCGTTACCGATATCACGTGACGAACTGACAGTGTTAAAGTGCGCACACATAATTGCACTTGATGTATATGATAACCGCATCCGCGGATCTAGAGGGGGGGTCGAGGGGGTCCCGACCCCCCCCCCCCCCTAGAAAATGAAAATTTATTGAATTTACATAGTAAAATTATCGCAAATATGTCTCGGACCCCCCATGGCAAACACAATTATCCTTCGGACCCCCCTCCCCCTGGAAAAATTTTCTGGATCCGCGCATGTAACCTTTCGGCTTCCCATGACTTACTACTTACTAGTTTGTTCCGTGAGTTCGCACACAATGGCCATCGAAACAAAATTAATGTCGCAACATTCAGTTATGTCTTTGCGATGCAACATTCTACGAAGCATAACTCTGAGATTTTGTGTTTTGTATGATATATCTTTGCACCCGGTGGAGGGGGGAGGGGGGGGGGGGTTGATTCGGAAATCGTTTGGTGTGAAGTATTCTGAGCCGAATTGCTCTTTTTTTTCTATGCTGCGTACCGATTGACAATTACGTTTATTTGTGTATACTTTTAATTGCCTATCATTTATAATTTAGGCAATGACAATTTCTTTATTCTCTTAACTGCATAAATTACAGTGTTGAGAAGAATCACTGAATAATAATACATATAATACATTGCATGCATTGGAGAGTGACAATGAAAAATGAAAAAAAGAAAAAAGGACAAGGAAAAAAGTTTGATTGGCAGTTAACCTAGAGAGCTAACTCTCTCAATTATAACTTTAATGAATTTACACAGCTTAATCAACAATTTTTTATTATTAGTATTAAATAGTTGTTGAAATTTGTAAACATTTCGTTGTGTGTAAAAATATGAAGGTATGTATAAAACTCTCTTATCTTTAATTTTTATATCTGTACAATGGAATAAATAATGAAATTCATCTCCTATCTCATTACAGTTACATATGGGACATATACGGTTTTCACGAGGTATATCATACCATCTACCTCGTTCTATAGGCAATTTTGCATTACCTGTTCTAAAAGTGAAAAAAATTTCTGATATTTAAAAGGCAGAACCAGTAAGTATTTTTCCAAGGATAACGTGGTTTTAAAAATTCTATAGTTAATACTTTTTGATGAATTATACATTTCACTATTCCATGACTGCTTGAATTGGTCCAGAAGTATATGAAAAACAGATTTCTTAAGCCACTGGATATTTACATTTTGTTGGTACAAAATAAAAAATAGGCCACAATCATTCAATATTTTAACAATAAATTTAAACCATGGTCTGTTCATTCTACCCATTGCATACTGTAATTTTGACGAAACTTTATTATTTTGTGAAAAAACAAGTTTGCTCCAAAATGCAATCATCCGGACTTTAACATTAATCATTAATGGATATCGTCCAAGTTCCCCATAAACCATATAATTTGGTGTTGACGACTTTAGGTTTAAGATATGTTTACAAACTTTCAGATGGAACTTTTCAACCAAAGCAATATTACCAAATCCCCAAACTTCACATCCATATAGTAAAATAGGTTTCACAATTTTGTCAAACATTTCTAATTTACAATCCATTGACATATTGTGTTTTCTACATTTGCCTATTACACTATACATAGCTTTAGTAGCCTTTTCACAAAGTTCTTTCACATTGAGATTTAATGATTCATTTTTACCAAAATGTACTCCAAGGTATTTAAAATTATCTACAACTTCTAGACTAATGTCCCCGTACTTAAATGAATAATCAACATGACATCTACCTTTGTTAAATATGACAATTTTTGTTTTATCACTATTAACTTTGAGGTGCCAGCTTTTTCAATATCTTTGAAAAACATTAAGTAGGAGAGATTCAAGAAGTACATGAAGTATGTAAATATTAAAAGAAAAATGTTCTCTTTTGTATTCCATATGGGTATGAATGAATTAAAAATTACAGTACATAAACATATAAATTGATTATAATAAGTTCTTGAATTACTGTTGTCAAAAGTGGGTCAGATAGCACAAAAAATATTACTTGATAAGGTTTTGTGGGGTGTTTTTTGTTGTTGTTGTTGTTGTTTTTTTTAAATATATACAAATCAACTTTAAAGTGTCCTCAACATCTTGCCTTGCAAGGAAGAATATTTGGCATGAATTATCTTTCTTTTCTGGATTAAGAGTTGTGAGAATTTCTGTTTTCAGCAATTTAGGAAATAATTTTATGGAATTCAATTGTAAATTGTAATATTCAATAACTTTTACAAAAATTCTAAGAGATAATTTCGATTTTAAGAATCAATTTGGCATTCTATACGACGGTATAATAAATCCAAACTCATTGATATAAACTAAAATAAACTCAAAGAAAGATAACTCTTAACAAATTGTTAAACAGATTTCAATCAAATCGAGTTATTTACCTTTCCGTAATTTCTCAAGATTTTGATTCTCTGATTTATTGTGATATTTGCAAGCAAATTAACTAATATATCTAACCAATGAAATCATTTTGTAATATATTGTCATATTTCTAGCATGAAAAACATTTCTGGTTCGTCACAGTTTTTCTTGCATATGATTTTAGACCCTGCTCTTGTTTTCAGTTGAGCCAGTTGTTATATATACCGGTATATCATTTATTGACCTGCGGCTTGTCCAGTATATAAAAATACCGCTTTAAATTATCTACTATGTTTAAAATTCACAATAATCTTGTTCCTTCTTACCTAAAAGATATAACTCCTGTAACTAGAAGTGTCACTTCCAACTATAATACTAGAAACTCCTCAAACTATTCTTTGCCTAGATGTAGATTAGAAGTTTTTAACAAGTCATTTTTTCCAGACACTATTCGTAAGTGGAATAGTCTGAGTACTAATACCAGGGAAGCTACTTCATTAAGTATTTTTAAGAAAACACTACAGAGCGATTATACAAAGCCTCCTAAGTATTTCTCTTTTGGTAAAAGATTTTTAAATATCATTCATACGAAATTGAGGCATAATTGTGTTCTCAATTATGATCTTCATCGATGTAATATAATAGCCAACCCAATGTGTTCATGTGGAAGTTTAGAAGATGCACATCATTTGTTCTTCGTTTGTAAAAAATATTCATTATTAAGACAATCATTTATGTATAATCTTCTATCGTTGAACTTTTTGAATATAATTGATGTACATTTGATACTTTGGGGTGACAAAACTTTATCTTATGATGAAAATGTTAAAATATTTAAAGAAGTTCATACATTTATACAAAAGTGTGGAAGATTTACCTAAGTTTTAAATGTAATTGCATAATTTTCTTATCCATCCTAATTCTAATTTTAGATTTGCACAGTATTACAGTATTACAGCATTCATTTCTATTTCATTAAGTGTACTATACCTATTATAAATGTTAACTGGCATTGTATGGCATTGTAATATATTATGTACAACAAGGAGAGGACTCTCTAAGTTTTCGGAACTTGTGTCCAATCCTTTTGACATTATTAGTCAATAAAATATGTTCAACTCAACTCATAAAAATACACGCTGTTTTACACACACACACACACACACACACACACACAAAATATTGTAAACAGTTACATATAAACAACCTCTCTCTCTTTCTCTCTCTCACTCGTTTTTTAAGATATGGCAAATATTGGTCGATGCAAAATCTGCAAATTCAAAAGATGTAAAATCGCTTTTAAATATTGTTTGTGGGTAAAGTCATATAAATTTCACTCTGTGTAGACATTTGTAGTTGATATCAATTTCTCTGCTCTTCCTAACTTGACCTTGCATTTGTACATTTGTTAATATTTTTGTTTTTTGTACCTCATGTACCATTGATATGGTTTAGAGAAATAAACATTCATTCAGACTCCAATTGACACAGAAATCAAGAAATGATATTCTCTACAGACAATAGGAACAAATGACAGGTGAGAGTGACAGGTGGGATGTCATGTGAGATAAAGGTCATCCATTGTTTATTAATTGGGTTTCCTATACATGTTATTACAATCACTTGTAAGTACAATCCGTAGGTCTAAACAGGAATTCACTCAATTCGATAAATATCACTGCAATTATCTGATTATAGCAGAGTTGTTTGTGTTATCAATTGACAAAATGCAATTATCTTTAGAGAAAATATTTAAGGAATAAGGAATCGTCCTTTAGTATTATGAGGTGATAATTTTAGTCAGGGCGTAATCAAATCCAATAAGGGTTTTATGATAGATTTGATCACGCCCCGACCGTAATGATCACCTCATAATGTTTAGAAATATTATAAAAATATTCATTATTACTTTTATTTTTATAATTTTCAGCAATTGTACGATTAAATTATTGAAATATTATAAATTTTGGATTCACAAAAAGACATCTTTTAAATTTGTATTAACAATTACCCAGTGAATTAAAATTTACAATGTGACTTTGACCTTGAACTTTGAGAAGGACTTATATAAGGTAATACCTACTGTCTAGTAATTCTTTTATGTTTCTTCCATTATGTTATTTTTTTTCAAAAATACATTTTTTTAATAAACAATCCTAAATAATTATGTTGGGTTGAAATCTCAACATCTCAGTTCGATATGGATGACTGGTAAATTACATATACTGAAATATAAAAACGATTCTGTATTCATCGATTTACATCTTTCAAAAATTATTCTAACACTTTAGAACAGTGCTTCTAAAAAAAAAATTGTTTTCAGGGGGTATATCCATAAACAAAAGGCAAAACTGGTCATACTTTTGGCACCTAAAATATGGTACTGTACTAAGAACTTCTCATGAAATTTCACTCCAGTTGGACTCTACATATTTTAGTTATTTAATTCATAACGATGCTTTAAATCAACATTCTGATAAATATAGACCGTTATTAAGGTGGAATCTTTGATAGAAATGTTTATTTCTTTTACTCCCTATCAGTAATTTACGCGCCTTATTCTCCCGTTTATTCTTTCATAAATGATATGAGCAATGAGTTTGAATTTGAAATGCGCTCAGCCTACTGCCTATGTTTCCATGCACACTAAATATTGTCCAACAATTTAATTATGAAATGTATTTGCATAAGCATTTGAGGAAGCTGATTTGAACATATTTTATTGTATATATATATATAAGATACATATACAAATGGTTCGGACACAAGTTCTGACAACTTACTAGGTCTTTACCATAAATAGAAAAATTATACAAAACTTATAACTGTTATAACATGATATAAAATAGTTATTATAATAAATGAAAATAAGTGATATATACGAGAATAAGAAACATGCACATACACTATATTAAACAAATCTACCAGTTTCGTTGATATACAATTAAACTAATGAGAATAATTGCTTGCTAATTTTAAGGGATAATGACTCATCGCCCCTGTAGCAGATTAAGAAAAAAAAAATTATTTCTAGCGATAGTATAATTTTTGCATTTGAAGAAAAAATGGTAAGCATCTTCGGGTGATCCACACCGACAATTACCGCTTTCTATAATATTTATTTTGTGTAAATCATAATTGAGTATGCAATGGTGTCTTAGCTTGGTATGTATTATGTTTAGCTTGCGCTTACCATGTGTAAAAAGGAGGAAGCTTTAGCTATGTTTTTAGTTTTATATAATGAATTCTTAAATCTTTGTATAGAAGTTTCATTTTTTACTCCTATACTTAATGTATTCCACAATTGAATAGTGTCAGGTATAAATGATTTCTTAAATAATTCTGTTCTACACCTAGGTAAACTATAATTTTCAATGTTCCTAGTTCTGTGTGCAGAATCGTTACTCCTAGTATTAGGAATAATCTGAGATAAATATGAGGAAGCTGGATGGTCAACAAATTTCCCATCAGATCTACCTTAGAATTTTAGATCTATTTTTTTTAGCCATTTATACTATTATTAAGTAAAGTAAAAATATCTAAATATTTTAGCTTTGAAATTTTAAAATTTTTATATATCTTTATACAACACTCTCTTTGTAATGAAGATTAATAAAGATTAAAAATGGCCACGACCATCTAGTCCTCTTAATGAACTGTAGGCTTACGCAAGCACGCCGCATTAACATACACATAGATGTTTACAGCTGTAGCACTGTTGTACACTGACGTGTGTATGCATATGATATATTATTCAATAGCCTGGTTGGGTGGTCTTATATAACTACACTCGACTTTTGTCTCAACACAACAGAAGCTATAAACCTGTTGGTAATATAGTATTAATTTACATTCAGACTGGTTTTCTCATTGACATACTTTTACAAAGTTTTCACTCGTACAAACAAAAATATGCAAAACTGTGTTTGCTTTTATTTACAGAGATTTTTTTTTTATGATAAAGGTAAATAGCAAATGTAAGATAAAATATCTTGATAAAAGAAACCCAAAATTCCCCGAAATTACATAATAACAAAGTAGACAGGTATATTTTTAAGTTTTTTCTTTGAATGATAAGAAAGGAAAGAATGCGGAAGTACAAGACAGAACAATCATTTAGACCGATTTCATTTAGAACAATTCTATAAAATAAAAAAGTCTTGTTACGTCAATTGAATCTTGTTAGGATATGAGTCTGAGTACGTCAAACATTTGACTTCGTGGCTTCTTGTTTGTACACGAGTAAATAGAATGATACTAGTAATTAGACATCCGTGGTTTTGAGCAGACATTGAGTAGTTGTAATTGTGGGTGTATTTTTTTTTACTAAGCTGACCCACTGCTCAGTACCTTTAAATAGAACCAAGAAGTTGTGTCCCCCAGGAAGTGCAGAAAGCTGATTGAACCGAGAAGGAGTACAAAGGATAGAACGGTAAGTATATTATGTTTGTTTTGGTTTATTTGTTTTATTTAGAAAATAGAACAATTGAAAGTTATAGATGATAACAACGTCTGTAAGCAATGATTAAAGTTACTAGAATTTTTTCTAGTATATTAAATGTAACATAAAATGTAATATATTGAAGATGAATGAATACTGTAAAGAATAGTCTAGCATAGCATTTGTTCTCAAATCAGGGCTCAAATGGACATTATATACACGAAAAGTATGTTTAAGACAGTAGAGAGAGAGAGAAAGAGAGAGAGAGAGAGAGGGGGAGAGAGAGAGAGAAGGGGTCCTGTTGTTTGTTTGTAGATGTAGATACATTATGCATTATGTATATTTCAGTCATCCTTAAGTAGATCCTTGACTCGGTGAGCATTCGCCGATCAGCTGATTCGTAATCACGACAGGAACAGCTGATCACTGTTTACCATTTGTAAAAAGTCGACTACTACGCCGTCTTTACACACACTTATTGATTAGTTCTCACTGAGTTTCTACATCAGTGATAACAACTCAATGCTGACTTCATTTGGATTCACAAGCATCTATTTTTTGCTATTTGTTTGTCTCGTTGATAACCTTATACGGTTGCACGGCAGACGTTGCATCACCCTCTACCTCGCACCTTGTTGCAGCTGACGTGTAAGTGTCACTAGGTCTTGGCCCACTTCATTATCAGTGGAGTCTAACTCCACCCCTCATTTCGCTCTTTTTCCACTAAATTCTGGTTCCAGGCGGACGTGACTTTGATTTCCGAAGGTATAAAATTGCCTGCTTCTTTCAATTTTGTTAGATTTTATATTGCTTCGATGATTATGGTGTGATTAGGTGATATTTAGAGGTCAGAGACCGGTTGAATCGGTGCAATCACTTTTTCTTGCCATCGGTTTTGTTCAATTTGGTTTTTCCCAATTAAGTAAGTGTCTCCAAAGTGTGGGAGAAGTTTTGTATATTTTTTTTTTTCAATTATTTATGATACATTTTTTTAAAATTTGATTTTCCAAACATATTTGAAGAAAAATCGTTTTGAAATTTCAGAACTGAAGATGACGGGTAAAGCTGGTAAAGCCGTGCTCCAGCGGTACATGAGGATCCCCCAGCCAGATGACAGGGTGATGTGTGAGTACCTGTGGGTGGACGGATCAGGGGAGGGAATCAGGTCCAAGTGCAGGACACTGGACTTTGAACCAAAACACCCCAAAGGTGAGACTGGAAATATTAAAATGCTTTTAGTATATTCTATACACTGTGATTTTTTGCGTATTTGCTATCGCTGATCATATATGATTTTCAAATTTATTAAAATGTTGGCGAAAGTCAAATTGATTATGATTTGATAAATATTAAATACAAATATTGACAAATTACCAATAGAAGTATCTCTTTGATTGCAAAACAGTATCAACTGTATTTTAAGAATTTATGTTGCCATAAATCTTCTATTACGGTAACTGTACATTTAACTTAATTTTCCAAGACTAATGAACAATCGAAGTTTATAAACCATATTTCTTTTTATCATTCAAATAGTAAATTAAAAATTTTACGCTAAAATTTTCTCACATGAAAATTGCCGCTTCATGACGTAGTAACCTTTTTCTTCAGAATGCCCTGTCTGGAACTATGACGGCTCCAGCACGTACCAGGCCGAGGGCTCCAACTCTGACATGTACCTCCATCCCGTGGCTCTGTACAGCGACCCCTTCCGGATGGGCAAAAACAAGCTGGTGATGTGTGAGGTCTTCAAGTATAACGGCAAACCCGCAGGTAACGTTAACGCCACTGTACACCGTAATACCAAAAACTTCTCTGTTCTGTTTAATTTTATGCTACTGTAAATTAAAGAATCTTAGATAATACCGTTATTTTTTTTTTGATCATGTCGATTTTATTTTATTTTATCGTTAATATTTTTTTTTAGAATCCAACCACCGTAAGTCTTGCAATGAAGTGTGTGAGAAGGCTGCGGAAGAAATTCCATGGTTCGGAATAGAGCAGGAATACACCATGTTGGATGTGGACAAACACCCATTGGGGTGGCCCAAAAACGGATTCCCAGGACCTCAGGGTATGTTGTCAGAAACTGAATATGTTATCTAGAAAAAAGTAAATGTAAAAGGTGACGTAATGTTTGCTAAAAATGAGCATTCTTATATCATCCAGGCAACAATGGAATTTTAAAGCCTTACACCTTCTTATCAAAGAATTCCGCGAAAATGTATGTCATCGTATCATTTCATAGAACTTGGAAATAACCCAGTCGATGTAATACGAGTAATTCTACCTAGACGATTTTACCTATGTCTGTATTTATCGTTTCTTCTATCTTTTTATTTCACAGGACCATATTACTGCGGAGTCGGGGCCAACAAGGTATTTGGGAGGGACATAGTTGAGGCTCACTACAGGGCCTGTCTGTACGCCGGAATCAAAATCGCGGGCTGTAATGCCGAGGTCATGCCTGCACAGGTTAGTGGGTCAAGGTCAAAATTTTATCAGTTAGTAATGCAGATAAAGTAGATAGAATTGTTTACAAGTATACTTGAATAAACATATTTAAATTTTCTATTTTAGTGGGAGTTCCAGGTGGGTCCCTGTGAGGGTATCTCCGTGGGTGACGACCTGTGGGTGGCCAGGTACATTCTACACAGAGTCGCGGAGGATTTCGGTGTCATAGTAACCCTTGACCCTAAGCCAATGCCGGGAGACTGGAACGGCGCAGGCGCACATACAAATTACAGCACTTTCAAAATGAGAGAAGAAGGAGGAATCAAGTGAGTTCATTGATTTGTTGTTGTTATTATGGCAAGGTACAATATTTTCAATAGGGCACTGGCCACTATTTGTTGTTTACGTTAGCGACAACCGTCCTTCAACTCTTGCTTTTTTTTTCCAGACACATAGAAGATGCCATAGATAAACTCTCGAAGTGCCATGATAAACATATTAAAGCATATGATCCAAAAGAAGGAGAGGACAACAAAAGGAGATTGACGGGACTTCACGAGACTTCGACCATTAATGACTTTTCTGCTGGAGTAGCCAATCGTGGCGCCAGCATCCGCATTCCCCGCCAGGTGGCGCAGGACGGCTTCGGGTATTTGGAGGATCGGCGCCCCTCATCTAACTGTGATCCCTACTCTGTGGTAGAAGTTATTATCAGGACTACCTGTCTGGATGAATTTTAAGTGTGTGTGTCTTCTGTTCAATTGGATGTCTGTCTGTCTAACGGAACTTTGCAATGATTGCCATTGGAACAAGTTCTGATATTTTAAAGATCAGAACATGTGCAATATTCAAAATGTCTGATTTTAATTTTGTTATTTTTATCACAAGATATTAACAATGTTTTAAAAATATACCAATTTCTTAATAAATTTTATTCTGTTGTTTTGCAATTTCTTTGATTCACACTTTTTAAGCAAAATGTATTTTTGAAAAACGTTGTCCCAGATGAAGTACCCTTGGCCCTTGACAAGGTCAAATGTAAAATATCTGCATGCATCTTAAATTTGTATAGTTCAATAGGTTATATTAATGCCTCAACACGAAAATATTCAGATAGGGCCGCTTCTCCAAATCAGCAATACACTAGAATATATTTAATAGACTCCACCACCCCCACCTTTAATAATGATACATACGAAAAAAATATACTCATCGTCTGATATCTTCCCACTTATTTAAGATGACAGACACCTTTCACATTTTAAGAGATTTGAAATTCTCCTTTTTTCGTCGTAACCCTCATTTTTCCCTGCAGTATTCTAACTATATAAAACGTATAGAAGTGTTTAAAATTTTGTGTCTTTTTTATATTGATATTGTATCTTTCAAAATGAGAAACAATAAGGATTCAGGGTTTTTGGTTGTTTTTTTTTTTTTTTGGGGGGGGGGGGTTTTTTTTTTTTTTTGTTTTTTTTTTTTTTGCCAAACATCGTCCTAAAAGTGACTTCCAATGATTGATCCCACCCCAGAATGATCCCGCGATGGAAATTGTTGTTAGCTCACCGAGATGAAGTCGGGGGAACCCTATAGATGCTATACCCTCGGCGTATGAAGCGGCGTCGGCTTTTGGAGCAGGTGCCATATCTAAGTTATTACTGGTGTATCTGGGCATATACTAGTAAATGGACTACACAGACTTGGATGCTGAATCTGTGCCATAAGTTTCAGGTGCTGGAGGAGGGCATGGTTTTAGAAGCTGGTAAAGAATTTTGGAGAAGGCACCCTTTGATGGGCATATCTAAGTTATTACTGGTCCTATCTTCACTAAACTTGTATGGATGGTGCATCTTGTGATACTTATGCACCCGACAGGCTTCAGTGCTGAATCAGAGCCCTAGGTTTCGAATGCTAGAAGAGGTCTGTGTTTTTGATTATATTTTTTGGAGCAAGTTCCCTTTGATGGCTATATTTAAGTTACTTGTCCTATCTTAACTAAGCGTGTATGGATAGTGCATCTTATGTTATTTAGAATGCAGAATTTGGGCCACAGGTTTCGAATGCTAGAGAAGGTTAAGGTTTTTGGAGCAGGGGCCCTTCGATGGTCATATCTATGTAATTATTTGTCCTATCTTTACCAAACGTTGATGGATAATGCATCTTATGATATTAATGCATTTGACAGGCTTGGATGCTGAATCTGAGCCATAGGTTTCGGATGCTTGAGGAGGTTATGATTTTTGGAGCAGGTCATATATCTATGTACATGTAAATATTCAAACTTGCATGGTTGATTTAACTATATGTAAATGAATTGTGATGAAATGTGATCTTGATTATCCAGATTCTTAGGCGGGTTTAAGATTTTAGAACAACTCAAAGTGTGCTAGATTCTAAGAGCTGGTTACAGTTTTTAATGTAATTTATTTCTTTTGTCCTGAAGAAGGGACTAGTTGTCCCGAAAATTTGACAATATCAATTGTTCGTGTCGTTAGCCATTTTTAGTGCTTTATATATTCAGTTTACTGGCTTAGTATCTATATTTTAGATCCGACACTTTAAAGATGCCTGCATGGTGTTGTTGATTCTATTCAGTGATCTATCTATCT
>WFKH01011581.1:51085484-51153768 GCA_016163765.1 Magallana hongkongensis | reverse complement strand
CTATCTATCTATCTATCTATCTATCTATCTATCTATCTATCTATCTAATTTCTATTTCTATGATATTGCATTTTAATTTTTATTGTAACACAATGATGATTTTTGTTGTTGTTGTTTTTTAACCATGTAAAAGTGATGTTCCCATTAGTGACTTTTTCAAGTTAACTCAAACTTTAACTCCAAGATCAGAGGTTTTATTTGAAAACTTTAGCTTAAAAAGAATAATAGTTCGCTTTAGAGCTGTCAGTCGGGTGGGCGATGTTGCCCATTGGCCTCTTGTTTTAGTAAGTGTACTCTATTTCACAGACAACAAGCCGAGATTTGTGAAACTTATAAATACAGTAGCATCAGTATGATAAACACTAGCTAGTAGATGAAAAAGTGCATATTGGGAGGTGTATGTAACAGAAAAGAGTTTCCTGAGTAATTGTGAGATGTTTTCAACACAAAAGATAAATAAACAAAAATAAACATCAGATAAAAACACTATATCTGTTACCCCAGTCCCTTCCCAAACATCACAAGAAAACACTTGAAAACACTAGCTGTTACCCCTCCTGTAATCCGTCAGTTTGCCTGCATACTTCATTAGAGATCTTGGAGGAAAATGATTCATTGCAAAAGAAAATTTGTATTTAACTTTTTATTTAGAAAGATTTTGTGAACGGTAAATGTTTTAATTTGTGCAATTAAGAAAAACGCACGTTTTTATGCGATGCTAATTGAATTGTCAAGACCTATTTACATGTAATGTGTGGTAGAATTTCTATAGGCTTTTATAACGTACTGGTTTTTGATAATCAATTTGTACTCGACAATATGATAAATGGTTTTCAAGATTCGAAAGCTGTGTACAAGAAATATGCATGCATTTGATCTATAAAACCTTGCCATTGTTATTCGTGTGCGTAATGCGTTCGCCTTTTCTGCGTCGGTCCATTGAATGGATAATCTAAAATTGATCGATATACGGAAATTTTCCTTGCTGCTGGGGGCGTAGCCCTGTTGCATCACAGGTAAATATGACATCACAATGACCCCGATGTTCATGAACCGAGACCGTTACGTAAACTATTTTCCCACACATACAGGCCAGCTTTTCCCTCCTTGTGTCAGACGACATGGTTCAATCACTTTTGGACATTTTGGGCATTTGATTTTTTTATATAATATATCAGGCACATGTAAAATCCCCATGTATTCATCCTACCTGTGGCATCATCTAAATAAATATGTACACCGTAATCTAAAAATAAAAAAGTTAAGGATCCAAACATCAGTTACAGAGGGTTTGAAATTAAAAAAAAAACATAAAAAAAGAAATCCGGGCGCATTTGAATGTACAGAAACAGTACAAAGCTGGATAGAGCTGGAACTATCCGAGTGAGAAGTAGGACAACCCAGAACATTGACCACCGGCTTCTCTCGTACATTTGATGTTGGTACGGTAGCTTACCAGGGCAGTAGCAGCGACTTTCCCTTTTTTGTAATCATAAGAAAAACCGAACGTGATAAGAACATAATATTAATGATCAGTAGGTTTATTGTAATAGCAATTTACTTATTTGCAAATTGATTTTAAACAACCAGTTTTCGTTCTCTTTATTTGTTTTAATGGCTCAATTTTATTTGAAACGTGTGCATCAACACTGGAGGTTAATATTGATCAAGATTCTATTGCAATACTTTCTCCTTTTCTAAATTAATATAGAAAACGGTACATTTTTTTAAAAAGTGGGAGGGGTGGTCACCCCTGTTGCTACGTGCATGTAACTCTCAAAATTGCAAGCTTCTGTATATTTCAAGTCAACTCTCTGTTCTCTGTTGATATTCGGATTAAGTTTGGTGGGGGTTTTTTGGGTAGGGGGGGGGGGGGGGGGGGTTGGTTGTTTTTTTTCCCATTTTTTTTGTTGTTGCAATTTTTGCTAACAAATATATCTTAAGCGCATTTCCATTTGTTCTTTGAGAAAACACGTGTACTCAAGTTTTTAATTTTTATATAACTAGTAATTTGAATACATTAACATAGTTAACTGCTTCCTATAGTTCATGTTTTCTAATGCATGGGTGTCTCACCGAAATATTACTCAAGTGATACATCAAAGGAAAACTATTTTCATCTTTAAGTATTTGATTTGATGACAAAACTGTTGTGTAAGAAATGTTTATGTATTCATATGTAACAACAACGTGATCAAGCTGTATATATCATATATGTACATCCTTTTTGTCCATACAGCAAACCTTACATTTCTAAGTTCTCATGTACCTGCATTCTCTTGAAAAAAAAATCGAGATTTAAAAATAGAATTCGGATATACAGTGCTTACTTTGCAAAAACGGGTACATCATGTCGTCTTTTGTTAATGTAACAGAATTAAACAGTTCGAATTTATTTTATAAATAACTCATGACACACATAAACAAGCCCCCCAAAACATCTTGGTATGTACTTACTGGTATGGTCAAACAAAACGAATCATGAAAAAATTACAAAGTCTTCTGCAAAACCACAACATTTACTTGAACAGCATCTAATTTATAAATTATCTAAGATAACCCAAAAATTGGTCACATTTTCATCTTCTTCAATTAAACTTTACCCCACTGGATATCAACAGTTGGCCTTTTTGTTACAAGATGTATATATGTTTATTCACCAATCAAGGGCCCTCAGGGGGCATATGCATTAAAACAATAAAACATCATGATTATAACAAATAATGAATGAAATATATAAATATTGTACTGTTAAGTAAGCATAGTGAGTTACAATGGGAGTTGGTACATTTGATATAACACATAGCAAGTTTCTATTCATATATGCAAGGATATGCATTTATTTGCAAGTACAAAAATAAATAGCTATAAATACACAAAACCTCAAAGCAATACGTTAGTATTGATACCGATACATTATTAACAGCCCCCAATATGTATTTGTTACAAGATCAGTGAAATCTATGATATATGGCTCACTAATATATAAATAAATAATCTATACTATATTTTATGAGATATCATCTAAGCTCTTTCATGTCAGATTTCTGTTATAAAGTACAGTATATACACACATAATTATTACATCATCGGGAGGAGTGGGTGGGTTGGGTTGCTTATCTTAGGACTTTAGGTCGGTGGGGGTAAATTCTTGGAATCCAGAATTGCGCCCGTACACTCCGAAACCTAATGCATGAATTAATAAGAATCGAGAACAATTACCACTGTTCAATTTTAAAAAGCATGAGTGAGTCAACATGTTGTTGAGTATAACTTCAACTTATTCAAGGGAAAATACAATGCAATTGTGACTTGTTTTTAAGACAAAAGATATACGAAGTGTCTTATTAATTCAAAGTTTGTTAAAATCTTACTCCATGATAATACTCCTTATTACAATGCTGGTTCTCAGCTATTTTCTCTTCTGATGTCTGATGAACAACTTAAATACACAAGAACAAAGAGAACTGTGTTTACAGATAATTATTATGCCTAAACAATAGTGTATTTATGATTGGACTGAACATATAAAAACCGTAAACTCCTGAGTGTTGAAACTATTTTACAAAATAGACAATATGATGGGTATAATTTTCCTTTTCGCAGATGTATTTTAATTGAAAACCAACATTTTCCAGTTTCCTCTGTGCCGATTTTGAAAAGATCTATAGACATACATATGTACATGTACTTCGCATGCTTTATATATTATTATTGTTTAAAATTTCCAAAAAATATTTAGCAAAAGTTCATGTAGGCCTATACAGCCACAGAGAACGTGACACTACAATGAAACGAAACGTCAACCAATGAAAAATAAGAAAATCAATTTTGACCAATCAGCTTTTACCATGAAAGTACTCATTCTGCAACACTGGAAAATTTTACTCAAACTGTAAAAAGTGACCAAATTGAGCAGTCATAACGAATTTGGGAGTCTTAATTGTCTAAGCAAGGTAAGTTTGTTATACATGTATATTCAATTATTTTTTACTTTGCATTTATCAAGTATTCTTCTTGCTATTACCAGATTACACACACGTACGTTACAGCACGAAAGTCACTCCATCAAATCAGCTGATTTTTGTTGATTATTTTCTTTGTGTTTGCTCTATTGATATACAGGTTACACATTCTTGGCCCCATGTGTCAGGTTTAATAAATCAAATGCATTAAAGTTTCGTTATTAAACACATCGATCAGTTATTCAGTGTTAATGTAGATAAGCCTAGGCCTATAGGAAAAAAGGCCTAACTCTTTGTGGGTTGCATAATGATGCATTTCCATATAGTCATGGAATATTTGAATAGCTATTTAGATGCATTACATAATTTGCAATTTAATAAACGCAATAGGCCCTATAGTATATTTGTGCTGGGTTAAGGAGGGAATTCTCCAATGTAAACAGAAGGTCAGGGCGCCATGTACTCACAGTGAGGAAATGATGCACGAGTGAACAACATGATAGAAATGATGCACGAGTAAACAACATGACGGGGGAATGATCGGAGCTGCTTTTGTAACTCTATATCAGTAGATTCATAAAAAAGTTCCAACAAGTACGGAAATTTCTATCTGCAAGTAGGTCATGTCAAATTGAGGTGCTGATTATCGTAGGTGATGGTCACTCTAAAGATATAAATTATTTCGTTATTTAATTTCTTGGGGAAAAGGCAAGAGATGAAGAGTAGGGGATAAACAGCTCATTTCTTGTTCTCCAAACGTTACTTGACAGACGTGTCTTTACATTGAAATTTTTCAAAATTCAGATCGCCAAAATGTCATCACACACAGCAGCAACTGACAAGAATGTCTTGGAACGCTACATGACCCTTCCTCTTGACACAAAAGTCATGCTGGAGTATATCTGGATCGATGGAACAGGGGAGGGGGTCCGTTCTAAATGCAAGACCCTGGACTTTGAACCCAAGAGCCCCAAAGGTAAATATGTCATGATGTATTGATTTTTATTGTGATTTAGTAGTTCCTTGAGTATTTTTATTTATTTGAAGTAAGATTTATGGTAGTAATGCCATGAATTACAATTGATTTTTTTTGCGCACTTTCAATGGGGATATGGAATAGAAGTGCTCTTCATCATGACCTTTAGATTTTGATATGATACATCATGGACAAAGTTTACAATGACTCAAAACAAATGCTAGTGAATCATTCTCTAAGAAGGACACTTAAAAAATGACAAATTAATGGTTCCAACGACATAATATTCAATGGTCAAGTGTGATCGATAAGTACTAAAGAACCAGCTTATCTGTCTTGTAAAAATGATTGTCATGGCCAGATTTTTCAGGATAGTGCAGGTTCGACATGGTTTAATAACCTTGACCTACTGAACTGTCTGTTTAGCAATTTTTCTAAAGAATAAAAAAATCAGTCATCATGAACAACTTGCGTGAACCTATATAAATACTTCACGTGATCACTGCAGCATCATGCTGGTTTATTTTTAGCTAAAAGCAAGTGCGGTATTTAAACTTGTTAGTGCATTAAGGCGAGTACGGCATTACAGCCTGGTTATTATTAATCAAATTATTTTTTATTTACGAAATATCAATATTTAAAAAAAATGTCAAGCTAATTGAATAAAATTAGGAGGAAAATAAAGTTAGTTTCTGATCTATTTTTTAAATTTCTACCGGTATTAACTATATTCCTGAAAAATTATGGAATAAACTTTGAATATCCAGATTGTCCGATTTGGAACTATGACGGCTCCAGCACATACCAAGCCGAGGGCTCCAACTCTGACATGTACCTTCATCCAGTGGCCATCTTCAGAGACCCCTTCAGGAGGGATCCAAATAAACTGGTGCTCTGTGAGGTCTTCAAATACAACAAAAAACCAGCAGGTATTAATGAGATGCTTAGCAATGGAATTCTTTCATAAAATTATTCTTTCTTTTCTCTTGTTGAATTTTTAAATAAAAATGTTCTGTTATTTCTTTCATCAATTAATTAAATTATACCTGTAAGTAGAACTAAATATTTTGCTTTTTTTCTTTCTCATTAGAAACAAACCAAAGAAAGACGTGTAATGAGGTAATGGAGCAAGCCAAGGACAAGAAGCCCTGGTTTGGAATTGAGCAGGAGTACACACTACTGGACACTGATGGCCACCCATTTGGCTGGCCCAAAAACGGCTTTCCCGGACCTCAGGGTAATACATTACACAGAGAAATTTACAATGTTTACTATGCAAATAAGAAGCAAACTTTGTGATGTTAGTTCTTTGCATGCATGAGTAATCTTGATTGCCTTGTTAATTGACCCTATGGCCAGGAGTTGATAAACAAACAGATAAACAAGTCTGTGTGGGGTCAGTTCCAATTTGTGTATTAATGTAGTTCAAGGTCATGTTATTAACTTCAAAAGGAATGAGGTAAATTTACTGATACTCAAAGGACTCGAACCTGTCAAATCTTTTGTCAGGGTAACATTTTGGTAAAATAATTTTTACTGTATATGACACTGCCCTATTGGTATTTTTTGCATGAATGATTTCCAATTTATATAAGTTCTGTGCTATTTCCATCTCGTTGACCTCTTATAGATGTAACGAAAACTGTCCTGGTTTACTTTGACCTGATTTTTGTTTCCAGGTCCATACTACTGTGGTGTGGGAGCCAATAAGGTGTATGGCCGTGATATCATTGAGGCTCACTACAGGGCCTGCCTGTACGCTGGAGTCAAAATCGCAGGGTGTAACGCTGAAGTCATGCCAGCACAGGTAAGCATTACAGAGAAGTCCCCCTTGAAACGTGGTGAGATAAGAAAAGTAGTAAAAATCATTTTCAAATAGACTAAAATTGGAGGAGAAAAAAAGTTCTTGGTTTTTTTTTAAACCGGGTTTTCCAAAGGAAAAATCCAGTTATTGAAATGCTGAAAATGGCGGGAGGGCGGGCGGCTGCCAAAAGGGTACCCTTATTGTACGGATAACTCCTCCTACAGTTTTCAAGACAGGAAGTTGTTCTTTTGCAGATCAATCGTACATATATCAGAGGTGTGCATATTGCTAGGATTTTGATTTCTGATAATTTATGAAAAAAATACCAGCTGTTGAACTTAGTCATTTTTTGAAAAAATATTGCATATAGGGTACCCCTATTTTACGGATAACCCCTCCTACAGTTTTCAAGATAGGAAGTTGTTCTTTTGCAGAACAATTGTACATATATCAGAGGTGTGCATATTGCTAGGATTTTGATTTCTGATAATTTATGAAAAAAATACCAGCTGTTGAACTTAGTCATTTTCTCGCAAAATATTGCATATAACATACGCTTATTGTACGGATATCTCCTCCTACAGTTTTCAAGATAGGAAGTTGTTGTTTTACAGATCAATTGTACATATATTAGAGATGTGCATATTACTTGGATTTTGAGTTTTGATAATTTATGAAAAAAATACCAGCTGTTGAACTTAGTCATTTTCTCGCAGAATATTGCGTATAGGGTACTCCATTTCTCTGGATAGGTAGTGTTTATCAATTCAGGGTTGACATGGATTATGGGTACAGTTCACATAAAAGAAAACCTGATTTGCTGTCACATTGACAGCTTTTCACTTGTTTAATACTGTGTTTATATTCTGCAGATATTTGTTGCAAAGTTGTAACCACATTATAACAAAATATTAATATTTCAGTGGGAATTCCAAGTTGGACCCTGTGAGGGTATAGATATGGGAGATCATTTGTGGATCGGGCGATATTTATTACACAGGGTAGCAGAAGACTTTGGAGTTGTTGTGACCCTTGACCCCAAACCCATCGAGGGAGATTGGAATGGAGCGGGAGCCCACTGTAACTACAGTACCCTGCAAATGAGAGAGGACGGAGGAATCAAGTGAGTAGAATTTTCATTTGAAAATATGACGGAAGATGGTTGTCAAATGTTATTTTTATTACTTCTGGTTGTCTAATGTTCTTAAATTAATCTGATTGTCCTTATATTTTTACAGATACATTGAGGACGCTATTGAAAAACTCTCCAAACACCATGTACGGCACATCAAAGCTTACGATCCCAAAGAAGGAAAGGACAACGAGCGTCGACTAACGGGATTCCATGAAACCTCAAGTATCCATGACTTCTCTGCAGGAATTGCTAACCGCGGTGCCAGTATCCGAATTCCTCGCCAAGTGGCAGAGGAAAAGAAGGGCTACCTTGAGGACAGACGACCCTCCTCAAACTGTGATCCCTACGCCGTGACGGAGGTCATCGTCAGGACCACGTGTTTTGACTAGACACTGCCTCAATAGTGTTTCTATGTTTGTACATGTTTCAGTTTTGTTCTTTTTATAAAAAAAGGGTCTATTTCTTCTGTTTATAGAAGAAAAGGGTCTATTTTTCAGTACTGAGTAACTGTAATGATAAAAGGTTGTTTGTATGACTTCATTCGTCTATTTTGTTGATCTTTCATGCAAGACTTGTGTGTGGTTGATTCTGGAAGTGTTCATTAAGCCTCTATATGTCCATTGTAATTTAGTTGGTAGTATGTCTAATGTTATTTAGTTAGCAGAGAATAAAATGTAGTGTGATAAATTTAAATTGGCTCTGTATTGAACTCTGATGATAGAGCTATATAAGCATAAGATGTGTTTTTATCATAACCACATACTGCGAAAGTTTGGTACTATATTTTTACATCCTTTTCATATATATTGTAAATCATGCTGTCATGTCCTATGGAGTTCATGTTTTTTAAAAAAGTTTTTCTGTTTTTCATTTTTATTGTTTTATATAGTTTGTCTTACAGCTATCCAAAAGACAGATATACCAATGTAATATAGTTGGGTTCACTGCATTTGACAAAATGTATTTATCGAGGGGAATCTCATTCTCTAATACATGTATATTTGAAAGCAACTTAATAAATTGTTACATAAAATAAAAAATAAAACTTTTCCAAAACTTGTTATGAATGAGTAGCAATAAGTGATATTGGGATTTGCACATTTTGTATTGGAGCAAGTATTTTCGGACACTTGAGTTTAATCTGGATAATGTTTGATAAATTTAGCAGAAATTAACATTTTATATACGTGCTGTGAATATATATGAAGATAATTGATCGTCTGCATGACTATTCAACAAATATAATTTTTTGCTCAAATCTGATCAAAGAATGAGATTGTAGGGATTGATTTTTTTGACAGCTGGACTGATATTGACAAGATAACAGCTGTTTTGATAGCTGTATTTGGACAGTCGCACTATCCAGTCCAGCCTACATGTAGACCAGTGCATAAAGGACGTCTAACAGATAAGTAAAGCTGGTCAGGAAAACGGGTTATATACACATAATCAGCCCGTTCTTTTGTCATATCTAGAACCCCAGACTGCTTTATGAATGTCGTTATCATTGGGTCAATGTCCAATAGCACAGCAAGCGTTCATGGCAGGGTTTGAAACAGTGACCTAGGAATGCCTTGCCATGAACTTGATAAGATAGTTCACTCCATGCATGTCTCAACATACCATGTATATTGACAGTTTACTGATGGTTTCAGTTTCGTAAGAGAGAGAGAGAGCTGTACATTAACATGCATTGGGTCAGGATGACACGATGTCAACAGTGATACTTATTAAATTATCCAATTTTAATTGTGCAAATTTTTTTTTGGGGGGGGGGGGGTGGTGGTGTCACTCACCTCCTTCTCTCAGAAAAGTCAGAAAGTTTTTTGTGATGGAAAATTTGTTTTAGGAGCTGTGAGGACAGCTTAAGGATTTTATTTTATCAACATGAAAATCACCAAGTTTGTATGGAGCCTAGTTCTGTTTGTATGCTCCTCACAAACTTAGTGAACTTTTTGTTGGCAACCCAAATTGTATGCAATTGCTAGTGTATAGGCCTAGTTACTGCACTGGTGATCACCGTGATCTTTAAGAAAGTAGTACACCTTAATTAATGATTCGGGTTACAAGTGCATGTTTTCTGCACTCGAACACGAGTTGAACATATAGTAAGGAATGTCGAAGGAACTAGCCTGTGGTGTTACCATTCTTAAAGGTTATGTAATCATAAATAAATTAAAATGATTCAAACAAAATAAAATTTTTAAAAGATAAGTTAACAAAATATTTGGTTTTTTTTGTGTTCCAAAAATGATCAACATGATCAAAGAGAGGTAATTCAAATACCGGTACAAGTAATACAGAAGAATAAGCTCAGTGCGCAGTTTTCATTGCCTCTTTTGCATAATTTTTAATTTGATAAAGATAGGTCACTGCAAAGATGAATTATACCCCTAGCTGTCTCTGTGTGGCTGGTCAAACAACATTTACCAAAAAAAAAAAACCCCAATCTCTGACCCTTAGTGTTTGGCATAATGTCAAGGTCATTGTAGTGCTTGACACACTAGACCTATACAGCTGCTATATAGATGTACATGTACTTTTATGTCAGGTCCTTACTGAACAAAAGAGACCCAATTGCACAGAATCTAGACCCATTCTCTTTCTGTGGTGAGAATGAAATAATTCACCATGAGGTTTCTACCTTTGTGTAGATAGAATCAGACATGGTGCATATAGCAATGCACAGACTCCATTAAAACATTGGTCAATCATCCAGTCCTGAGATAGAATCAATGCCCTTAATAGGATAAAATCCAAAACTCACTACTTTTGTACTGTAGATTCCTTTTTTTTCATGAGCATTATATTCCCCAATTCTGTAGTTTTGTATACAATTACAAGTATTTAAAATGAGTGCCAAACTTTTGTTATAATTTCATCTAGTTTTATTATCTGAAAAATAAAAGTGAGATTATAAATTTTGCAATGGATACTTATCATAAATTTTGCAATGGATACTTCTAGCAATTTTCTGTGGATCAATATTAATTCATTGCATTTAAATATATACTTATCATAAATTATTACCAGATATATAAATGTTCTTTTGAAAATAAAAACGTAATAATTTTGTCACTTGTTCCTGAATCAATGACAATTTTCTCTGAACCCACTATTGGGTCCACTGGAATGAAATCAAGAGGACACGGTTTGTTGGTTTATAGTTTTATTTCTGCCTCTATCATCAAGAAGCAAGACAAGGGTTTTGCATAGTTTACAAAAAAAAGTTTTCTTAACAATGACTACTGTAAAAATAGTTCAACTATACTTGTTAAATTCCAGCAAAAAATGTTATGAAAACCATGTTGTATAAAATAAGAAAATATGACAGGGCAAAATATTGGTATTCATTTGTTTGTAGAAGTTATCAAGGCTTATGGCTATTTCTTCTAAATTTTAAGGTGAGAAAATGTGCATCCAATTTTTTAAACCTACATTGGAAGAAAAATCTATTGCTAAGAGAATAAATTAGACACTTAAATATAAATAACAAATAAATAAAGTAAGAAAGTATGGTTCAAGTAGCTACATATGTACAATTGATTCTTGTTCAGTCACCAGATCTATCAGACCTCAAAATAAAATTTTGAATGGATTTTTGGTTTCATAAACACACAATATATCAAATCAATAAAAATTGAAATATTTTCAAAGTGTACATATTTCCAGTAAAGTTCACTTAATTGTGTTCAGACTTTAGTTAGAAAAATGAACAAGATCTTTTTCTATATAAGTATAAGCTGCTACAGCTTGGTCTAATGTTATGTATAAAGAAAAAAAAATATGAGAGTCCTACACAAAATATTCAGATCTATTTCTGTTAAACTAGAGTTATCTACTCTTTGTTCTGTTGTGTTCCATGGTATCTTAAACTTTGACTATCATGTGTAAAGGTATATAATAATATCACAAAATATTATCATTCAAATGGAAAACAAAATACACACACAAAACAATTCCAAAAGTTAGCACTTGTTCCAAACATTCTGCAGATCTCGCATTCATCTGATTCATGTTAAAGAGTTTATGTTATGGTTGATGGGGAAAAAAGAGAGAACAATTTACCACTTTTCAGTTCTGCATAAACAAAGAATAGAAAAATAAACTATACAATAGAGAATGGATTTTCTTAATGTATTAGTATATCAGATCTCCAAAGAGAAATGTTGAGCACTTTTTTAATATGACATTAAATTGAAATCTTACTCTGGAATGATGCACCTTCAACTAAAAATATCCCCAAAAAAGTTAAATTGAAGATTTCCTAAAATGAGATGTATTTGTCAAGATTTAGTCACAGTTCAATTTCTTGAGATATAACAATTCAAAATGAGGGTGAAAATAAACACTATATGAAAAATTCCAAAGCACCAATTCCAAGTAAGACACTGATGGTTAAATGAAAAAAAATTGAACCAATCAAAATCACTGAAAATTGACTCAATCAAATGATGACATTAATCCATCCAATGCGAAAAAATTAAGCTGAAGAACCAATCACAATTAAGGTGACCGTGAACTATGTGACAAAAATTGGAGATAAAATGCTTAACTGAATATCCAGCTGAAATACATGCAGTTACTGATCTTCATGACAAAAATAAATGCAAGCTGGGTTAGTAAATATATCTATATTAGCTTAAAAAAACAAAAAGTCAACCACTTTAAACATTTCAGAAACAAATAAAATCACTTCAAAAAATCCCTATCTAGTTTACAAGTGTTTAGAAATTGTGTGGATACCTGGCAGTGTATATAACGGATCTACAGGGGTATACGAAAGTAACTTCCCTCAAAACTATCCTACAGGGTAAAACAGAAGTTTGACCCCCAAATTGTTCTACAGAAGAATAAAGTAGATGTGTGTCTCCTTATATCGCGAATTTTATGTTATTTGAATTAAATTCAACCATATTTTTTCAACAACACAAATGGACGGATTCAAGATAACGTATCCTGAGTATGTGAATCAATTATCAAAAACATCAACAAAGGTACCATTATATCAAAATATGACTGAAATTAAAACAAGTCAATAGTGAAATCATTGATATGAAACAGAAAATGAGTAAATAACAATGGATCTCTTAATCATCACTGCTGAATTGAAAATGTAACTGAATAACAACTTTTGTGAATAACAATTGGTCCAAGATCTCTCATCAATGACTATGTCTGTCTGTTGGTTTTTGACCTCACAAAAACCTTAAAATAATCATGCTTAATGATCGCATGCACTACTTACATCTATTCATGCAGTTCATATGCTCTCATACATACCAACAGACATTTCCTCTCTCTCATCCTCACTCTGCCACAAACAGTTCATGGCACACCCCGTGAGGTCATGATAATAAATATTTTATCTACACATGTATATACACAAGATATAAATAACAAACACTTTTTTTTACAAACTCATTCCTATAAAAGAACGACTCATTTCCTTTATGTTTGCCATTTAGTAGCACGGACGTCTTGGCAATCAGACTTCTTATTGTAAAGTTCTACATTCAAACACTTTTGTAGCCATATAGTCAATTATTCACAGCCATTTTTCTTTTCTGGTAGATCTTACTCATAACATGTACAGTGTCTGTCAACAGTGTCTCAAAAATGTTGTCAGTCAGTTGCATTTTGACAGCGACCTCATCATTGTCATAATTCACCCACTCAGGTTCCTCTTCACGCAACTCCTGAACTAGAATATTGTCCACGTGATCTTTCTTCTTGCGAACATTCCACTTATTTCGATCCAGTTTGCGTGAACCATTCAAACCTAACATGTCTATGACCGCCTCTTGAACAATTGGCGTTAATGTATCCACCTCCTTCGGTGGAGAAGCACCACGGAAATATTTCTGACGTCGTTGTTTGGGCTTTTGCCAGGGTGGTGGGTCCTCTTTGAGTTCGTTTTTGTATATTTCCTTCAATAGTTCACCTGTCAGATCAAACAACAGTTTCTTATACACACGCCGACTGCTGTTCTCCAGTCCTTCGTCTTCCAATTCTTCCTGTGTGAAATAGGACTCTGGAGGTTCAAGTCCGTTGATAGATTCCCCATTTGTACGATGCTGGAAATGAATTTCAACAGCACTTGCAACGATCCTCCTGACTTGATCACTACTATGAGGAACTGCTATTCTCATTTCATCGGCCAACTTTTTCATTTCCATCTTAGGTTCTGTAAAAAATTGAATGATGAAATAAACATTTTATGACACATACATTGTATATGTGAACTTTGTAAACATGTATTCTCTTGCCTAGCATACATTTACTCTTTACATGATAACTGTCAATGAACTCTGTCATACCTGGGGTCCCGGGGTAAGGAGGGGGATCCTTTGTTGGGGTAAGTCCAGTGAACATCTCATCCTCCTCAAATTCATTGTCAAACAAGGCATTGATGTCATCATCCAGTGCCTTCAGCTGTAATAATAAAACAGAGTTTTACTGAATCAACTTCTCAAAGATACAATATCACATTAGACACGTCCTATGATTGAACCAAGAAAACAGAATTTCAATGAGGTGACTACCATACATCAAGAGTTTTTACAATGATCTTTTTCATGTAGTTTCTTATTTTGGGGGGGGGGGATTACTTTAATATCATAAAATTAAAATTTGAATTAAATAAAAAATCAGATATTGATATATAATAGTTTTTGAAAATTGCAAAAAATAGACTTACCGGTACAGATATTACAAAAATTATAGATCTTCATATTTGCAAAATTTGCAACACATAGAATTTTGTTTTATATGTTATGTGGGACAGGTGTTCTGAAATAGAACTGAGGACCTACCCGACTATTCTTTGGAGAACTGCCTGGCATTGGTGAGCTGGGTCTGGGAGGCACATTGCTCTGGTCATCCTCTTCTTCCTCCTCATCTTCACGGCCTAGAACATCCATCAGCTCTTTTGTCGGGGAAATAGAAAGATCCACTAAGTCCTGTGTAGCCTTTAGATTGTTATTCAGGTTTCTCTTTTTCTTGTTGATTTTCAACATTTTGGTCAAAGCATCATCTAGAAGATTGTCCACCACTTTGTTAGATGCATCTATCTTCTTCTGGAGAGGCGAGTTCTTGCCACTGTCAGATTCTGGGGGAGACAAGTGTCCGTTCATCAAGACTTGGTTTTCCTTGTCTTCTTGAACAGCCTCTGTTGCAGGTTTTTTTGGCTTTGGAGCCACTGGAGGGGGAACTTTCTTGTCGGAGATTTCGTTCATAACATTGAACTCGTCACTGACCACTCTCTCCAGGATCTGATCTGTGATTAGGTCGGCTAGTTTGTCCTGCTTCTCTGCTTTCTTTTCGAACTCCCTGACGTTTTGGTCAGCTTCACTGATCAGTTTGCCCAAGTCCTGATCTTCAGCCACCTCTGGTTCTTCTTCGGACTCATCAGTAACACTACCGGCACTCGGATGACTGATACTCCTGGGGGTGGGGGTAGGAGCCGGCATCAGATCATTCCCAGGCACAAAGATTCCATATCCCGGTCTACAGCTGAAGTACTGCTTGCCGTCTTCTGTACCATCAGTTTTACCTTCTGGCTGTTCCAGCTCAACACCAGCCCATATTCCAGGGGCAAAATGAACCTTTCCTTTGAACAGAAGTTGTCCTCTTCTTCGCTTTCTATCACCGGTTGTGACAGAAACACGATCCCCGAGTTGAAAGTCTGCCATAGGGTCATCAATCTGAGAGAAATCAGAGCTATCCCTGGGAGAGTTAATGGGTGTTTCGTCTTCCTCTTCCTGAGGCTTGGCTGTGGTTTTGATCACTGGGTATTGTTCGGATTCGTCCTCTGTATTCTGTGCTACATCAGTGATACTGTCAATCACACTCTCTTCTCTCATCAGTGGCTCTGGCTGATCAGATGGAGCAGCAGACACCTGCTCAGATTCAGACGCAGACTCCAAGTCTGTGGATCGACCTGTATAAGATGGCTCACTCTTTTCACTGGAAGGCCGCGACGATTGAGGTGAACGAGGCTCATCAAGGTCTTTTTTCAAGTCCAGAGGTTTAACAAAACTTTCAGATTTGACGGAATCATCAATGTGTTCACTGCATATAGCTGATATAGCTTCAGAAATTTGATCATTGAATCCAGACTTGTGATGGCTGACCTCTGTACTTCTGGCACTGACTGGGGGTCTCTCCGAAGGAGGCCCAACAAGACTAGGAGTCCTCTCAAAGTCCATGGAGTAGGAATCATCGTCTTTATATGTAGGCTGCTTTTCACTGACAGGTGATTTTGGGATTTTGAGGAAACCTGACACACTACTGTCATCGGCTGCAGTTTCTATTTCCTCTGTCACTGAACTGTCGTCCTTCCTCCTTACAGATCTCGAACTTTCACTTCCCTCTGATATCTTGTCCAGTGGAGCAGGAATGCGACTAGACACTGGGGTGGACTTGGATACAGGGGAATTTGGTTTGGAGTCTGTGAAAAAAATAAGCACAACATGTATACTGGGATTGTTTTCTAGTGAATATGCATATAACATTGACTAGTAACTGGCCAAATGATCAATACAAATCACTTTCCAAAAGAAGAAGACCATGGTCTGAATCCCATTTGTTTACCTTTATCCTCAATGACAGAGGGGGAGCTTTGGGTGGAGTCTGTCCCACTGTCGTCGTTGCTGACCACTTTGGGGGTGGTGACCTCAGGTAACTTTTTGGCGGGACTAACGCTGGGCTTCAGAATCTGGGGCCTCACCTTGGATGGTTCTCTCTCTGTTGTGTTGTGGATCTCAGACTTCAGCTGATCAATCTGGTTATCCAGTGCCTATAGAAGAAATTAAACAATTGTACAAACAAGATAACAATCAAAATACTTTCAAAGAGATCAAAAGGACAGTCTTATTCTTGCAAAAATATTGTGCTTCCAACCTCTATCTGCTTTTTAAGGGCCTCCTCCTTGTTTTTCAGGATGTCTTTTCTCCTCTTTTTCCTCTCTTTCTTCAACTTGTCGGCCTGGATCTTTCTTCGCTTGAGTTCTTCTGTCAGGGCTCTCACACGCCCCTCAAAATCACTTAGATCAGACTGTGTCTCAGTGTAGGTAGAAACATCTGAAAAGGATAAAAAATTGTCCATTATTATATGCATCAATGATAACTTATAACATAAAATGTCACTATTTATTCCTGTTATAAGCAAAAGTCATATATAAATGCAGTGATTGCCTCTTATTCAGCGAGTTCTCATACCTGTGTGTGATATGGACTCTTCAGATTCACTTTCTGAACTTCGACCTCTGTTGCCATATCGTCGAGTTTTGAAGTCTCTTCCTGCGAGTGGGATGTTGATTTTCTGTTTGTTGAGCTTTTCTAGAGGAGATCGAGGGGATTTTTTGCTAACTTTATCGCGGCTGGTGGCCATTGTGGACTCATCAACAAATGTATTGTCACCATAACTGTCATTTAGTGCCGAAGACTCCATAACTGATGATTTAATCCTAAAATCACAAAAATAAGAGTTTATTCAACTACTATCAAATATATGCAACATCAGAACGCCCTTTTTTATTTTTTAAAAAGTCTAGTATCAAATTTTCAGCTGAAAAAAAATCTAACAGTAATTTTTTGTTAAAGCAAATCAAATACGGCTAAATCTATAAATAGATCTACAGAACTTACTTTCTGTTGGGGGTGACAGTAGCTTCCTCTATGCTGGACTGGGACAGGACCTCCTCAGGGATAGAGCTCTCACTCGCGCTTCTCCCCAGAGATGTCTTGTACTTGGCCCCTCTATCAGCAGACACACCCTTGGCCTCCTCCGGTGAACTCTCTGCACTGACAGCTAGCTCCGTCTGCGGCGTTTCTGTCACAGACTTCTTGATGGAATCATCTTTGGCTGTGGAGATGGCTTCCGAAACAAAACTGTCTTCTTGTATTGAAGAATAAGTATGTGTGTCTGAAATAAAAAGATGAATTCTAAAACCTATTGCAAATTCATCTTATTTATAATGAATCATTCTTTATAAACAGTGTTCAAATTACGATACTGAAAAAAAATTTTCTGCATTCATTGAATTCAAGGTAATTCAGTTGTGGAGGATAAATGTACAAGGTATATGCAATTTCTATTTTTGTTTATACCAGCCATTTATTCAAGACTAAAAAATTTTGTAACAATTTTTGTAACTTGATTCTTTATCAAAAACACAAGACAAATATGGTACCGACCCTTTTTGTCTTTTCGGATTGGCGGTTTCAAACTGTCTTTCTGTTTTTCACCTCCCTTGACATCCTTGTCTTTCTTGTCACCATCCCAGATCTTCAGTGCCGTCTGCTCCATCTTGTAAATCTTCTCTTCCTCCTCATCCAGCCTCCTCTTCCACTTCAGAAGATCTTCCACATTTCTTCTTCTGTCATGGAGTCTCTGCTCACGAACGGTCAGATACCTACACAACAAAATGAACGCTCAGATTCCTACACAACAAAATGAACGGTCAGATACCTACTCATTTAAGTGTATTCTTCCAAGAGTCAAAATCTTTAAATCTGGTATCAAATGCTGCTTATATAGGAAACTTTTTCATATTTACTTAATCAACACAAATAAATGCAAGATAAATGTTCATAAATGAACATTACTAACAGTTGAATTTCTAATTACATGTACTTAGATATCAAGCTCATACAATAGGAAGTTTTCATATCATTAGAAGACTGACTTTTCATCCAGATGTATCTTCTTCATCTTCTCCATTGCCTTGCCTTCAGCCTTCCCTTTTTTGCCGACAGACTTTGGCTCTGTGTAGATCTCTGAATCGGACTTGTAATCTGTAGTATATAAACATGTATATTGTAGACACATATATTGTGTCTTATTTAATTCAAAAATTTCAAGTATCATCCTAATTAAGTTTGACTTATAAATAATAGTACCTTTCTTTAATTTCGTTTCTGTAGCTGCATCAGAATGTTCATCAAACTAAAAAAAATAAAATCATGACACGTAAACCTTGCTCACTTCAATGAAATGTGATCGGTTTTTAAAAAATCGCAATACTTCATATGATGATCTAAATATTCTTTGATAAAATGAGATACTTACAACACTGACTTCATCCTCAGTGTGTACTTCTGATGGTCGACCCAGTCTCCCTCCGATCTTTGTCTTGGTCTACAATAAGTTAAGGCAGTTTAAATATATAATGTGCCAGTTAATACAGAATTATGGCAATAAATGCAATGAATATTCCTGATTTGTATCTACCTTTTGCGTCTGATTTCGGAGTCGACTGATTTCCTCGTGCTGTTGGAGAATCAACTGTCTCTCTCTGGATGCTGCCTCATTCTGTTCTTGAAGACGTTTGATCTCCGCCTGAAGAGGAAAGCCATTTCTCTGGTGTATTTTAACATTTTTAACATAGCAACTTTGCCATAGTGCATGAATTCAATATACATGTATATCAATGTTTATTCAGAATTAATTTGACCTATACTAGTACTCTTACCTGTTGTTCCTGAAGCCTCATTTTGAGTCCCCGTTGTCGTTTGACTATTTGTGGATAAGTGTCATCTGCTCCCTTGTTACGGATTCGTTGTTTTTGTTGTTCCAGCCAAGATAACTCTGCTTTCGTCTTTTCCATTAATGCTTTCTCTCGAAGTTTCAGTAAAGATGACTAGAATGACAGATTAACAAACATTTAGATTCTACATTTATGTGTGATTTCAAAATATTCTAATTAAGGTAAAAAAACTTAATCTTTACGAAACTATTGCACAAGTCTTGGGACAATTATGAAAAAAGATTCTGTCTTAATTGAAGTCCATCAATATTAAATATGATACATTCATACAGCAATAAACACAGAAGATTTGAGTAAGAGCAGACCTGATGCTGAGCCCGTAGTTCCTCCTCCCTCATAAACTGTTTGACCATCTCCTCAGTGAATTTGTTGAAGGAGTCTTCCCCAATAAACGAGCCCAGGTCATCCATTGAGTACCGTGGAGTTGCCGGAGCTACAGAAAAGACAAGATTCTCTGTTAGAAAACCTGATCTCAAATTGAACTTCTATGGTTTATTGATATGTCATTTATATTATTTATTCTGCAAATCAAAAGCTGTAACCTCTTATAATTCTATGACTTCGGTCCATTAGGAAATATATATGTAATAAGTAGTCAGTCTTAATCCATTTCTTGCAAGAATGGTTTTAAAACACAAACATGCCATATAAAATCAGATGAACATTAAACAGAAGTCAAACTGTTTATACCTGATACACTGCCCTCGTCAGAAGTGACGGACACATTATCAAGCTGTTTTTTGGCACGTTTGCGATGGCTCTCTGAGGGAAGAATCGAGCGGAAGCTGCGCTCCATCTCATCCTCAGTCATTGTTTCGTCCAGCGTGTAGTCCTCCAGCTCCTCACTGATGCTGTCCTCCTTCATGCTGTCGTCCCTGCCCTCAGCCTTACTGAGGGACGGAATGGAGGAGTCGCTGTCAGCCCCTCGCTGGGTGTCACTAGCTGTCTTCACCTCGTCTACAGAACTGTGAGTAACAATAGAAGCAAGAATGAATACTGAAGAACTCTAGAGTATTGCAGCATTTATACATGTTTCATTTCTTGACTTCATCAAAACATATACTATTGTGTAAATAACAGTTTTATCGACTTACTGGGTTTTCATCCTAATTGAGTGTAATAAATGGTAACTGACCTTTGACTCCTGGTTGATGTGTCAGGAGTAGAGCGAGTGGTAAGCTGAGTATAGGACCGACTCACTGAGCGAGTAGACTCAGGGGCATGAGACACACTCTGAAGACAGAATATACATTTAATAATAAACCTCCATTGTTTTCTGTTTATCTTTGTACACTGTCATACTTATTTTCATTTTTAAAAGAAAAAAGTTTTCTTCTCAATTTCAATAAAACAGATTTAAAAATAATTATACATATAACTCTAAAAACTTTTTAATCTTATCAAACAACACTATTTTTAACATCACCAGAGAGCACTAACAAATACACACACTACAAACACAAACACATTAGCCTATATCTAGGTTGTACATCAGTTTTTTCTGTGGTTTTTGAGGCCCCCTGTATACCTGTTTGCTGCCTTTCCTGGGCCTGATGTTATCACTGCTCTCCATGGGGCGTGACAGCCTGGACAGGACCTCCTCGGCCCCCTGGGAGGCAGCAGTGCCTCGCAGTCGAGCGGTCTCTAGCCCTGACATGGCCTCCATGGCCTCGAGCTGGGCCTTGCTCTTTAGCAGCTCCATGTCTTTCTCATGAGCCTGTTGTCTAGCCTATATAGACACATGGTGACATCAAAAACATAGCAAACTAAGAATTCACAAACTAGCTTGGAATATGTTGGATGAAATGAGACATTATGGCCATTAAATACAATGGAAGAATTTAGCATAATGATGCGTGAATAACTTTAGCATGATACATCTGATATATGACTGAATTTTTTGCCTGTAGTATGGTAATGAACATTTTGTATGAAGTTCCTTATGTCACAAAAACACTAAAACTATGCAAACATCTAGCCCTGACATGCTCCTATCTCTCATCATTATGGACTTAACTTTCTATTACAATCATACAATGATCTTTCAGTTTTGATTGAAAAATATTATTGTGCATATATATTTACAAGAGATAACGTTCACAACAAAACTGGACACATAAGATCTCTCTATTATATTGCTCTCTCCCTATATATATAATTATCTGTTTAAACTTTCATGAGAGCTTAGTCCTGGACACAGAAATAGGAGCATGTTTCTGCATATTGGGCCATACCTTGAGCATCTGGGCCAGTGAGACAGACTCCTGCTGGGCCATGGACACAGCCCGGGTCCTCTCCATCCCTGTCAACTGTCTCATCGACTCCTCCATGCTCTCTAGCTGATTCAGCTCCAAGTAAAACTTACGCTCCAGTGAGTTAGGGGACAGTCGAGGAGGGGTTTTCCTGGACTCCGATTCCTCCCCCGGGGGAGAAACTCGGCTCAGTGACATACTTGGACTCTGTTAATAATAATGATATAAATATATGAGCCTTCTTGAGGTACAAATGGTCATTTTAAGTACTGTACAATGATGGTCAGTGACCTACTTCCTCATCAATGGACACCTCCTCCCTCTGGTTCATACTGGCCTGATGACTACCCCCCACAGGTCTGAACCCAGACTTCATGGAAGATTTCTCCGAAACAAGCTTACTGACTTTTCCTGAGTGTTTCTCTTCATCACTGAAACAAGTAATAAAACCTCAATTATTTGGAGCTTTTCCCTTTATTGTATTAACATGCTGAATGTTAGTTACTCCCTGTATGATTTCTAGACACTATGTCAAATAATAAAAGTTATTCTGTGCAGTATTTTCAAAATGTAGGTCAGTTATAGAAAAGCAAGTACCGATTATAGAATACAAATTAAAAAAAAAACAAGACAGACATGACCAAATCATGTTCTACCAATGGAGTGACTTTTCTGACCTGTCAAACGACTGTGAGTAGGAGTCGCCCTCTATGGTGTCCTCATCACTGTCATGGGAGTCGGCCGTCTTCATGCTGTACCCAGACACCTTGGGGTGGGTGGCATCACTCCTGTATCACAGAACACCAGATACACAATTATACACAGTCCTACAAACTACTCTAAAGCTCATACACAGCATACACAGCATACACAGCATCAAACCTCTTCTTGGTTCTTTGTATCATATTGGAATTTACCAAGTAGTACACTGATGAAAAAATTCCTTAAATCTTTTTTTTTTATGAATTTTACTGATGGAAGGAAGTTTTCTTGTAATTTTGTAACAAATCAATCAAATGAGGCTAACCTAGACTTGTAGACGTTTCTTTGGCTCCCTGAGACTGGCTGAGACGTTTCACTTCGGAGTGACCCTGCTGCTGCTGCACTTTGACCTTTGACACTGGTCGAGTTACGAGCATTAGAGGGACTCTGAGTTCGGAAATTTGAGGTCACTTTGGTCGATTTGGAAGGAATGGAATGCTGGGAATGAGTAGGTTCTGTGCGGAAATCTTCCTTGACTGCCGTTCGTTGTTGTCCTTGCATCTCACTAGCAGATGAGCGAGGTCTCCCTGCTACAAAAATATGAGTAACAATTCAAATTTTTTTTTTTTAATTAATGTATTATATTTCTTTTAAGCAACAAAATTTTGTTGGAACACACATTCTTTATTTCAAAACAGATACAGTAGCCATTACATGTGTAAACTAGGCTTCATAGTTATCAATCACTAAAAAACTCATAATCTTATTCTTCAATTATATTCAAAGCAGTGTTTACAATCACTATCAAATGCTCAATTCCTACCTTGTGTCTTTTGATGTCTGGCAAATATGCTGAGTACATTGTAGGGGTCTGGGGAGGGGTTGTCCCAGGAGGAGTATCTGTTGGACTGGGAGGGGAGATGAGTAGGGCGGGGGATCACAAAGTCATCGCTCTGGGGGACACCTCTGCTGCCAGCATGGAAATCCCTATCTTGTAGGCCAGATCCAACCTGTAATAGAGGTTTATAAGCAAAAATTACCCCCCAGTTACCTCTCTTGGACTATACATTCCTAAAACGTCTTTAAAAAAATGAGGAAATTTAAAGTAGAGATAAAGGGAAATATTTTTCTTTCAGCCTTTTGACTGTTACTACAAATTCTATCCTTTTGTTATCTGAGTAAAATGTCTACAATAGCTGTGCCTGTCTGTTGCCATGGTTACCTTGCGCTGCGTGAGGGACACCTCCTCCAGTTCATCAGTGACTGTCACAGAGATCGTGTCTGTCTCCGTCAGCGTGTCCTCCTACAACATCACATTACCATTTAGTTGTCCTATGACTACACACATTATTTCCCCTGATCAAACAGTCCAAAACTGTCTTAACACACTGAAATTTACAAATTCTAAGAGAGTATCTCAAATTCTTACTTAAATAAGAGGACAGAGAGTAAATACTATTCTATTAGGTAACAATGTGTAATCAAGCAAGACCTCCCTACCTCCTCCTGCAGGCCCCGTCTGTGACTAGTTTGGACAGTGTCCCCTGATGGCAGCCTCCAGTTCAGACTTTGTCTGACTGTGTGTCCGCGGTACGCCGCCTGGATACGAATGGCAGCAGATTCCACCATCGTCTCCTCGTTTGGCCCCGAGTCTCTCGATATCCTTTGCTGGCCTGATTTATATAAAACAAGAACATGCAAATATTTCTCCTGCAGCATACAGCTCCATGCTGTTATTATACCAAATAGTCATCCATTGAAGCTTCTTTAATTCATCAATGTATTTGATTTATTTAGTTGCTTAATGTTATCAATTTTGATTTGGCTTCTGGGATAGAGGATAATTTGTACGATTTAAAGACAAGTGAAAACAAGTCCATAAATCCCTTCTTTGTGTTTATAATTATGTCCACGTGGATGTGTGTACCTGGCAGATTGGAGGAGAATACAGAGAAGTCTTGTTGAGCACCGGTGATTCTGTCATAACGTGTTACATAATCTCCCTCCTCTTCCGACTCTGACAACGCCCGCCTATTGTACACTGAAGAAAACAGTCTATAGCTTATAAATACATGTATTTCACTCTATGTCCATAGAATAACACAATAGTTAAAGTTAATATCTTCGATAGCATCAGCTTACACATCATTATGATTAATTGTATTAAAACAAACTAAACACTATTTTTTATGTGTATCATTTTGGGCCAATTAATGTCGATTGAGGTAAAACAAGCCCAGTGTATGTCTGTCTGTCTGTTTGATTGAACTTCTTGAATTTCTCTCTGATTCAGAAATATATTCAGCACCGAAACTTATTTGTGTATATTCATGTAAATTTATCTGCAAAACAGAAAAGTAAGCAAGAAATGTTCCACAATTATTTTTTAAGTTTATCATGTACATGTTATTTAATATTCCAATCGTGAAAAAAATATCTATGACTTCACTCTACAAATTGGTCATCATTTGGATGGGTATCTATCTTTTGGGGCTTTGTTCTGTTTCTTATATGACAATAATGAACTAGATATAATTTTAAGCCCTATCTCATGTTCATTAATGGACTGTGGTTAATCCCATTCAGCACTTCCATTGGCCTGACTTAACCAAACAAAAACACCAGTGGACCTTGCAAGACCTTTTTTCAAAATGAATGCCAATCAAATCAAGATCTGCTACAATGCACCATGATAAAAGCTGATCTACCAGTATTTCTTACTACATGTATTACACACAATAATAATCCCTTGCTATCAAGGCACTGAAGAAAATACTAAAATACTTCATCTACTACTGCTTTCCAAGGGTCACTCAATTTTCATGTGCATGTAAAACTCATGACAGAAGAAATATATATTTCTGGAGACATCTGACATGGTTGTGATAAATGGTAATGAAGAGTCATATGATTGTTCAATATACAGATGAGATTGGGTTCAAGTAAATAATGTGATCCCCATAAATATGTGAAATACTCCTTTTTTCCATCAGACAAATAAATGCTAGGACAAACAAAGTGATTCCTTGTTTGGACCCACTCAGCAAACAAATAAATTGAAAACCAAACATGTCACATTTTCCAATTTCTCCTTACTTATGAGGCAAGCTCACTCACACAAATGCAATAAAACTCTTATCAAATCTGAGACATACCAATAACAGTATTTGTGAATGACATGTGGAATAAGCCTCATTTAATGGAATCCATGAGTGCTGTAGTGCTGAGAAGAAAAAAAAAAATAGGAAGAATTTACGGAAGCATTCACTTATTAGAAAGCATTCAATCATCAAAAATATGTGCCAAGTCTAAATGAATCAAGATTTATTCAATTTCAATCCTCGACCTATCTAGCCTGATTCCCTATAACCCGAATGTGTAAAGCTTATCATGTGAAATGACAACCATTAATATTCATCATGTACTACAGATCCAAAATTTCCATCACCAACAGAAGATTTGTACAATCTGACATTAATATTCATCAATGAAATTGAAATGTTTAACAATCACAAGCTCTTTTTATTTCATAAATCTATAAAGGACTGGAAGAAAAGGGCAGAAAGTATAAAAATTTTGTTCTGAAGAAACCATGAACATCATCCAAATGACCAAGAAGAATGAACCAGCTATGAACTATAATTCTATGTAACAACCAATGTCTTGCAGAAGAAACACTAGCTCTCGTAACTTTAGATAAACAGACATTGGATGAATGGAAGGACAGACACACATGCTCCCGAACATACCCAATGTCAACTCTACAGGCGACTTTCCTGAGTTTGATATGAGAAAGTTTTCTCACTCGCTTCACAGTAGTCAATAAACTTTAAAGAGTGTAAACATTTACTAAATACCCCTCTTAACCGACCAGTCAAAAATACACTCCCCAAAAATTGAAAATCTACTGAAAAACAACTAATACTTAGTTCATTGAACTATTTAGGGTAATAATGTCCCAGAATTTACGGTTTGAAATGATGCCAAGTTCAATTAAGAAATATGTTAATTATAATCAAATGAGAAAACAGATGTTTGCATCTAAAGAACTAGATTGGTTATGACAACAACTTGAAAAAAGAATCCAGAGTAGAAACCTTTGTTTTTGCTCAAGATTGCCACTAGATAAACATATATATACAGTTAATCATATTTGCATTTGGTATAACAAAATCAATATAAAGCCATTAAATCTTTCATGAAATCTAGTTCTCTAAATTCTTTCTAATTTTTACTATTCAGAAAGATATGAAATTTGAAAGAACAGAAAACAATATGAATATATAAGTGTATTTTAGTTTGCAATGACATTTTTAAAAAGTTCTCTCTGAATATGCTGAACACTATTATCTTTTATTCACCTTCTGTCTTCAAACATATTCATAATGAGAAATAATCTACTGGAGTGTATTGAATACAGGTATTAAGTAAACATTTAATTCTAGTCTTAAACCCATTGTTCCCCAGACCAATTGTGGAGAATACAACTCACAGACCTCCAAAGCAAACAGCTGATACACAGAACCCAACAATGTCTGTCTGATTGCTAAGCACCACTATTCTCTTGGCCCCAGCCCTGCACCTTTTGACCTATTTTCGGTCAGGGACATGCACACTTTTAAATGAAGTGATCACTTTTACTTCTTAAAATTCAAATAGATAAATTAGGAATCTGATTAGTTAAGACAATTTATTACCAATCCTGATTGAACTGCACTTCATGGTAACAGTCTCCATTTGTGGGTATGTACCAGTAATGTGAATGAAATGCACTTCAATGTGCATGCAGAATAAAGAATGAGTTTGACAGCCTATCAATTTTCAGTGTCTTTTGTACCTTTGCAGAATCTTTGATCATGCTCTGGATTTCCGGGGTTTTGCGTAATTTGTTGAGCAATGAGAGATAATTGTATAAATTCATTAAAGATGAATTAAAAAGAAAAGTGCTTGCATGTGTGGCATTCTCAAAAAAAAAAAAGAGAACTCTGATTGGGAAGGTCCTTGAAAAGAAAATAAGACATACACACAGACTTGATATTAATATTGAGGGATGTTAATCTCAATTACTTTAGCTGACACTTTTCAGCAAATGGAAGAGTCGAGAGATCAGTCATCTAACATCAGCACCATATATACACTTATAGAGCCAATATGGATATGTAGAGATTGGTAACAAAAGCTTACACTCGGGTTTCTCCCCTGTGATTTTAGACGTCTCTGCTTGTATCTTCTGCTGCAGTGTGGCTGCGGTGTTCATAATGGCCTGTATCCGATCAGCCTTACTCCTGGAGTTCGGATCCTCGCTCCCGTACACGTGGGGGCGCTCCTGACTTCCTGTGGATGACCCGGACCCTCCGTATCCAGAATTAATATCATTTCCGCGACTATGGAGAGCCTCAGAGAATTTACTCAGAACTCCGTCCACATTGAACGTTAATCCACCAAGAGTTTTCACATTAGCACTGTTTAAATTTCCATCTTGAACACTATTTCTATCCTGGGCACTGTTTTTTAGTTTAGGTTTGGCATCATCAAGGTCAACCCTGGAAAATATTGAAACTTCAACATACCTGGTCTATGTTAACATATATATATACATTTATTATTTCTTTCTATTTGATCTTTTTCTTGATAATTTTCAAAATAGATGAAGCTACAAATATATTTGTTTACCAGAGGTTTTCTATTGCAGAGCTTGAAGCAATCATGAACAGTAAATGCACACATTAATTTTTTCTTCAAAAAGAGAAACCTGATTGAATAGCAAGATAAAATTCACCGATTGAATGCAATGACTTTTTCATTAAAATGAAATACTTTTGCACTCTTTTCATCAATTACATACCATAACAACATGGGTTTGGAATGTCTGATATAAACTTTGTAAAAAACCTTGCTTGAAACAATTTACATACTATAGTAGCTTACAAAAGATGCCTACTATGACAGTATCACCAAATTCGAAGATTTGCAGAATTTAACTCTTGAAATAATATGCTGAGTTTGTAGTAAGCCTCGGGTCTGTATATACATGCATAGGAATTATCCCAAATATTTTCATTCAATAAATTAGAACCGGTAGAGGTCTTTATTTGTTTGGGCTTACTTGATGAAAAATCTGCTCCACTAAACCCACTTTCCTACTATATGTTTTAGAGTGTTAAGTAGCATTTTTTTTTAACATGTGTGTGTTGTTTTCACTTTGCAAACACATCAAATTCCCACTTTAAATAAACCAGAATTTTATCAGCCACAAAATGTCATAAATAAATATTTGATCTGCCTTGAAAAACTCCCCTTCTTTACAGTGAAATATCAAATACTCTTTGGAAAAATCAACCTTCATATTCAAACAACCGAACCGTAAGGTCATTGTTGGGATCTTTCATCTGTTGTGTGTACCTGACAGATATTTCCAGAGGTCAATGCTAAACAGAATTAACTTTTTACTTCTTTAATATGATGATAGAATCCAAATAATTCTTTTTTGCAAGAAGGATCAGAATCTACGCATGTGTCTTCAGGGAGTGTCAAGAGAAATCAAGAAGTTTAAATCTTTGAAAGATGATCCATACTTTTCTTTTAATTGGCTCATAATTGTGTAATACAACTACTTTGTTAAAAGCAATTTTCATTTCTTTACATTTAAATGAAGACCCCACTATAGGATAAAATTACAGTAACTTCTGTCATTCAAGATTCCACAATTTGTTTCTTGCCTACTGCTTACATTTATCTTAAACCCCAAGTTCAGTAAGCAGCCAAATGGAATGGTGGAAATGCTTTTAGTGTTAATGTAATTCTCTCGAATTTCTCAAGACACCATTACACGCCCATCCCAAAAAAAGGAAAGATATCAAATCAAAAAATGTTTTAAATGCCTTTTCCATAAGACCAATGTATATGTAAGCAGGTAATCATAAAAAATAAACTGGTTCCTATCAATGCGGCTAGTACCTGGGGGTGATGGTGGGGGTGACAGCCTCCAGGGATTCCCCGGTCAGTGTGGAGCTGTCATCGGACATCTCCATCTCCTCCTCGTCTCTTGGAGGTATCCCAACATGCCTTTCTCTCTCTGAGTCTGTGGTTGCCTGAATAGTAAAAGAATCATTTCCTTGAGCAAAACAGATATACTCTGTTTTATTACCAAAAACATCATCCATATCAACGTTTACTTAGTAATCCTGGCTGGTAAAGAAACAATATGTAGTTTATGAGAGTGATTTCATTTTATTGCTACTTTAAACTGTGACATTGTAATCCTCCAGAGCTTCATAAGTGAAACTTTGCATAACCCTGCACAGAGTAATTTACAATTTCTATCTTTTTAGAGGTTTCAATAATCCTTAAATCAACTCTTATCTGCACTTCACAAGTCGCCAATTAAAAAATACCAAGCAGTGCAAACATAGGTAAGATTCAGTTTTAATACATGACCAGAGGATCCAAGAAAAAGATCAAAATTAACATTAACTAAAAGTATTTCTTTTTTAAAAATTCAAACAGTAGAATTTGTAAGAAAAATACAGGTAGCTAGATATTTTGATACTCCTGCAACATTTTCAAAAATATCTTGTAAATTTTACTGTCGTAAGGAATTTGGATGTTGCAAACTACCAATGAGTCTTCTAGAGATGAAAATAACCAATTGAAATCTTTTACAACAAATTTTAAAGGTTTCATAATTTAATAAATATAGTTTATTGGTTTAATATTTAGTGTGTATGATATTGGTATAACTTGAGTTTTTGAACAAGTTTATGTAACTTTTCATAAAGCACATCTGCATGACATTTACAAATGTAAATGTACTTGATTTAGTAGCTAAATATAGACACAGCTTTCTTCCAAAAATGCACAATAGAACACTCAGCCAGTTTCACTAAGCCATGCTTTACCATATAAAGGACTATATGAGAGTAAGTACCATTGACCCAGACTGAAGATCTTCATGGAATGGATGATGTCGCGGCAGATCTTTGTACGCTAATGGCGAGTGGGTGAACGTCTCATCCTGAGTCTTGCCCTTCCCCCGAGCACCTGCGGACTTGGAGGACCGCTTGGGGCCCTGGGCCGTCTGTTTCTGCTTGGACCTCAGCTCCTCTAACTGCTGACTCCTCATCTCTTGCGCCCTCTGTTTCCTCCTCTCCTCCTCCCGCTGTTGCTTCATTCTGTCTGCCTTCTGTTTCTGCATGAACCGCCGAACCTCCTCTTGGTCATAGTGCCGCTGTTTCGCACTCAGTTGTTTTTCTGGTTCTAAGATAAAGAAGCATATCTTTATTGACAGTTTTGGTAAAACATTTCTAAAACACTAATTTATGTCATTTAGATATACATATAAAACCAATTTAATTTTATAGATGTATCACATTGGAAGTGGCAAGTTCAACATCTTTATTTTCCAACTTATTGGACAAAAATAGAAAGGACAAAGTTTAATGCTTTAAGATTTACTAAAAACTCTCTATTTTATTCAAATAAAACAGATGTCATTGAGGGCAGAGTTCATTTAATGGATTTTTTAAAATGGTTTTTCTAAAGATTTTCTGGAATTTCAAAGAAACAATCGTGTCATTCTTTGGTTTTCTCTAAGAATGTGGAGCCTTTGACAAACAATATGATCAATAATAAACACTTTTCTTACTTACTTTGGAGTTACCAGATAAGATTTACTCTAAAAAAATCTATTTGGGGGCTAAGTTAGGACAGCACATCTACTTTGGCCCTATTCCTGCCACTAATACACAACAAAATACAGTTTAAGTCACTGGTAAACAGTTTTAATCAAATCAAAAATCAATGGAAATTGTTTCTCAAACAAAAGACAGGACATTTTAAAACCACATAAATCATTCCAAATATCGGATATTTGGCTGCCATGTGACCACTGTTTACCAAAACTGGCAGCATTGCATTATTGAGTAAACAGAACCACATTGTTTCACCACTAACTAGACATTCATGACTTCCCATCCCACTAAATTGTACTTTGGAAATTACAATTAAATTCTCTTTAAAAACTTAAGGAAAAAATATACCACTGTGGCTTGACATTTTATTTCATTTTTTCAAAAGAAGAATCCATAAATAAATCAATACAATTCTCATTAATATTTCCTACTTGTAATAAATAGGATCAAGGTTACGAGTTTTTGGCTGAGAAACAACACTATGAGACAAGCTGATAGAATCTACAAGGGGTGCGTTGGCAAAGTACGTCCATTCCCAGCACATAACAGTCCACATTACGTAAATAATTTTGACCTTTGGCTCTTCTAGTAATCAAATACCCTCCCCTGTTTTGACAATCAATCGCAATCGTTCTTTACAAATTCATATATTTACTTTCTAGAGTAATTACAAATTAATTGAAAATTCCCCTCCCATAATTCCATTGCCTATGGTTTTCAAAAACTTGAGGTGGGAGACATATTAACTGAATGGGGTCTTACTTAAGTTAACAGTCATATCAAATATTTAACCAGACCGACTTATAGCACTCATAAAAATCTTGTTACGAAGAAATGAAAATTGAATTTAATTGAATTTGTCAAGTTATTGATTACATAATAAATATTTGTATTAAGTTTCTGGCCCGTGTGTCCTGCGTCTTATCATGGCAGAATCACGCTGGGCTTTCCTGTCCCAGCATGGAGGCATTACTCCATTAAATGCTCCCTATACACCCCCATTGTCATGTCATTCGATCTAGATTAAATCCAGTATCCCATTTCTGATATACACAAGCCAATTTAGAAAAAAAAAATCTGGCATGTTTAAATCTACTGGTGCACAAAAACAATAAAATGGATACATGATGGAACTGATTAAGGCTTATGTCTACATACTGAGGCATTCAATATATGGGCATTTAAAGTATGTCCAACTAGGGCATTCCCAATGCTTATCAGGGTATCTATCTAGAAGTTTCAACAAGGCTTATCATGGAGTTGGGTATTAAACATTGATTATTTGTGAAATTCTGCAAGACATGTACATGTATCAAATTACTGACTTGCAAATTTTAATTCCATGTTTTCATTTCATTTGAACATTCCATGAATTTCTAGACAAGCATAATTTGACAATGTGTTGTACATGAACTTACTCAATTTAATAAAACAAATTAAAAATTCTAATTAAAAATCAAATGAATGTTTTAAAGGAGCCTACATATACCCCCATTTTGCAACCTCACAATGTTCAGTTCCCTCCCCTCCCGACATACCCTATCTTGCTAAAAGTTTTCAACTTTCCAAAATTGATACCTTCAAGTTAGTTTCATTTTTGCTTCTAGGTGAAAATGAAATCAAGTCTGAAAAAGAGGCCAGGCCTTGGCTGGAATCAGATAGTGTAGAATTCGACAAACACTGATTCAAACATATAAGGAGAGATCTATTTCCATTGACAGGGTCAGCCACCTTACCTGACAGTGCTAAGTACCAAGATGTGTGTTTACCATCTCATTCAAATACTACACATATTTTCACAAAAATTTTAAAGCGATGCAACCTTTAGACATACATGGCTTTGAACATGAACAGTCAATGGATTACTACAAGCCAGCTGCAGCATTCCAACAGTTTGACATATAAGATAAAATTGGACAGCTGTGTTCTGGAATTGAGACCAGTTCTCACCTGATGTTTTACTGGCCTTTCTCTTGGAGGATCTCCGTCGCTTCACAATATTTTCATCATTCTCTTTGCCCCTTTGTTCTTCATCCTCATTTTCTGAACCTAGTCAATGATAAATTTGTGACATCAAAGTCTTCATACCTCACATTTATTGCTGGAGAAGGCATAGTTTTTAATGAACAAATACACCAAATGTTATAAACTTCAACATCATCATCAAAACTCTCAAAAAGTGATAATCTACTGATCTAAAGAGGAATAACTGTTTTCAAACATTACATTACAGATATTCATGAATGCTGTACCCATATTGAGGTCAGAGAGGACTTTGCGAGCCTCTTCAGACAGTGCCTTAGCTCGTTCCAGTTCAATTGTCGTTGCAGATTTGGTCTCAGTGACTTCCTCCCGTCTGTCCCTCTCATTGTCATGGTTACTGGCCCCAGTGGCTGGGGGTCGAACATCAACAGATGCTTCACCTGAAAGCAACCAAATAGTTCTGCAAAACGTTTTCCTCGCATTTGGTTTTTTCATTCTATACTCACCCCCACCCCCCCTCTTGATCCCCAAAGAAAAATACAAAAGTGATTCACAAGAGGTATCGACAAGAAAGTCAACTTCAAGTCAATAAATAGAAATTGAATATAAGATTATCAGCTATATGAGGTTTGAAAAGCCATGATGCTATTTAAATTTTCTCTCTTTCATTATCATTACCTTGAAATATATCATATATCAGCCCCACACAGACCCATCACTGTTTCATATTACAGAATTACTAATCAGCAGAGGTAATCAAAAGTCAAAACTTGAATGGATTGACATGTCTCCAGGTCAAAGGTCAAGTATAGATTATAGGGTTGAAACACCTCACACTTATTGTACTGCAGTTTATCATATCAATTCATCATTATGTACCTATATGATCATATACAAGAAAGAAGACACCATAGATAGAGAATCTTACTAGCTAATTGAACTATCACGATTTTCGAAGTTTTGTCGTCTTTCACTTTTAAGATTTTTGGTCCTATTTCGCATAACTTAAAATGATGAAATTGCCACCCTGAATGACACTTCGTAGATACACCCTGTAACATCAATTAATCTTCCTCCTTTTCTCAAAAGCATTTAAATTACATCAGTTTCTTTTGATAAAACACAGATCAACATGCTTGTTACAATATAACATGGTCTACCTTTCATTCTACTTTAATTCAAGACTTTTCCACCCACCCTAGCTGTATTATCAACAATATTTAAAATCAAGGTGGTAAAATAATTCATTTTTTGGCCTCATCTAATTTAAAGAATCAAGTCCATCTACTGACACAGAACTTTTTCCTGACATAAACTTGCTTGTGAAGTGGGCCGGTATTTCAGGGACTGAATAGACACACTCTACGATCTCGTGCCCCTAGGACACTCACTTGTCTGTGACGTCCGCCGAGTTTTGGCTGGTCCTAGTTCTCGCAGAATGAGCTCTTGTCCAGCCCGCCAGGACGAGGTGGTTATAATATCTACAAAATACATAGCCAGCCTTCACCCTCTACTTGACAATACTGTCATTTTTTTTCTTTCATTCTTTGAAGATGAAATCTTATAAACAAATTCTGACTTTTTCCCTTCATTTTAAATTCCATTTAACATAAAAGCACAACATTTGAAGGTTCAATGTATGAAATAACATTTAAAGTGAAGAAATACATGATTCTTTTTATTATACATGTACTAACAACTGAATAATATCAAAGTAATAAATAAAATGTAGTTTTAAATGGAGAGAAAAACAAATGCAAATCAAAATTGATACATGTATCAGATATAGCACACAATAAGAAAGTAATGTACGGTAAATTTCTAATGAAAAATTGATAAGTTTGAACTTCCTAATATCTACAAGATGCACTCATTTTCTCTGCTCATTGCAATAGCTAGCGTTTAGTTTTTCATCATCGACTATAATTTCTACCATTCTTTCAGTCTACTTTAATCTATATCACTCATTTGCGTTCGTTTCATTTGATTAATTTGACTTCATTCTATGTCCAATACCTTTCTTTGATTGCTTCTCAGGCTTTTTGTTGCCACTGGCAACAATTCTTGTCAGTTTCTTTGGCTTTGGTTTGGGTTCCTCTGGGACAGATTCTACAATAAACAGACAAAACAATAACCATAGTGCATTGATAGAAATATACAAGATGGCAGAGTCTTTAAATTTAGGATAAAATAACACTACAACTAACAGAAGATAAGTAATCTAAAACAGATCATCCACAACAATCCAATTAGCTCTAATTACATTTTTAAGTGGGATTTTCTTTCAGAAATAGTATTGGGGGAATAGGTATAATTCAATATCTATTTTTAGCTGATGAACACAACATGTGACCTTGACCTAATTACCTTTTGTTGCCTGCTCTATTTTCTTTTCTTGCAACTTTAGAGCTGCTTTCTTTTTCTTTTCCCTCTTCCTCCAGTCCATGACCTTAGGTTGTTTGAAATCAGCATATTTGTATCTCACCTCTGCTTCACTGAAGCCTGAATAGTGAGCAAAAACACAAAAAACATAATTCAAAATGCAACTATAAAATCTAAAATCAATTGGTTTGCAAGACATCATAGGAACTCAATGAAAAGCCAATCTTGTGTATTTCAATCAATACTCATTTCCCAGCTTCATTATCTACTCATTATTTCTCACTGAATTAATTCATTTCTCATGTACTTTCACTGGAACATCATATCATCCAGCAACCAATACCTTTATATGAAGGGACTGTCGGAGCAGTAGCAACTTTTCGCACACGTTTTTGACTGTCGGCGCCATCTGGAGGCGGGAGGTCGTAGGAAGCTCGACTGAGTATAGGTTCGTACTCGTTGTGTATGTGGTGGTGGGGGCCATTCATTGGATTCATCTCACGCTCAGGAACATCATCACCCTCCCCGGCGTTATTGTTCACATTGTCTGCACACAAAAAAACGACACAATGTCATGTATTTTCAAGATTTTTTTTTCTTCTTTATCAACAAATAGAGACACAAGTTTCTTTAAATAAAAATACATTGTGTAACCCTAAAACATGACCAATCAGCAAGGATCAACTTGTTCGCAATGTTCAAAGAAGACTCTGAGCTCGTAATGTGATTAACTAAATAAATCCATGCGAGTGATTTTTAAATGAGAGGAAATCGTTTGATGCACAACAGCACTTCCAGATCTAAGTGGTTTGGAGATATTTATTACTGTTTTAATGTTTCACGGTTTAGGAATTTTTTTTTTCAGACCTTAATATCATTTTTTCACCGTAATAGATATTGTATGTAAAATTTAATTCATGATCTCTGTTGAAAATCACTCATATGATAAATGTTACCATTTATATATAAAGAAAACTGTTGTTCATACAATCATATATGACCATGTAAAACGTAAAGGGAAATTCTTGAATGATTTTGATGAAATTTTACTCCTATAAATTATTTCTATTAACCCCATGCATAAAACATTTTTTGCTATAAATTTTAAATGCCATCAAAATTATTGAATCCTTGACGGAAAAAACATGGGTAGGTGTATCAATCCCTAAGGCTTCTTTAGGAGTGTAAAAACCTTCTTTAAAATGGGTGTTTCCAATGCCATCTAAAAGTCCAAAGTAAAGCAGACAGGTCAAGTGGTAAGTTGACAAAATAAAAACATTTATGACATCAATTTAGGCCTGCAAGGGTTCGATCAACACCCACCGGGTGTTTTTATACATACTGCAGTTAAAGTTCAAATGTCAAAATGGGTGTAACTATTTAGACATCAGATGATCCCCAAAATAAAACACTGCTTTGTTTACAGGCACTGACTTGAGGCACCCTGTTAAAAACCCTTTGCATTTTTAATTTGTTCATCTCCATATTCCAATACATTATGATATGTTTGCCTTATCCTAGCTTTGGGACGAAACTATTGGAAAACCTGTAGAACAGAAAACGCACTAACCCTGCTTCATATTGGCAAAACATATGCTAGCTGTGATAGATCTTTCTATTATTCATTTCCCACTGATTGTCAACAGTCAAAATGATTCAATACTAAATCTTTATGTATATCCTTTCTTTGCTGTATAATCCCCTGACTACTTAGCAAGCACATTTTATCCTAATGACTGTTAACAACCCTCAATAAATTTTCATACTTCATAGAGTACTGGAGACAACTTTCATACATTGACCCCAATATTTCATGCCTTTAATGCTACCTTTCAGTATTGAGTTCCATGATTAAGTCGAAGCTGTAATGATTTTGTACAGGAATATGACACTGCCATTATCCTATACCCAAGTCCTCACTAACACTCCACTGAATATTGATAGAATGATTGAACAATGACAATGACAATAGCTTTGGGTACAGGTACAACAAACTCAGCAGATTGCAATAGTACGTGACATACAGTACAAATAACCACCACCCATTCCTGCTGAAAATGGTTGGGCTTCAAGCTCTTACTTTGACATTGCAAGATTTTGAAGGACCTTTTTTTCATGCTCAAAGAGAAATTTGCAACAGAACAATGGTTGGATTCCTGCACTTGAGTTTTTTATTGAAAGAGAATACTGCAAAAAGGCAAAGGGGTCAAATGAAGCATATACCGGTACCTGCACTTAATATTTTGCATGAAAATGTTCTTTAACCTTTCAAAAAATCCAAGTAGAGAATCTATGTCCAATATATTGCTACATTGTGCAATTACTGCAATAGCTACTATTTGGATGATCCCACCCCCACCCCCCTCTCCCATGTCTGTATTTCAGTTTGATGACATTAGTCAAGGTCAACATTACACCTGATATTGGTCAGGTAAATTGGCTCCTCTTCTTATTTACAGTCAACTAATGAACTGATTATAAACTTTGTTAAACACCTTATTAACTACTTCACATATTCCATAGCCCAAGCAATGTCTTTGCTTTTCACTTGACATACATTGAAGCTATTACTACTAGTACTCATCTTAGAGTCCATACATTCATACAAAAACAGACAGTGGACAAGTCCAAGGTATTCAGTAGACATGGAGATGAGAAAGTGATTCCCAAACCAAAGGAAGGGTATACAAATCCTTCAGAAAATTCTATTTACTGACAAACCCAACAGGAAAGACAAACACCCTATGGCTCTACTTTGGTAGAAAGAGTGCAAATTTGACTTCTGGATTTATTTCAGGTCAAAGTAATACCTACTTCATCATATTCTGGATTTCTTGTCTTTAATTAATGTATGGAATTTTAATATGGTTATGATAATACACATGTCAAAACCAAGGACAAGACAATAATATATGGGAAAAAATCAACTCAAAATAAGCTTTATTTCTACAAGTGCTTGATTTAATTGTTTGTTGTACATATATAAAGACATTATTTACCATACATGGACTTTTCTGCACATGGACAAACTCAAGTCTCCAAAAAATAGTCTCACCCAGGGAGCAGTTAGTGCAATAATTGTTCAAATTATCACAGAATTCAAAGCTATTTTGTAAACATTAACATTTACTGGGAACATCTGTTTTGTACAAAAATCATCTCAATATTGATGCCAAAAAAAAGCTTGAGAAATTCATGATGTACCCCATACACCAAAGCTGACTAAAGCCTTTCATTGCTTGATTAAGAAAGTTGACAATGCTAAACAGTGTATTGTATTGCCAATCTCAAGCCTGCCGTGAACATAATTGTCAGGTTTTATTCCCATTCAGAAGCATATTGTATTGCATTCATAAATGAATGAATTGAATTTGGTCCATATTTCCAATGCGTATATATACTTATAGCACCAGATATTCCAAACTCGAACTCACATTATTCATTTAATTGCCATTCTACCTGATTGTTCCAGAATAAACTAAAAATTGCTGTTCTATAACTCTCACCCCCTCCTTTCAAAAAGTGTTTTCCACTCTTCAGATCAGCATAAATAAAAGTTTGGGTATGTAAGAGAGATGTACTTAGGTGGAAAAGTTGGATATTTTTCAATTTAGGCAGATAAATATAGCGTAAAAATCATCCATGATTTAGAAAGGAAAATGGAAAGGTCTGTACACAAAACTCTTGGCCCATTGCCCAATGCTTTCAGAATTTGACTTCAATATCAGCTGTACTGATATTTCAGCATTTCAAACCATTTCATTTCAAACTCCTGCAAACAAACTTAATCAAGACTTGGGTGCCATATATATATACCCTTTTCTTTTTTTGTCTGGGCAGAATCAATTTTCAATTCTGAAATAGGATTTTAGCATGCTAATTTATAATTTCAATATATCTGTAATAGATTTCTGACAACATAAACCATTCACTTTTCCTCTCTATATATAGCAGCACTAATTTGTTCCACTGCTGTGTCTAACAAACAAGTTAATGAGTGCAGACCAATATTCATTATGCACCATGACCTGCATGTGCATGCAGGTCAATTTTCATTCCATTGAAATACTTCTAATATTTGTGATAAAAGTATGAACCTTAATTTGATAGGCTGCAAAAACTTAATTTTTATTTTATCATATACACAACATCTAGGAATTCAAATGGTAATGATTTTTTAATGCCAGCTAGTGCGTGTTACAAAAAAAAAAAATCAATTTCTATACTATTATCCCTATCCTTATGGCTTGAAAAATAATACTGTATACAGGGTTATTTTCACCCCATGTTTTTTTTCGCCTTGCCTCAAATTCGCCCAGATACAGTTGTGTGGTAGATACATGTTTTTAATTAACACATTAATTCAACTGTTTTGAATTGCCCAGTCTTAAATTTGCCCTGCTGACGAGGACAAAAGGGGCAAAAAATAAAAGGGGAGGGAGGATATTTCTCTGTATGCAGTAAAACCTATGTTACCTTACTCAAAATGATCCTATTGCAATATATTGTATATAAATCTAGGAATTATTCTCTTATTTTTGACAAAGCAAAATAACAAACCTTTAGGAGATGCTGATCGTTGTTGTTGTTTACGGATTTTTTCCTTTATTTTGGACAAGGCATCTATTTCAAAAGAAACAAAAACAAAACTTTTAAAATGTGTATTACTAAAGTTAAGGCTTCAATGTATTGGGCAAGATACAATTAAAATTTTCACTAATCTATTCAGATACATTAGATCTTCAAATGCATTCAAAGTCCCAAATATATGTAGTTTACGTTTCAGAAGAATCAGAGGGTATATTATAACTAAAGCAGAATGACGTTAAAAACAACAAATACCATTAAAGGTACTATTGGTAAAGTTGTCAAATTGTCAACACTCCTGATTCAAGGACAATGTTGATTAGAAGGATTTCTGAACCCAGTTTGAGAGTGTAAATACTTTTAAGACATGTTTGGATAAAACAAGTTTTAAGTACTCTTTAAAAAACAAAGAAAATGAAGGAGGATGCATTCACATTTGAATTACAAGTCAACTTGAAATATCAGAAAACAACCCAAATCAGTCAAATCAATCTTTCAAAACATGGCAAAAAACATCTACATTTTCAAACGAGTCATTAATGAGAGAAGCAATGGTATTGCTTAAGGTATAGTTTTAATATGATGATCGATCGACCTTAAAGACATCTCCCCACACATTCTCCACAGTCCACACTCATTTTTCAATTACTTATTGGATTAGATGGCTGTTACTTAAGATTAGTGCTCAAACAGCCTGATCCTGGGATCTTCTAGGAATTTTCTTTGTCTTAGAATGAAGACCCATTTTTCAAGCTTATCAATTGATTATTGCTTTCCACAGACTTAAGGGCTGAAACAATTAATTCTACGATCTGGTCAAGTCTAAGAACTAGGTGCTATCTTTCCATACACTATCTTATAGTTTGACACTTTCTACACTGCACACTGTAGAGTTTTTTGGTATACCTCATTTAAAATGCTTTTAAGTACTAGCAAAAGTGATACCCTTTTGCTGAAAACTTAATATGAACACTTTTACGCAATACTATTTTTTCAATATTCAAAACCATTTTTTACATGTGTGTAGAGGGTCTTAAACAATGTAACACAGTTGTCTATGTTATTTTTGTAAGTCAAACACTATATATGTGCTTAAGAATAAAAAATGGTAATTAATCAAACATATTTTAGGAAAAGGTTACCTAATAAAGCTTTTAATTTTCTTGATCAAAATTGCTTTCTCAAATTAACACCTAGTTGCTAAATTCCCTAAACAAGGTAAAGATTAATTTGTTAAAACTCGCAGTAAAAGAACAATAAATATATATTTAATCAGTGATCAATGTATTGACATTTGCTTCTGAAGCCGTCTTCTATTCCAATCACTCCTACATAACTGGTGAAATTTGGTTAACTCCTCATGAAATTTATTGACTAAATATGTCAACTCTCCAGAGTTTAAAAAGTCTCATACTATGTTTGTTTGAAGGCGATTGAGGTTAAATTTTTTTTCAAGTTGTTAACTGACATATTTTAAAGTATAAATGTGACCTCTGGACTGATTTTCCTCAGAAATTCTAAATACACTTCTATACATGCAGTCACACTGGCTTGCACACTATGACCATTCAAATCAGAGTGACAAATTTAATCAAATAACATTGCCAATCCATACCTATTCAACAACTCCATCAAACTATTTTGTTTCAACATTCAATTTTAGTGATTTTCAAACCAACATTCTACTTGCCATTTTAATTAATATATTTCCAGAGTAATTTGCACCTTATCAAATCATTCTATGATAAATTATTTGTACAAGTTTCAGTTATATCTAAATAAAAATAGCTTTTAATTCAGAGATTCGTTTTGTTAATGCATTAAAAGTTTTCAGTACATTCAGTACTTTGATTCTCTGGCCAATCACTGCAGGAACTTTCTGGTCTCTTGACTGGCCAACAGTGTCAGACCTTGTCCAGTTCATATCATTGAGGAGATGTGCTGATAAGGCTTGAATAAGACTTTACAAAACTTGAACAACAATTCCAGGGAGTCAGGTTTAGAGGACCCTTGAAGGGGATTTAACATGGTGGATGGAATTAAAGAGACTATGGAAATTAATTTGTCTCCCTTTGAAGACACTCAATCCACACACATCAGGTGTGATTCAGGGATACAGATATTCTATAACACACCCTAAAGCAATGAAATCCATTTTTACATTAATAAAACAGCTTTGCGCCCATGGCCACTTAAAATCCTAATTCATTTTTATAGCAAGTGAAAGTACTTCTTTAGGGAATAAAGAAAGTTTTGTGTTGATTGTGTAAAATCATGAAGATTGGTAAAATATCCTGATCGTTATAAATGCAATTTCAGTTTTATTTCAATGCTAATGAATCAAGAGTTGGACTGAACCCACTTAAATCATACCCAAACTTAATAAATTAATATTTTTCTCTACAACTTTTGCACTGATCAAATACTTTCGAAAATTCCAGTGCAAATATTCCCTTTCATTCTTGAAATCTTTATCTTTCTGGCCTCAGGATCATGAAGCATTTTTAGACTTAAGTCCAAATTTCAATCTTTTATAAAATAAAATTATGCTTACAATTTGTAACTATCAACATAATATAGAGACACTTTCTAATAGCATTTCATTTTTTCGATGTTGTCAATCACAAGACAATAAGACAGTGTACAAAATTTGACTTAAGTCTAAGACTGCTTCATGATCCTGGGGCCTGATGTCATTAAAGAAGAAAAGTTCCGAATATACAGAACCCTTTTTTATTTTCCCCCATAAAGCTATCATGCTTGTACAAGGCACAGGGGAAAAATGAAAAATCTGGAGGTGGTTTTTTTTTTAAAGATTTTTCTCCGAAGTTTATGTTAGTTTGCCTTGTACTCTAAAGGTGCTATGAAAATCTTATGTAAACAGCATGACCTGTCAAAATGAAACTTTCAGCAATTCTTTGGTCTCAATTTGCCAAAATTTTCAGAGTTAAGTAAGCAAATGGAGTCATTCAATTTGTCATCTGGACTGTTTATGAAGATGGAGGATGCACTATCAAAACATTCCACCTTTTTCCAACTAGCAGAGTTATATACTGCAAGTGTTTTACATCTAAGTTACTCATCAAATCTCTTCAAGTGTGATATATGGTATTCTCTCAGGAGAAGTGAAATTGCACAGCATTCAAGAAAATAGATATATGGGTATTCTTCATATCATGTAAAAAAATCTATCACTTTATATTTTCTTGTCACAAATAGCTGAAGTGATTTCAATTTGCTGAGACAGTAGTTTGACAGCTATCTAGGAAGTACACAGAACCTTCAATTAATAGATACAATATCAGGATTATTGGAACTATACAAATGCCTTGACCTTTAAAATTGAAATGACTTGAAATTGTTAATTCTGTAATTATACCTTAACAGTTGGACGTCACAGGATTAAGTTTTAAGCTCAATCTATTTAAAAATTGTTCACATATTGTCATAAAAATGAAAATCATATTAATCCCATCTTGACAAATTAGCAGTAAGTGGACCAGCTAGTTAAAACCAGACAATTTGTTAGTGACAAAAGCGGCTAGAATTCATGGCAAATTCACAGAAATGATAAAAACACCTTAGAAAATGTTATCAATCGCCGAGTAATTATCACCAAATCCTACGTCAATACTTCAATATCGATATGAGGGAGGAATGCAGGTCAGGCGAAATTCAGCCAAAGAAAAGATCCCCCGTTAAATTAGAATCACAAAAGAAGTCAACTGCAATCTGATTCATTTTACACCTGCAGTTCCCTTGAGGACGTAGTTTCCATAATGATTTGCTGCCATTTGTTATGCATTTTCACTACAATTAATACCTATATCCATTTAAATGAGGAATCCGACCAAAGACGAAGTCAATTTCAAAAGCTGTGGGACACCAGGCAATCGTGACTCAGCCAGCTAGCCTATAATTCTTGCCCTCAAAGGAGCTTTGCAACAAACTGTTTCCTTGAGGCTTATTAAGACGACAGAATTTGCTTTTTGCACCATTTTGTCACTTGTCATGCACATGGGATCATTTGTAATCACTTCAAAATCATTGGAATCGATTTTGGATAGGAAAAAATTGAAAAACTGACAATACAGATGTATGAATATGTATAGCATGTACAAATAGCATGAATGCAGCCTTCTGGTGGATTTGGGTCATGAAGGAAAGTGTTAAGAACTGAGCCAGATGCACTAAACACATAATGTAATGGTCAATGACTGAGTTTTCTGATTGTGTATAGGTAATGTTTCACTGAAATTCAATGCAAAACCAGAAAGAGTCTCGAAGTTCACTTAATAATAGAGATACTGTTTCAAATCCAGCAAAGTATTAAGTAAACACTGGATCTAATTACAATGAGAAGAAATACAATCTTTTCTGTGCTCTTTAGCACAAGTCCAAAATGTTACATTGACCTGCAATCTATGATCCATGCTTTCCTATCTATCCGAATTATTAACGACAGTTTTATCCAGAATATATCTCTGTGTGTATTGGAGAACAAAGACCCTGTGTAAAATAAATGTGTTCTGGTGTAAGCACTTAGACCTAGAGTCCCCTGGGTTTCTAAGATTCTTTGAGAAGCCTCCAAAATAAATGTCCTTACTTATGGCCCTGGATCAACAACTGACACAAATCTTGTAGGTTACCCCAATACACCACCACTTACCAGCTTATCAAAATCATATAAACCCAAACCTAGTCAAATAGTGGCACGCCATCTTCTTGATACTGAACCACAAACTGTCCAAACCTTTCATTAAGGTGGTACTACTTGTTCAGAACCCTGCCAGACCTAATGGATATACCTGAATTAATTACCTTCAAATTTTGAAAAAACAAACTGCAGAATCATTGCATCACATAATTCTATGAGTAAAACCTTTTGGGTGCCAAAGGAATGTGCAATCATAAATTGTCAATCAAGACTATTTCAAAAAACTTTCTCCTTTTATGGATGAGTCATTTTTTGACAATGGAAATCCTTTGCAAAACACTATATTTAAGTTCAAAAAAAGGTTCCAACTATAAAGAACAAGCTTTTTTTAAAAGTGCACACATTACAGCCCTTTTGTTGTGCATCATATAACTCAATTAATTCCAATTCACCCTGTACTTCACATATCTGCTTATGATTCCTATTAGTTCTCTTGACATGAAAATACAATTTGGAAACAGATAAAGAGCTTTCGGTAGTGTCCCCATAATAACGTACCCGTTAACAAGTCTTTGTGAGTTGTAAGCCCATGAGTAAAGCAGTAAGACGGGACTGTGTGGATCATAAAAGTTTAAAGACAGGGCTACAGAACAAAAGTCATTCTAATCCCTTTAATATTCCTAACAGTTTTATTCAATACCTACTTGTATTACAACTAGATTGTTAGTGCCAAATTTGATGACGATGCAAAATGTTCCGGTAAGCAGAGTACAAAAAATACCACATTTGATTTTTTTAACTATACACCAGATTAAACTTTCCCATGTGGAAACTGTACCTGCAGTTGGTAATAAGCAGCCTTGAAAGAGATCGCGGAATGCAATGAACTGAGTATAGACCTCACAAATGTGGACCTCAATGACTGTGGGTTAACCATTAATGAATGTCAAATAATTAGGTGAAAATGTACTTCCACCTAATATTAATTCCTGTACTTAGCAGATCATTAAACAGTCATATAGAAATCAAACATCATCAAAACACGGCATCATTAGTCTACCATTAAAGACTCATTACAGTGCACTGAACCAGCAACACTATGGCTTTGTAGTACTTATTTCTCATTTTTACAAAATGTCAGTATCTATATGTAAAAACTTGACTTTGGCAGAATTTCTAGATAGTTACAACTTACCAAAAAATTTCCTTATACTGGTACTACTATCATACATTGTTTCTTAGTAGTATTCTACATAAAAAGATCTCTCCTTCATATCCCATCTTAATTCATCAACAGATGTTGCAATTTGTTTTTAGCTCTTACAGCTTTTATTAGTAATCAACTTACCGAAATCTAAATCTTTTAAAGTCTTTTTCAATTTTCTACCAATCTGCGAACTTGTATCAGATGCAGCTGAATCTGTGGATCCCACTTCCCATTTCCTTTCTCTTTCTGCCTGGTTTGAATGCGTAGCTCTAACTGGGTATCGCTCGTGGTGGTAGGAGTCACGAGCTCTCGGGACGGTCACACTCACATGAGTTAAATGATTCTGATTGGTTGGATTCACAGACTGACCCCACCTGACATCATCGTAAGTCGATAAATTATTGTTTAAAAACCTAATTTCTGTTTCCCTAATTGCCCTGGAATCTGTCAAAGTATCCTGATTCATATCTAGAGGGTCACGACCCAAAGAATTAATATCATTGGTCACTCCAGTTGCCCCAATCAGATCACCATATATCCCATCTGCGTTTTCTACACAATGTGGGCCTGCATCACTTTTGCTGGTTTTGTATTTCCTTTCTCGACTTCCATTGGACATGACTTCCGTGCCACTTCTTCCAGGCTTTCCATGGGTGGTCCCTTTAACATCGTTTTTGTCCATTTTACTCCTGGCACCAGCCCCATCCATCTCTTGGTACTTGTCTTCTGAAAGAACAACATATCAAATGGCTGTATTGAAAGCAGCAGTTTTTAAAGCCCACAAGAAGTATGTATTATCATTTTTAATGCATATTTATACATCAAGTGAAATCATTCCAAAAAGTTTAAGAAAACATTTTTTAAATAAAGTATGTTTATAGATTGCCAATGTCCTTTTTATTTTACTTTTTACGCATAAAACTAATCAATGAAGCAGAAGACTGCATTATGAATGGGTTTATGGACAGTTTCTTTACATATATACACATATATACATTAATTGACATATAAATTGAATGGCGCAGCACCATCTTCTTTATATCTTTCCTGTCTAAGACAAGATTTCATTGTTTTCAGGGTTTGTCCTGGTTAAATGATGCACTAAGTTGTTTTTGAGGTCCATAAATGAATAATTATTCTTAATGCTTCTCCGCTGATATGGCACCGTGACAATAAATCTTCTCCATTTCATGCATGGGAAAGTTATTTCCTAGATTACATAACAGATGCCACTAATCTCTTCGTGAAAAGCAATTTTTTTCTTCCCGAATTAAGGCAATCTATAAATTTGTATGAAAAAGGGAATCATTCTTTTCCGATTGATGGTTGCTTTGCACTACCTTGCACATATTGCATGTCCTGAGCCAATCACTGGCAAGGTTGTTCTAATTCCTGCACAAATCCAGACAAATGGCTTTTGAGATAATGAAGCAAGATCATAAAAAATAAAGATTGGACTCAAAAGGAAGTTGACGTCTCCAGACATGAGAATCCAACAGGTAACTCTTCCTTCTCATTGTAATTATGCCATTTACTGCATCAGATAATGTCTCACACAATAAATCCGTAACACAACACAATCTAATTTACACTTCAAACACTGACACTGAATCACTGATGCTTCCAATGTTACAATTTCTACATGTATGGTAATATAAATTAACCTCTAATTAGGCTATAGTATCTAATGTCTTAATTATCACATGTATTTGCCAGATCCAAACCAGCTAGAACATGCACTTTATCTGGCTAAACTATGGTACCATTTATTCCATTTGCAAGAATGTTAAAAATGGAAGTGCTACGAGGACTTCTTATAAAATCTACGATGTGTAAACACATCTACATGGTTTACCTTAAAATGTAAAGTCTTCCATTATTTGTCACTATATCTATGATGTCAGTTTAAAAGGTCTTTAAACAAGAGTGAGCATGCTCAATTCTTTTGAATATTCTCAGCAAGGTGTGACAGATGAACAGACAGACAATACTATCTTTTGAAGGTCTGCTTCAGAATGGACTAGAGTGTTCATGATGGACTTGTTTGATACTCACCTAGCCTCGAAACCTTTCTGCTGTTGGGATGAGATTTATTCCTAGCACTAGAAGTCCATCCATGTCGGTCAACAAAAGCCTGATAAAACAAAACAAAAATAATACATGCATCAAGTGTTTCAATCTATAAACTTTATTTTTGGAAGATGACAGAAATAAGAAATAAGTGACACACTTTGATAAAGCATGTCAAACCAAAGGTATCATCAAACTGAAATTTCAGAAGCCATTAAAGTCTCAAGTATAGACCAAAAGGTGAGAATTTAACAAAATCAAAAATGTGTTTACAAACGTAAAAGGGTTTGTTTAATCCTTTACTTCCTGGCATGAAAATTAGGAGATTATTTTGCAAAAATGTTTTCTTCATCAAGTACTTCTGTCTGCATGTTTTAAGAAAACGAAAAACTGAAATTTGTCTACTAAGTATTTCCTGGTGCCAAACATTGATGCAATTTATTTGGAGTTGTGTGTGTTGCTATTTTGTCGAGTACTCAGTGGTTGGGTTGTATGGTAACCACCTCTTACTCATCAATCCATCTTTTGATGTTGTCTATTCCCATTCCTGAGCTGTCATTTAAAAAATTACAACCTTTGCATATTGTTTTTCTCCTAAAAAATACTTAATGCCAAGAACTAAGGGAGAGCTATAAGAATTCAATAGACCAGGATATGAAAAGCACATTTTTGGTTAATTTGTTTAGAGTTGTAAGTAAATAGGCACTCCGAGCTTCGAGTACAGACTTTTCAATAGATCACAGCGTAAGTCCCTGACAATGAAATAACAGGATGAGGCTTTGACATGAGGAGGAAGCCAGATTAATTTATTGTTTTTCCCTTCAATCCATTTCATAAAAAGGAAAGGACAGAGAATTGATATACTGCTCACGGGACTTATTGATCCCTTGAAGCAGACAGCTGATGAAAAAGGCATCAGCATAAGCTTGTACAACCAACAGAAAAAAGCAATCAGCCATCCAGTGCTGGGTGACATTTGTTGCTGTCATTGCAAACAGATTCCAACATCCAACATTATCTATGGCAAAAAAAACCAAAACCAAAAGCTGATACTCCAAATGAAATAAGACTTTGTTTACTCTCCAGTGTTCCATAGTAGTCTTTGTAAAGTGCTATCTTTACTATGGAACTATGTAAAAATAAACTATGGAAAGTTTGAAAAACAAGAAAATAACAATTGACAAAATTGATCAATCTTTTTTATTCCTTGCCTTTTTTATTTCTACATTTTCAGAGTATTTTGTCATACTATTTTCTTACCAGTTATAGGGTAATCCCAAACAGATGTAGTGAAAAAATTAAAAGCTTAAAACAACAAGAGGAGATATTTTTCTAACAATGTAGGTGCCAAAAGTTACCAGTAATTCATTATTTATTTATTTACTATTGAATTAAAAATGGGATATTTTTCTAACAATGTAAGTGCACAAAGGTTAATTAATTATTTATTTTTACTTTTTAATTCAAAATTTAACTACAGTCAAATCAGTGGGAAGAAGAATAACAAAGATGGAACAGAAGAAAGTCGATACCTTCATAATAGGTCAGTCAAATATTGAATTAAATACAATGACACAAATAATCGTCAAAGAAAATGACAAGGAATGCGGAAAGTTTATCAGAATGATTACTTCGGATCACAAGAGCATTTGAAATCTTTAAGCAAAACACCACCTAGCTGGTATAATCCTTGTCCTTTGCTTCCAATTGTCCAAGAATTGACTTCAAGAGTATTTGAGACCTTTTATGCAAGTCAGTAAGTAGACATCCAAGAAAATAAACCACTACTACACTCTCCCCCAGAGCCCAGAGGTATGTCATGGCTGTAGTACTGGTGGCCTATCAATGAGCTTTGTGTCTTATCCTTGATCTCAATCATTTGGACAAACATTTTTTTCATTTAACAAAAAAATCTATCGATTGCTTTAAATTTATCACTGGTAAGGTTTAAAAGCACCTCCAGAAACATATCCAGCTAGTACATATGTATTCCCATAAATTAACCTAAAGAATCCCAAAGTTCAACCAAATTCCTTAACAGCCTGGCATCAAGGAATATACACTCTTCAGAACCAATGCAAGGTCTTTCTGTCTTAAGGCTTTGCCATTTTAGTAAGCTTACTAAAATATCAAACAAGTGGCTCAATGTTGCATTCTGGCATAAAATTTGTCAAAGTCTATTTTGTGGATTCCATTCTTGGTTGATCCAGAGGAGTGTTAGACAATACTAGCCCTCACCAAAATTCCCTACACCTTAAACAGAAATGTTTATGAGTGATCAGGAGCCTCGGTTACCCTGCTTAAGTGAATTCTGCAGTCTCCAGACACATACAGAAGAAGAAACTAAATTTTTTACATAGGTTTTGCTGTACATATCTAATTGATTTGCATTGTTAAGAATTAGACACTCCTCTCAAATAGTTCTTTGACATACAAAATACAGTTAGGACAAGATTCTACCATGTAGCATAAAAGTGAAAAATAAATTGTACATTACTTAATAGAACAAAATTTTTTAAAAAATGATCCAATTTAAATTCTTTAATATTTAATTGTCTTAAGATGTGAGCAAGTGGAATAACAATGTATCCCCATTGTGTGTAATATGTAAAGATGAAGAAAACATTAAACACTTATTGTGAAATTATCAAGCCTATTTAAGAGAAAGTCAGCTCCTTTCTACAACTTGATATTACTTGGAAAATTATTGTACTTAGATTCTATAATGAAATAAGTGAGAAAACACTGCTTTCAAATAACCAAATAGATTTTATTACCTTTTACTATGTATAAGATGAAATGCAGATTAAACAATGAGAACATGTCAGAGAAAAAAACTCTTATTTATGTTAAAAAGTAAGCTTTATATGCAAAATACTGTTCTAAAAATGACTGATTGTATTAGAAATGTTATTTACCTATTTACCACGATATAGGTGATTATTTGTACACGCAAAATGTGTGATGTATGTTGATGATGTAATTGAATTTGATGCAAAATGCCAAAATACAATTACATGCTTAATTTTAATAAAAGAAAAAAAAAATTGATTCAAAGACAAAAACGAATACGTTATAAATTACATACAGCTCTCCCCAAATCTGTTGCATCATAAGTTAAATTCAGATCAGTGCGTGGCGAGTAATCGGTGATGCTGGTCTCATATATCTCGTTCAGAACAGCTCGGTGCTCGCTCTCGCCTAGTCTGTGCTCAATCTTCCGTAACTGAAACAAACACAAGCCAAAAAATTAGAGGAACGGACAGTTAAAAAGTGAAATATTCATAATTTATATATCTCAGTTGCTATCCTCTTTAAAAATTGATGAGAAAGAATCATCAGTTTCGCTCTACACTGGGGAGTTGGAAGGACTGAAATTACAATATATTTTCTATAGGGAGGTCTCAATGACTGAGTTTGTCATGCAGCCTGCCAATTAAAACAAATAACACAATTTGCATACAAAAATTGAACTTAACTTTTTTTAACATGTGACAAATAATCAATCTTTTCCGTAACTCTGTTGAAAAATCAAGATTGTTATTCCATCTGTACTTGATTTACGTCAAGAATGACTGTTATCTCCTCCAAATTCCAATACGCAATGATTGAATGCAAAGAAATTGCTAAAGTAAGTATTCATATCCAAGAGAGATGAAAAACTCTTTCATTTAGTCACCAAGAATTTGCTCAGGTGTTTGGCAAAATCAAATTCATGCTACAGACTTGGCTGCTAGATTTACCAAAGGAGGTGTAAAAAGCTAGAATTATTTTATAAGACAAACATGCTGTTGTTCTTTAAAACTGAGTATGATAGCATGTTGTTATAAAGATCTAAAACCTAGAATTGTCCTTTATATATTAATACCATGTTTTACTGATAAAGCTTTGGAGACATTTTTACACAATTTTTCTATTACAGCTACCAAAATTTTGAGTGAAAAATACCATTGATAATATCAATCTTAATTGAATTAAACAACATGGAAACTTGAGACTTCAATGTATATTCTAATATTGGTTAGATCAAATTTGAATAATTGTGGGGAAAAAAACCCATTTGGAAACATATTTTATATGTTACTAAGTAAATGACACTAAAAACTGACCAGTATCATTCTAAATTCTTTTGCTGGCATTACTTATAAGTGCCTTAGCACAACAAAAGTGGAATTTAGTATTCAGTGGTTTAAAACACCTGATAGCCATCTGACTTAAAAGTCAAAGATTATGTAAGAAGGTCAAAAGTGTGTCAATACCTTAACGTTGATACACTTCTAATGAGAACAACAATGCTAAACCACTTAAAAATCACTCTGCCTTTTACCACAATTAAAGCATAGGTCTATTTGTAAAATGGATTTTATGGCTTTCAAAGAAAATGTTCTTAGTTTAACATTTGCTGGTCAGCTCCTAATTTCTTTTAAAAGTTTACAGAGAGAATGAAAGACCCAGAAATAGCTCATTTCCATGAAAACATGCCTAGTTAAGTCAGCTAATGACAGAGAAACATCTCAATCTGAAATTCTAGATAAAATCTTATAGTTTTCGTATATACATAGTTCACATTAATATTCATTGATTACTTTATCAACAAATGTATTTTCACATGTAATAAATATCCTCTTAGTGATCCGATATTAAAATTCCACACCTCTGAAAATGCAAAGCAAGTGTCTCAAAGCATGGGGTCTCAGTAGCTAAATTTTTTTTTGTCTGTTCTATTAATTTTGTTCCATTTCAATAAAAGCATATCTGTAAATGATGTTTTAATGGCAGCTAATAAAATTGTATAATACTTCATTTGTCTGCTCTTTGCATGCAATGATAATTCGGCATACCGGAGTTACTGAAAATCAGCCCCCAAACCCTGAAAGGAAGCCCCGATTTTTCCTATTTCTAATTTATATTTCACCCTTTGATATTTACCAAATATATTTGAGATCAATTACCAACAATGACGAACTGGAGGCTTTCCATTCAATTCATGTAAATCACATTCAAGTGCAGAAATTAATATCAAACTCATTATGGTAAGGTAAATGTTCTTTTAGTAAACACCCTGCTTCTTTTATTTAATGGGACGCTTTATAATGGCATATATATCCAGCCTAGCTTTCAATCAGGTTGTTTATTCAATACTTTCTCCGTAAACTAGAGACTTCTCAAAATCCTTTCAAAACTATTTGTACATTTTACCTCCATTACATTTTCACAACATCCTTTGTGGCCATCCACCTTCTTCAAGTTTATCTAAAATCTATAGGACCATGCATATTGCTATTGGTGAAGACTCTAGGAAAATGTGTATATATACAAAAACTTAAAATCTTAATCTGCTGGTAATTAATTAATTTTCAAAACTGAGTCTGGTTTCAATCTCACATCCTTATGTCAGTATTTTAATACGCAAAGAGGTATAAAAATGCAAACACATTCCAATATTAGCTCATGCAAACAACCAAACATGCATAGCCATTCTTTTCCTCTGCATGCTTCTACAGCATAAAAAGTCTCAAATGTACATAGCATGAACCAGTCAAGATAAGAACCAGTATCCAGCTAAGAACCTGCATGTACAGAATTAATGCAACAAGATTTGGTTTCATGGAAAAGACTACAGAATATAGCATTTAATCCGGCTTAAACTATGACCTCAAAATCTGAAAGCAGTCCAAAAGAAATCCAATCAACAGAAAATGTACCAGCTGCTGTCCACTGTCTAGAAGTGGCCGTGTATTTTCTACGGTAGGTGTGAATTTCTGTGAAGTATTACCCCTCTGGATCCAGCTCATGCAGGTCAAAGTTACACATTGTGAACCAGTGTCCAATCTTCTAATCAACACAATCTGTACAGCTCTTTGTGACACAGCACAATGAAACTGTCCTTGATAATGCTTATTAATCTGTTTTAAATTGATATACTGATGAATATTATTCTAAGTCCTTACAATCTCTTTAACACATCAAGAAAAAAAAACGATTTGGGATACCACCATTTGGAAACAATAACTGTTCTATAATGCATTAAAAAAAACCTTGAATGCATATTTCAAAGTTTCTGGTAAGCACAAACACATGAACTTAATATAATACAGAAGTACATGTATGTTCAATGTTAATATACAAATGTACTATCAATCAATAGTTTTATATACAATTTGTGTTAAAATGTGAAAAAAATTCCTAGCAAGTTAAAAAACAAAAATTAAAGGGACACTTGCAAAGTAAAATGAACATCATAAATGCATATCATATCTGCAAGAAGAAAATGATTTCTTCATTATCTTCTGAGAGATCTGTCAGGATTAGATCCCAATCTCTCAAGGTTTTGTTATTGTGGTGTTTCAGAATTTTTATAACCTCGTAGTTTGTGGGGCTTTTGCCATAGTGTTAAAAAAATGTCAACAAATAAGGAGTCTTATGAGAACGGTAATACACGTTATTAAAATAAAGCCAGTGGGGAGTACACTGCACTGTGTTATTTATTCTAATTTCTCAAAGTAAAAAGCAAACACAGGGCTAATTTATGAAGTTTTGCGCAGCTAGAGTACATGAAATCATGGAGTTCTCAACAGGATTGACTTTAGCTGATAACAGTTCAATGGATTGCAAAAAATTCTAAACTGTTCCAGAGAGATTGGCTCAGCAAACTAATTTTAAAATTATCACACAAAATGTCACTGGTGCAAAGCTCTTATGCTTGAGGATCAGATATAATCATCATTTATGACCAAAAAAATCAGTAACTATATCTATCAACAGCTTACATGTTAAAATTAATTCTTTTTTCTCCCTTGTAATTTTTAGGTTCACCTTGCACTATAATGTCTAAAAACAGATTCTCTTTTTCAGCTTATAGTCCAGCAAAATTAAGTCTGATTAAAATACAATAGAAATCTATCTACATTTCGGATGACAAATTCCTTATCCAGTAATGGGGCAAAGTATTCTAATCAACTACCACTTGCAGAAATCTACAAATGGAATGCAAACGGTCTCTGAGACCAACTTCTATCTACCTTTAGGTACCAGTAATTTAGTTGGAAAAGTTTCACTCCAAGATCAGTGTTTGCCAAGAACATTGATAAAATAGCACTAGTGGAATCAAATATTGATCTTTCAGGTCTATGTTCTTGTTTTAATGCCAATTTCCCTTTTTCCATTCATTACCTATGTAAATACCAGCTGATTGTCATCAAAATAACGTTGAAACATTAAAGCGAGCTGGAGAAGGCTGGCATTTGATACACATGTTTGCTCTAACAGCTTTGCCACTTAACATCTACGTGAAGTGATGTCACCAACAGTGTCAAAAAACAATTGCTGATGAGGTACCATGAACTCAAATTGTTTTTATATCAACAATGGTAATATGAGTGTGCGTATGGGAGACATAACGTAATGTACATTTACAAATGTTGGCTATGCAAAGATAAATAAAGTATTGAATAAAGTTATGATAATGTAAAATATTATCGTGCCCCATGCATTTCCTGTTTCTGACATAAATAAATTTATTTTCAAAACAACCCTTTGTTCAGCAGATATATTGTTTGAACGTAATCTAGTATAAAATATATATTACTGAAGAGAGAATGTATGTCCGTTCTGCATAGTAAGTAAAACTTAAATGGATCTAATGACTGTCTCAATAACAACACTAATCTCTACACATACTGTCTGAACGCAATAAGGAGTTTATTTTGGTAGTAAATACCACAGGTTAATGATTCTTAAGTACATGTTAGCCATTCTTATTTTAAAAGATTGTCCCTAATGAGCATTCAAAACTGTTTTTTGCAAATTGGCATAAACACAAACATATTAAACGTGCAATGCCATTGAGCAGGAGCAGCACATTATCAAAAAGCACATGACCTTTTTTCCTATATAATGGTTCAATAGTAGGCTACATTGTTTGCCAAGATATTGCCATTTTCTACACCGATGGTAATGAGCAACAGTTAATATAGAAAACTTTTTTACCAATACCTGTATCCTATAAACATGGAAATTCGAAACAGGTAGATTTTTAATGAAGTCTTATACAGTTAGACAAGATGAAGTAGTAAGGGAGGGGGTCAGTGGTAGGGAGGGGGGAATTCCTTACCTCTGTCTTGACTTTGTGGATGTTGTTCCAGGCTCGATTGAGATCTACAACATAAAAGGATTGTCATTAAAAACAAGTTTAATATTTAAAAAAAAACACTTTTAACCAAAAATTATGAATATATATTAGCAAGCACTCGTGCACTAGGCATTTAGGGTGTAAGCAAAAGACGCTAATTACAGGATCCTATTCCATCTACAGACACTTTATGGAGACCCAGAAACAAATATGTCCTAGAGATAAAATAAACATTTGAATGTAAAAAAAAAAAAGGTAGGAATGACACTACTCAAAAGTTGAAAGACCAATAGCGTATTCTACGTTGGTTGCTAGTGTTTGATTTTGCAGACCATGGTGTCGGAATCAATAGTGAGATGTGTGCTGTGCACATTTCAGTGCAAATAATTAAATTCTACAGCTCATCATTTGAGATGAGTCCTTTCAAATATGAAATTTTTCGAGATAAAATATCATAAAATAAGGGGTAAAAGTCACATTAAAAATGGATGTGAAACAATTTCTGCAAATACTCCCATTAGACTCCCCTGCTAAGATTTGCATCTCAATTTCTGGAATGGAACTACCTGTATGAATTTACTCTAAAAATTGTGTCCGATATACCAGTAGACTTGATGTGTTTTATCTTTTAATCTTGTTCAATTGATTATTAAAGTTGTCTTTTGCCTGCATTTTACGTGTGCCCCTGTCCTGTTGAATATATTTTTCTTTCTTTTTTTTTACAATAAATTCCAAAGTGAAAACGCATGTAACTGGTAAGTTTAACGATATCCGATCCTCAGCAATGTTCGATAACTCTAAATTATCCGGATATCTTTTATCCGTACCATAAATTTGACTTTTATACAGACAATTTTAATTAGTATTCTAGTGTAAGTATTACCACCAGTCACACAACTACATGCTTGGAGTAGTGGATCCACGGAGAACTACTAATGGATTAAGTGTTGGTAAAGAGTTCGAGCCACCGGTGCAGCGGCACTTTTTTTTCTAACTCGTTTATTCTATTATATCCATCGTAGGTAAATTTGCAGTATCTTTGTAAAATGCATGGATACCATCTAAAAAATTCATTTTATTTCATTTTATTTATTAACTTTTAAAGAAACATAACACTTTTATGATGAAAAAAATACTTTGAGGCTGAGGATCGGAGAACCTTTTAATCATAATTGTGTGGATAAAAAAAACAAAAATATATGAAAGCTATGCAGTTGTTTTTTCTCTCCTGAATTTGACCATGAGATTAAACTTTTCTAAAAAAGATAAACAACTTTGAATAAGGAACAAAGCTAAATTTAGTAATTAACTTCTTTTTTGGTTTTATTTTTTTTTTAAAGTTACTCAATAGGGAGGTGTCTTATCAAGATAACTTCTTTGGCTTCATTTTTGTTCATTTTACTAGTTCTATTGTTTGGGGGTGAGAGAATATATCACTTTACTTTTAAACACCAATTACACGCAAGTAAGCATGCCAAAAATTTCACAATTACAACTACCGGTAGACTATCTATATAGTCAAATATCTTAATTTCATAACATTATTTTAGCCAAAGCACTCAAAGTCAACAGATTTCTTGTAATCACTCTACAGTCTAGATTATAATCCTCATGTATAGATTTGGAATTTGACAAGTGTTCAAAATTAGCATTTTGTCAATTACCCAAGAACCTGATCATGTTGGCAAAGTGTTGAGCTGTATTGTGTGTTATGCTAAGAACTAGTCAGAAAATAGACATCAACATCAACGTTGCAACCTTTAACCTTCAATCTCAGAGGCTGATTTTGCTTGTCATCAAAGTCATATAAAAGTTAACCCAAAGATTATGTTATCTATACTCATCTGGGTCACATGTTTCAAATATAAAAATCCATTATTTTCCTATTTAACAGACTTTTTCCAAGGGCCATTTGAAAGGAAATGGCAAAATTTTCCTTCAGGAGGGTAAAACATTTCAATACACTTGAAGCTATGCATGCCATCAAATGACAAAATTTTTACATTTTCTTTTTTCTGGCCAGGCAATGCGATCTTATTGGTAAATTTAATATCAATAAACTAATGGATGCTGTATATGGATGAAATTGTATGAATTGTCATAAAATTGTTTCATTATTAATGCAACATCATAGTTTTCCAAGTTGGTTCTTTGTACTAAATGTATTGACTAAACAAAAAAACCAAAATTTGTTATTAAATTGATTGGTTTAAAATTCAAATAAAATTCACTGCATGTGGACTAAAACTTCTCTGCACTTGGTAGATGTGCCACATTAGTTGACTACCACACACAGCAAAATCAATGGTTATCATTAATTCTTCTCATTCCACTTTCAAAAACTCTTCCTACACAGCTAATAACCATTACAATGAAACATGACAATCATTCATCTTTCATAAATATATTGATCAAGCCCATTATTGCTTGACACAACAAATATTATCCTCGCAGGGTAACAAAGATTGTCCTACTTAGGCCCTCGTGGGTCCAGAAACACTCATGGTTTTATTGTACCCTAGCATTCCTATATAATAATCCCTAATCCCTCCAACATATTGACTTGTGGCCTTCTAACCTGTCTAGTAAAATTACAGCTGTATTAATTATAGAGACGAGATTATAGACTTCACATTCATTCATTCATTCATTAAAGGCATCATCCATCTAAAGCTCCATCGATTTAATTAACTTACACCTCCATAAATCTTGAACTACAGTCAAAGGATATCTATGAAGTTTATGACCATAATAACCAAACATCATGTAGCACTTGTTTTGCTACCTTTACATCCAAACCAGGCCACATCTAGTCCACTACAAAAACTTGACATTCTATTTCTGTTGCGACTTTAATCTGCATTCTAGTTAAGCATTCTGTTTTTTGATATTTCCATTATTTAGCCCCATCATCTTTAAATACCCTAACCTGATGCTGACAGTCATCTAAAATATTTGACTTTATGGATGAATATTAAGTTTGTATGGAAATTTGCAGATGGCTGCTCTAATGCATGTCTGCATTTTAAAACACTGATGAAAAATTAATGCTTTTTTATTGACACAGTCAGAGACTAATCCAAAAAGAATATTTACACAAAGGGAAAAAAATTGAAAATATTACCTTATATGAGATGACACAGGTAATCCTTTTAATCAACGAAAAAGCACAAGAATAATTCAATTCTGTCATAAAAGGTTCACACACACAACAAATAAAAAAAATAAATCTATCCAATACACATAAAACCCAAGCGCCAAATATACAATTCAAGGATCCATATTCCGACACCAGTGAAAATTTAGAATCACATCAGAACCATAGTGCTAAAACACAGAGCCTCCACAAACGCCATTTCATTTCTGTCCAACTTGTTAGGCCCTGATCCAATATTGTTATATACCGGTACTTATAAAATTGCCAATACCTTATCTAGGCTTGTCTGGGCAGGCTTTAAAACTATTGGATATTTTTCAAAGCAAACACTACCCTTTGCATTTAAAATTTTGGGGGCTACCTTTAAATATATATACACATGTACTTATGTTTGTAATAGCGCTGTATGGAGAGTTAATGCCATATACTAAGGCTATACCTCAATAATCAGACTGTCAGCTAGAAAAAACCTGAGTGACTAATCAAGGGGAACCAACCTTATTAATTTACTCATAGCTTAATCAAAATCCACTTTAAAAGCACTGAATGGAACCCTGCAGAAGACACAACTTCAATATATATCTGATGCACTGTCCAGAATGATCACATGGTTCCCACATGGCGTTTTTCACGATATCTCCTGCAGGATTTTGTCATTAAAGTTTAAATGTCTGCATGTGTGCAAAATATGCATTAATTTTTATCTTGAGTTCATAAATTATGAAAACAACAACAAAGTATCATTACCTCTATGTCTTTGACGAAATTCATTCTAATAGATTGAATGGGTAATTCCAGAAGTTTGACTCCAAGAAGATGAAAAGAAAAAAGAGTTATGTCAAGGAGTCCTCCATGCATAAAATTCACTATGTAATTATTATCTGGGAGAAATCAGAATGTTTACATATAGGCTTCATTGATTATCTCTCGATCCCATACTGGGGCAAGTGACTTTGAAAAAGAAGGGTGCTTGGAGCAATTGACTAAGATTTTAACAGCCTGTTATGTTCATGGTCACTGATTGTAGACTGGTTCCCTACAAAGCTGTGCATCTAATTTGCAATGGTTTTAAATTGTACAAAACTTTCCAAATCCTCCATCAAATATGGAGGAATGAAATGTAAATTGTAAATTCAAATTTAATTTGAAATGAATAATTCTTTTTCCACTTTCTTAAGATATCATATTTCACTCAGAATGAACTGCAACATTTATTAACAAAATCTGAAAAACTAAATGACTGTTTACATTTGACCCCCCCCCCCCCCCCCCACCCCCACCCCCCCAATTGGAGTATAGTGTATATAGTACTTGTATCTTGGTTACTCCGAACCAGGTAACCTTGACATGCACTTTTTTAAAACTAGAATTCACAAATTCTGTGCAATATATACAAAAAAATTGCTTTCACTTTCCAATTCCAGTTGGTGATGCATGGCTACATGTACCAGTTACTGAAGATGTTAGGTTTGTCAATAAACACTTGTTGCTCATCTACCCAAATAGATCCAGACAAAACAAAATAAACTCATGTTAAGTGTACAAGCATGCAATGTATGTGTTTGCATATTGCGTGTACATGATCAGAAGATTCAAGTTTAGAATAATTTAAGGGTAAGTAAGTAAGTAAATAATTTAAATCTTCCAAATTTTGAGCCCAATGGGCATACTAAAGTAAATCATAAAGGAATAAATTTACATACATGTAACAAGAGAAATTTTCAGATGACAGTTGAATTGATAAGTACCAGTAATGAGATACTCCTCATTTCTTGGAAATACATGCATATGCATAAGATCTAAAGCTTCATTTTTCTGAAATAACATTTGATGGAATTGTTTGGACACTTTTGACTAATTAAAATACTAGAAGACCAGACCCCTGCACTGGCAAAAAGTTTGCCCTTGGCCCTTAGGTTCTTTACTTAACAAACATTAAACAAGGACCCTTTTGCTCAGTCAATGAAAGAGATAATGAAGTCATATCAAACAAGCAGAAAACTAGTGCACAAGGGTCAACATGAGCTTTATGCCATCTAGTTAATAGGAGGGTTAGGGAAATAATTATGCTTTAGATAAACATTATATCTTTGCAAAAAATAATGAAGGAAACTCAAGTGTACTTCTTCCATGTTACCGGTACTCTTTTGATCCGATCGAATAAGTTTGATTTAAATTGAATGCCAGCCACAAAAGAGTGTCAAATGAAGAAAAAATGGAAGGCCAAGAATTCACATTAGCAGCCATATTTGATTGGAAAAAATATTTCATGAAAAGAATCTTCATAACAATTTTTTCAAGGTAAATTAATATGTGGAAAAAAAGACATTCATTTTTGTTGTATAATCAACTCTGAGCGAAATTAAAAACATGTTAATTTGATGAGTTTTAAAATATCCCAAACAAAGCAAGATCATATGTATACATGGAGTTGGTCCTTGGCAAATTTCTTTAAAGAACGAAAATAGCTATTTGATATCAGAGTATTTTAAGGGGAAAACACATTTTGATAAAACAGTTGTAAACACTTGGAAATGGTCCAAATTTTGTCAAATACATTGCCAAATGATCTGCGACACCATACTGGTAGACATCAAAACATTTCATCTAAAGAAAACCTTATAAAGAGAAATCGTTTTTTTACAGCTCATATGGCTTTGTGTAAGCTTTGGAGGGGATGCATGGAAATCCAGTTTTACTGCCCAACTTAGCCGACTTGTACATGAAAACCTTCACCAAATATGAAAATTCTCCCACTTTAGAGGATTTCAATGGGGAGAAACTGCATACTAAACTTCATCTTTACAAGTCAGGTTTGGTCAGCAAGCAGAATTATTCACTGCAATGGATATAATCCTTGTAGGTAATGCTTCTCATACATTGAATGAATGTGAATAATAAAAATTCCGTCATTTTATCACTGCTTTGAATATATCAAATATGCTTTTTATTTTGCTCAAAATAAGTAAAAATGGGCCATTTATGGCAGTTCTACCCTTTAATTTATTTGAATTTCAGCTCTTCATTCATGAATCAATAAAACATATCTGCCTGGAAAAAATATGATTACTTGAAAGAATGTTTTTGGAGTGTGTAAAGATCGACACATTAGGACTTTATAGGCTCTCAGCGATATGGGACAAGCACCTGTACTGAAGTCTCATAAATCACAGCTTTGTTTTACAAATAAATTCATATTGACATTTCCCTTTATCATTTTTTCTTATCTGCTGAAATGCATCATTGACAATTTAACAGCTGATCAATACATTCCTGAGAACTTTTATCCAGCTGGACTTTTCAAAGATAGGATTCTACAATCTTCGCTGCATTCATGACACAGAATGTATGATAGAAATTTTAAAAGGCCATGAAATACATAGAATTAAATAATAATTTCATATTCTGTGTGGGGGTGACAACATAATTAGCCCTCCTTTTCTTTAAAACCATTAAAAGATCTACCTTGGTATATAAATATCGACAATGATTATTAAAATTTGAAAATGTCTGCATAGAATTATCTGTCCAGAAGTTTAATACCTAGTCCTCCAAAACGCCCACTATCTGTGAATTTTAATCAGGGTTATTATGCATGTTTATTTTGTCCTTCAGATATAAATCTCTCATTCGACCTCTATGAAAATATTCTGAACCACTTTCCCATACATATACTACTAAAAGAGATTTAAAATCAAAAGTTTTCAATAAAAAATTTAAAAGTACTGGAATTTAGAACAATATTGCAAAATTTGTATTTATTATACACAAGTTCTTTAAGTAACTGTGTGGGTGAGGCTGGGAGGTGGGGGTTGGGGGTAGTGGGGCTGCATGATAGCATGTGTTACCTCGGTCACCATCCTGCCTGTGGGATCCACCCCCTGCTGCTGAAACAGTGGGGTTGGTCACTTTTCTTCCCCTCAACATCTCACAGCTGTTCTTTCATCCATTTTGTTCCTACACCTACAAATATTGTCACACATTGATTAAATTGATCTTTGTCAAAGTTTAATTTGTCCATTAAACATCTCAGCTAAGTTAAAAGTTTAATTTGTCCATTAAACATCTCCACTAAGTTAAACTTTCACCTAGAACACTGCATGGTCATACTGGTGAGGAATATGCAATATACCTCAACAATATATAATATTACACGTACAGACCTGCCAACTATATGTATTAATTGATTTTTTATTGTTTGCCATCATTAATTACACCAGTATGCTCTAAATAATCAATTATAATTTTATTTGCACCTATCATGCACTAATTGTGCACCTAGTTGGTAAATATAAACTAAATACTTCAATGTATACACATTCATTTTATAAATATATCACGTTAATATGTTGTCTTGATACTTTAACCTAAAAATAGGCAGTGTTCAAATTCTGTTGATAAACTTCTCTGGTTATTCTATGAAAAACCCATATATATATTCACACAAAGACAATTACATTCTACACAATCTTATTGGAATTTTACATAAACAAAATTTACATCCCTTAACTTTTATGAGTATCCTTCAATTACTGGTAAGACTAATACATGTAGTTCAAAATTAAGAAAATACTGAAAAACATTTAATTTGTATAATTCACAAATTATACAAAAATGATATCCAATCATCCTAGTTTTTCCAGTCATTTTCTGAAAATCATTGTTTCTGAAACCAAGGGAAAAAAATCTACCAATTTCAAGTCAACACATTTATAGCCTTTTAATCTATAAAACTTATTTAACCGGATGAGGGTTGGGCTCAAATGAAAACTACACAGGTAGTTACTCAAGAAAAAAGGATTCTCTTCTCTTTAATATTGAGCTAAAATATGGCACCATTGTTATATAAATTTTAATTATTTTAAGAATGACTTGCTTTTTCCATTATTTGATCTGTAATGGTTTAAAGTTTTCAAATATGCAATCATTCAAACATAAAATTTCTCTCTATATGTTTTGCATATAATAAAAATTAAAGTGATTAATATCTGCCAAAAAACTGTACAATTTTGCACATAAAAAAATTGAAATGCCTTTTGAGTGTGTTGTGCCCTTTTCAAACAGTCTTCTAAGGTCCGATTCATGACAACTCTCCGAAATTGTGGTTTTTAAACAATGTTGACCTTATTTAAAGACAGTGAAAAGCATCAATGTTTCATGGCAAGATGCACAGTATCATGTTTCATTCATTCAGTAAGGTGTGGTCTTCAGGGATCAGTAATTGTTAAGAATTATTTGGACAGATGTATGATGGCCTATTTCACACATTATATGTGTTACATACAAAGCAAACACTAAGTTCGACAGGAAAAAAATCCTCAGCACATTCTTTTTACGAGGGTCACCCCTGCACTATGAACTTTAGGCCTTACAGGACCAAGTTATATGCTTATTTGCAGCACATTTAACCCAGATACTTGTAGATGATGCAGAATGTGTATTGTGTAACAAGATGGGCAATTTATTATGGACCAGACCAAGATTCAAACCTGGGCCCCATGAATCTCTAGTCAAGTGCTTCACCAACTGAGCTATCTGGCACAGGAGATTGAACTGGTCAGACAATAATATTCCTCCCCCCTTAATGATCTTCACCCTGGAAGATTAACATCCCAGGTTCTCTCCCCTGGCAAGAGTTGACCTGTCAGTTCTTAGGGTCACAGCACCATATGTACCGGTAATGGGATGGGAGAAATAATGACGACCTACATAGGGATTCAAACCTGCATGGGCCCTCTGCAGCTCTACCAACTGAGCTATCTTGTACTGCCGATCGAATCTGTTTTACCATCACAGTATCAATACATTAGTAAATTTTTTTTATATTATTTATTTTTATCCTAGCTACAACCTACAAAAGATCATTTTGGAAATCTTTGGCCTTCCAAAGGACAGCCCTTTGCTTCACTGTAAAGCAATGTATTTATGCATGTGGAAATAAATAGAAATTTGAATAAACAGATATTGATATGGAGTGTTAACTCAAGAGTTTGCAAAAATGAGATATATTATGAAATTGTATAAACATAATTCCTGAACCAATATTAAGCATATCACCTTTTAGAATATTGTATAGTATCAATTCAAGTTGATCAATACACAACACTACTACATGTATATAGTTTGTACACTGAACTTTGTTCTCTATAGTCTGTCCCAAGTTATTGCTTCCATCACTTTTTGATGATTTTTAATAAAAATACACATACCTGTGAAAGAAATGCTGTTGAAATCGATAAAAGGGAAAATATCCAAGATATCTTCATTGACAAATTATCATTTTTCACTCATAAAAGTTCACGGGAATGAAAACAAATTTCTTACGGAGATTTATAATGGGAAATGTTTACATCTTTTCTCCATTCGGAAGTTCTCGGGACACCTCGCACAATTTTTCAACGTTATCATCCGGGCTTAATTATGGCTGATGCAATGCTAAATCTCCGTATACTTTCTATTTTGGGATGTGTATTGAAACCTGAAGTGGTAGAGGGGGCGTTTCAAAACAGATAATCTGGACATTTTTCATATTAGTGGATGAACATAGTTTGAGCACAAAGGTATTTATGATTATCAAAATATCAAGCAAAAAGTGGTGGAAGCAAAAACTCGGGACAGAGTATAGCTGGACTGCTTACAAAATTAAAATCAAACAGTGTATTTCAGGTTTATGAATTCATTAAAACTGTACTCCGAAACTGCACTTAGTTTAATAATTACATCTGATATATACATATTTTATCATATTAGGTGCATGTATATGAGCTTTTCCCTGCTTCTTTCGAAAGACTTAACAGGATCAAAACAAGCATTTGTATGATGTATGTGCTACATACCATTTAGATGTCACTAATTGTAAACTGAAGTTTCTGACAAAAATCTAATATACATAAATGCTTTTTCAAATTATGTTAAATATGTCTAACTTTATACTCAAAATAGAGGGTAAAACTACTGTAGTTTACTAATCTTAACTTCAAGGTCCTCAAACCTTAAACGCCCCTCTAATCTTGGAATGTAACAGCATGCACAATGAATTTGAAACGTTGCCAAGCAAGTTGCAGGCAACTGTTTGGCAAGGTTGACAAGTTTTTAATCATAAATCTCGAGGCTTGAACACGTGACAACAACTTGTTTTTCTTCAGCGAGTACGCATTATGTGTCACATTTTATCAGAAGAGATTGGTAAAGCATAATTTTACACTGAGCACTATTTGTTTACATCAATACATGCAAGTATATTTTATGATTGTTGTAAGCAACCGTGAAAGAGGACTTCTAAAATAACAATATCGAAGAAAACTAGGAATCCATATTCTAATCGCTTATGTTTGAGCATATTTCAAAATCGTGTGCATATACCAAAGTGGTGTTTACAAACCAAACATGCCTCAACTAACACTGAACTCACCGCCATTTTGATGCTTATTTGCATGATGGGTAAAATGAGCGTATTGCAAAAAACCGGGACGTTCAAATTAAAAATTCCGACCTGAGCATCATGTGATTTTTCAATTAAAAGAGCGACAAACTATTGCAAAATAAAAAAGCTTACAGACTAAATAAAAATATTACATTAAAACGTAAAAAAAGGTTGCGGAAAGGTAGAGGTGTGGGGGGGGGGATATGCACGTAGTCACTTTTTTTTTTTTTTTTACAGTTTACCTTATTTTCCTTAACGTTATATCGTCATTCAACTTATCTTGGAAGTTATAGTAGGTATTTTAATTATATCACATATAAGACATGACATGAGTATATATTTCACCACCATTATCATTATTTTAGGTTTTGCAAAGAAAGTTATATTTTATATTTTAGTTTATAGAGGCACGTATAATTAAAGCATCGTTTTTGAAAGGGAGGGGGCAGATTATCCAAAATCTTGATTTCTATTTTGACGGGTTTTTTTTGTTAATTTCTCTATAATTTTATACATGTCATGCTTTTTCATTTTTAAATTTTTTGTCAGAAAAGCAGAAAAGGTGGGGTACCCCCCCCCCCCACCCACACACACATGGTACGTGCCTGTTATAAATCCTTCTCTTAATTAATAATCGCAAGCCAATTTAGGGTTTTAAGTCTTCTCTTATAGTATTTAAGTATTCTCTTTCAGTTTGAGAAGTGGACAGGCATAGTGGATGTAGGCTATGCCTGTCCACTTCTCAAAAGAGAATAGGCTTTGTGAAGATGCATTTAATTATGTTTGTCAAGATCAGGGACGTTTATATGTACGCCAGTCCCTGTCATGATTTATAATTTCCCCCCCCCCCCCCCCTCGCCAATGAAAAATGTGATATAAAATTCAATAGCACAGCCGTATGAGGTTAAAACTATATACATGTATATATTTTTTTAAATAAAAAGGTAGCTTCACTTACAAGAATAACATGAAGTTTTGTTTTGAGGAAAAAGTTTTTATTATAGTGTCAAATCCCATGTACGCGTATATCATTTTCATACATAATGTCTCCAAATATAATGATAATTGATTTATGGTGTCGTTTTTGAATTTTTCGTGCTACTCTCACTTTATTTAAGTCTCAAAAAATGAATTCCTTAAATACACAGAACACATTCGTATTGATTGTTTGAATTCTCGATATAATATAATAATAAAAATTACATCAACGTGCAACTACAGTATATGGTCTGTAATAAGCAAGTATATTGTATATAGTCTCATATTTTTAACGGATTTCTACAATCTGTTTGACTTCTTTTGTATGCCAACTACATTTATTTCTTGCAATACTGAGTCAAGTATTGAAGAAAGATGCCATTATTGACATTATGTCGTTCGATAATTTCACCACATATTTGTAACATTATTCCGAAAATTATCCTTCGTTCAGAGACCATCTTTTTCAAGCATGGAATACGTATAACATATAATGTTCAGAATGAATACTTCACTTTTACACACACCTTTTCTTTTCTTTTTTTTTTTAATCAAATCAAGATTGTACGTGTGACTGTTATATAAGATGGATTATTGCCGATTAAAAAGATTTGATGAATTGAAATTCATTCAA
>WFKH01011581.1:51058442-51075484 GCA_016163765.1 Magallana hongkongensis | reverse complement strand
GGTTTGTCCTTTTACCATGCCAAAGAAGTGTACAAAGTTTGATGGATATTCATGAGAGGGTTTTCTTGGAATTTACTAGAAAATTGAAATGGAGTACACACACACACATACACACATACGAACACACACACGTACGGTAGCGATGCTATATCCCCTTCGCAACAAGTTGCGCGAGGGGATAATAATGCATACATGTACCAGAACATATATAACACAAAAGGTACTGATGTATGACATTTGTAACCCTTAGACCACTGACCTTAGAGATGTAGAGAAGTGAGTTGGGGTCGTATTTAGTGCTGAAGCTCTCTCCCTGGTACTCCAGGTAACTCTCTATGGTAAAGGTGGGACACAGGGTGTTGGGACCGCCAGGGTCAATCCTTTCCCTGCTGAACCGCTGGTCCCATTCGGGGCCACTCCTGTATGTCATCGTAGCAATCTCTCTGTGGGGATGAAATCATTACTGAGTAATAGAATGAACTAATATCATAAGGAAGGTAATGACTAGGCATATGTACAATACTAGTATTAAGTTTTAAATGAGAATGGAAGCAAAACTGTTCACAAAGTCTTTGAAAAACATTACATTTTCAAGTACAGGTATTACTACATCACCTTTTACCAAGTAAGTCCTATTTATTTTACATACCAGATACAAAAGGAGCTCAGTAAAAAGGGTGCAAGGACAAAACAATACAATGATGAACAAATAAAAATCTTAATTATATATGTAGGTGAATTTTTATTCCCGCTGGCCTTCTCTTGTCCAGTTGAATAATCTGGCTGGATTATTACCTTGCAGACCTTTTACAATAAATATATGATAAAAGTTTGTACAAGGTGCCATACAGTACAGCAGAAGTCACAAACCTGGCCAGCTTCATGCCCATTTTAGGATAGGGTCCGTCATAGTAGTGGCCCTTGTTCCAGTTTGGGTCAGACATAATGGTTTTTCTCTGGAGGTACCTCATGGCTATGGATGAGGGGTGAGACTGGGCACAGGAGGAGATGGAGATAATCCTGAAAACAGTCCATATACATTTATTATTCCTTGACTTTTGAACTAGTATCTACCAGTAAACAGTTTATCACGATAAAAGTTACCAATTTGCCATAAGGAGAAAACTTGTTGAATGTTGAAAAAAAAATGCATTACAAAACAAATCATTCCAAAATAACACTATGTTAGCAAAATTCAGTTAGAAAAGGATGTTTGAATTTCTATTCTCTCCCCAAGATTGGAATATCCCAAAAACATCAAGGAGAAACTTTTGGGTGAATAGATTTGATTTAAAAGGTATACTCAAAGGATTTAAGTTTGAACTATAAGTAACTTCTAGCTACCATGTTGCAAATATATATATGTACTTAGATTTACATGTCTACTGACCTTCCAACTCTATCTGGAAACTCAGCTGCTGCCATCAAAGACAGCATACCTCCCAGAGAGGAACCAACACAGGCATGGAGCTGTAAACAAAAAGATGAATAAAATCAGTGATAAAATAAACACAAAAGCACCACAAAAAACAAGAACACAGACATGGAGCTGTTATAAAAAATTAGTGAGTAAATGCAATGTCAAGGTACTGAAACCATTGTCATCATTACAGTAAAACTCGGTTATAGCGAAGTCCTAAGGACCAATGGATTTACTTCGTTATATCTGTAATTTGTTATATCCGTATAACGAATTTGTAATAATAACTATAGCGAATTCACTACATACATGTTTTCTTTCACCAGCTAGACTATAATTTTTGCTAATTGAGGCTAAGAATGAATATGCAAAATTTTGATATCCCTAATAATCGGATTGTGAATTGAAGAAATTATGTGAAAATAAATTCATTCAAACTATTGTGTTAAATGGTAGTGCAAACTTTTTAAAGTGTAAAGGAATTCGTTAAAAAAATGTTAAATTTCATTATTATTTACCTCTATGGGACTAAAAATCAGTTTGTTATATCCGTAAATTCGTTATAACCGAATTCGTTATAACCATAAAATTTTGTGCAGATTTGTTAAGAATTTTACCGGGGACTCAAAAAAACTTCGCTATATCCGAAATTTCGCTATATCCGTGTTCGTACTAAACAAGTTTTACTGTAGCAAGCAAAGATGTGAAGAAATCAAAGCAAGGAAAAGGAACAAGAAATCAATTAAAGCAAAGAAAGTATATAAGGAAGACCAGTAGCTGTACTCTGTAAACATTCAAATCTGTGATAAAGCAAAACCAACCCTGAATAACCGATACATGTGAAGCAGTAAAAATTAGATGTGAGAAATCATCATTGTTTTTTCAGATATGCACCAACAAAACCCAAGATTCAATCAGTTCATTTTAAGTATGTAAGCAGTAATTTAGTGGCAATCAACAACAAATGTTAAATGCCTGAAAATGGATCAAACCTTGTCAATTCCAAGTTCATCTAATAAGAGGAAGTTGGCTTTTACCATGTCATCTACACTAGTTAGTGGAAAGGTAGTGGCATATTGCTGAAAGTGAAAAAATTATAATTAATGACTGCAGAGTTTTCAACTAAGATAAAAGTTTTTCTAAAAGTTAAACATTCATCCATCTTCTCTAGCCAAGGGTCTGTTTTGTTTTTTTCAATAGAGATGAGAACAATCAAACTGGAACCCTTGGCTAGTGAAACATATGGTTATTTTCATTCATAATATAATATAATAAAGTAATTCATAATTAAATCTGTGAATTTAAAACAGAACAGAATAATTTAAATTTTGTTTAGTGTTCATCAAATATAAATACAGAACAAAAGCAATATATATACCGGTACATCATACATATAATTTGATATTCACTTTCACTAGAAAATTTGAGATGTTTGTTCACTATCAATTGAAAATTTTAGAGGCATTTTGAATTTTGAAAAGAATAACTATTCTATAAATATTGCTCATGAGCAAGAACTGTATACTGGTACATGCAAACTCTTGATTTCAAAAGCAAATAACTTGACAATAATTTTGAAACAACAATGAAGAAAAAAGCTGATAATAAAAAATCAAAACTGATACCGCTCTGACTATTTTCTCATACCTTGCCAGTAAGAGGGTTGATAGACGATGGGCCCCTGAAAGAAAAATAAGGTTGATGTCTGGACATCTTAACTTAAATAGCAGTACAACGCACTGATTAACTCAGCTATTTGCACTTCTACAATAAGATATAGGTATTTAAAACTAATAATAGTTCTATTTTCTGTTGTATTTTCATGAGCAATTTATTGTTTAGTATTAGTGTGTCCACAAGTACAAATTTTTTAATGATAGTTTCCCATCTAACAATCAAGTGGATCGATTCATCCATACACTTTCTTTCTTAATTTCATTAAGGACATGTCATTCCATGAATGCTTTAAGATGAAAGATGATAGTTTATAACAGCTAGATAGGTTCAAAACTACTGGTTAATTCTAAAAAATGAATACACAATTTGAAGTTTTTTCATTAACTTATTTTCAGTTAGCACAATCAGACAAATATTTCTATTGGAAATGTGTACAATGCTCACAAAGATACATGTACCACATCAAACTATATTGTTAGTAATATCCAGTCCTCATGAAAACTAAGGGGTCTGAAGAACAAGGTCAGTGACTTTTTAACATGAATATTCAAAGAAGGTCTTATTGATAATATAAGCAAATAGCTTTCTTTGCCAATGTCCCCCCCTCCCCCCCTCCCCCCAAAAAATGAATGGTTCTATTTATTAAAAAAAAACCAAACCTATATTCAAATGAAACAAAAAATTAACCATTCTTAGGCATTCTACTGGTTTGATGATAGCAATAAATCAATCATACATAAAGTTTTCATGCAGATAAAACATGTAAAGCATGTATACAGGTAGACATGCACAAAACTGTCAGAGTTACACATTTATTAAATAAAAACAAAAACCTTACGTGGTACCATAACAGCTTCCTAGGTTGTTTGGACAGATGACGAAAAACTCATCAGTGTCCACGGCACATCCTGGTCCAACAAACTTCTCCCACCAGCCAGGTCGTAAGTTCTCCTAAAAATGTATGATAAATTATTGATACAGAAACTCAATTGCTTGTGTCTGATTAATATAATTGGCAGAGGAAGAAAAGAGAGGTAATCAAATTACTGATCTTTTAGAATGATCCTAACATTTTGACTTTAAAATCCATAGAACTCAGCATTTGAGAAGAAAAATCACCTCCCTGAATCCAACTGAATTAATTTAAGACCTGATTGACAATTTGAAACTCATTTGATATCATTTATCAGGTTATTGCTTGCAATAATTGAATAGGTGAGATCTTCAAATAAAAATCCATGTTACATGCAATCAAATACCCTATGACTCTTGGCATGGGAGCTAGCAGATAAACCTGCTTGTATCATCACAGCATTGCTCTTGGTTTCATTCAATTTCCCCCATGTTTCATAGGCCACTTGTAATTCAGGTAGGCGAGCTTTGTTGTACTTCATCTCAAAAGGATGTTGGTGATGAAAGAGTTTGTAACCGGTTATGATTTTGTCATATTCTGGTTCAGGACCCGTCATCTTACTGTTGAGGAAACTCTATATTTTAGTAATTTAAAATTCAACAACAATAAATTGCATTTTAAAAAAACAATACTGATATGATAATATATTTAATCATTAAAGAAATGAAATGTTGTATGCATGGTCTTATATATAGTTGTACAATATCCAATCCGTTTAAGTTAAAAAGTTAAGTTGATTTCCAAATCAACCCCATTTCTTACTTCCAATTATCTAAATTTAAGATAGACATATCGCTGCAAAACGATTAAATATACAAAGGTCTCCTATATAGAACAAAATGACAGTTGAGGAGTGGTTTTACTTTCTTGTCAGGCATGGGAAGTCAGTGGACATCCCTCTGAAAAGATCGTCTGGATTGTCAGGAACTTCCAGTTGTGGAAGGTGGCATGTCCTGGAGATGTGTTGTTCCTCCTGCGATAGAATAGATGTCGGGCTGCATGACGACACTTCGGTGTGAAATGATCTTTTCCCTCTTTCCACAAAGTCTGGGGCCACAACACGATGACATCCCTTTAACACATTTCCAGTTTTTAGCGATTTCGCTAAAGTATCACAAAAAATTGACAAAGTTCTTTTCTTCATGTTAATGTGGCATCAGAATCAAGAAAAGCAAAATGCGGAGTATGACAGGGTAAAAATATAGAACAAGTTCGGGTTAATTTCATATTTAAAATTTCTTCGTAAACACAAACCGATATCATTTATGATGAATTTTTATTCTTTTTCTCCTTTTTATATCTGTTAGTTTTTATTTTTCTTGCGTAATTTTTAAAATATTAATTCTTAAAAGTTTGTTAAACCTTTAATAATAAATTATATCAGTTAATTATTATCTTCGTTTTATCTTTAATGGAATCTTATTTATTTGTTGCAAAATGTAAACAAGATTTCCAACACGTACGAAGTGCATGGTATTGGAGTTGCCTTTCGTATCGCACATGACTTGAATATGTTAAATTCCATGTTGCATTGTCAAGCTCGTCAAGTACGTCAAATACGAACTTTTGTGCCAGTTTATGAATGGATCACAAAAAGTGTTACACATGAGTTTTGGTAACCCCCCCCCCCCACCTTTTTCATTAATCGTAATTTCGTTAACCTTAACCCAGAGACCTATATACTACAGTATATAGGTTCATGGTTCACTAAATCGATAGTCGATATTAATCTCTTACGCATGCACAAGTAATAAGACAAACACAAAAATAAACTCTTTGTACTCCCCAATTCATTAAAAATTAATAATTTCAAATGAATTGCATATATACTTTTTCTTGAATTTTCCCTTAAAAAAACAAATATATATTACTCATTAATATAAATATTGTTGTGTGTACACTTGCAATATTAAAAAAAAAATTCCATTTTACACTTAATAAAAAAATAATCTGGTCTTGGAAATAAACATGATGACTTCAATAGTAGCTTCCTATCATATCGCGGGTTCTGTGGTATCGCGGTATTTTTTGATTACGTATAGTAGCACGCGCTGAAATTGACATTTGACGGCGGGATATTTTTTGACATTGTAAACAGAGACACGCTGAACATCACTGAGGTATATAATGGAAGAAAATCACAACATTAGTTTCTGAAATATTTTCGTATTGATAGATTTTTTTGACAAAATGATTTAACTACCGCGATATCATAGGACTGGCTCATAAAATATTTAATAAATAAGTAAACAATATTTAATTTAAATCCTTTGTGATATAAACAGTTTTCACAAACTTTTAAAAAAAATCAATAACTCTTATAAATCAGACAGAGAAACATCATACATGTAATCGGTATATCAATGTACGCTGTTGTTGAGAGATCTTTATACAGAATTCTTTGTAAAACAAACAAATATTAAAGTATAATCAAATATGTTTAAATCAACCATTATTACAAAGGATTATGATAGCAACAGAAAAGCAGACCTCTATAGCATATGTTTAATATATTTATTAATTAACACCTTAATTAACGCTCAGGGATAGGAGTTATTGTTGCTACAGTAAAACACAGTAAAGCGAAGCACCATGGACCTTCATTCACTGTAAGCATGAATTTGTAATAAGTGTGTTTGCTATGATGGTGTTTAACTGTACTTAAAGTAGTCCTACTTCAATTTTAACTACCAGTTTTTATGTTTCATGCAGTGAAGATGGATCAACACAAATTGACCTATCCAGCTTATAATAAACCTTATCTAATTTGATTTTGGTTACTATACCTGTAATCCTAAACTGATGTGCATAATTTACATGTAATTTTTCACTATTAATTGACAATACAAAATGCTTATTATTATAAAGAAAAAATGATAATTTAAATTTATTGCATAATAAATACAATGTACTGGAAAATATTAAATATGGATTGATCAACATTCACCAGATTTATTTTAGAATGGGAAGGGGTCTTTATGAAAATTAAATGTCAGGGAATTTGTTTTTGTTTTTAAATTTGTCAGACATTGAATTTTGATTGTGCCCCTTATGTAATGTATGAACAATATATAATGTGTGTGTTTTTTAGGGTAGAAGATTGATCTCCTGACAACCAACATCAATCTAATTTAATGCTATAAATGTACTAACAACGCAATATTGAAGTTTTTTTGTGTTAATGGAATTATCAATGAATGCACTGATGATTGTGATGTTCTGATACTAGTATGCATACATATGTTTAGATATTAAACTGATTCAGAATTATCAAGTTACCGGTATCTACATTTTTTTCAGCTCAACTCCCCAGAAAAGATATATGGCTGTCGTTCCATGCTAAAAGGAATGGACAAGAGTGGATACTTTTCTGATTAAAACTAGTTATACAATTGACAAATTTTAAATCCCCGGCCAACGGGTTTGATTTGACATGTATTCTGTAGATGTGGAACCCATGTGTTCAAACAGGTAAGAATGATTTAATGTATGTTACATAATATGGTAAGAAATAAAAAAAAACAATATTTGGTTCAAATTACAGGTACCTGTACCTGTATTGTGTGGTTATGTCCTGTGAGACAAAATAAAAGAATACAAAATAACACTTAACATGGGGTAAAACAGAAAATGCTATGTAGTTTGATTGAAAAAAATGGTAAAAAATTACTGCATTGTAACATGCAAAAAGCAAAATCTCATGTTGCAGTCAATGTAAAATAATAGTGGAAGATATGTATAGGAAAACAAAGTTGTCAAAAGTACTGGATGATCTAAAGTGTATGTGAGATTTTTGAAGTCATTTTAGTTTTGTTATTCTTACATACTTTAAGGCATACTACATGTGTATAATATATATAAATTAAATTTGCAATCCTATACAGTTAATTATGTTTTCATTTCAATATATATAACAGAGCTGAAAATTAATATATTGATACTAAGATAACAGATTTGAAAAAAAAATATATGTTGGATATATGGAGTTTTTGTAAGCTCACTGGAGCTGATTGTTTATGTGAGCTTCTCTGATCACTTTTTAGCTCACCTAAGTCAAAAGCTCAAGTGTTCAAAATTTGTAATTGTAGTTGTCTGTCGTTGTCATTGGCGTTGTAGTTGTTGTCATAATTAACTTTTCGCATTTTCATTTTCTTCTCCAGAACCACGGGGCCAATTTCAACCAAATTTGGCACAAAACATTATTGGGTGAAGGGGACTCAAGTTTGTTCAAATGAAGGGCCACCTCCTCTTAAAAGGGGAGATAATTTTTAATTATTGAAAATTTGTTGGTATTATTAAAAACTCTTCTTCTCTAAAACCATTTGGCCAGAAAAGCTGAAACTTGTGTGGAAGCATCCTCAGGTAGTGTAGATTCAAGTTTGTCTAAATCATAATCCCCAGGGGTAGGGTAGGGCCACAAAGGGGGGGGGCAAATTTTTACAGAGGTTTAATATATAAAGAAAATCTTTAAAAATCTTCCTCTCTATAACCATTTGGCCAGAAAAGCTGAAACTTGTGTGGAAGCATCCTCAGGTAGCGTAGATTCAAGTTTGTTCAAATCATCATCCCTGGGGGTAGGATGGGGCCACAATGGGGGGAATGGGCAAATTTTTACATAGGAGAATACATAAAGAAAATTTTTAAAAATCTTCTCCTCAAAAACCAGTTGGCTAGAAAAGCTGTAACTTTGTCACTTGGGTAAATTTTTAACTAGGAATATATAGAAAAAATTAATATTAATCTTTAAAAATCTTCTCAAAAAAACCCATTGGCCAAAAAGCTGTAACTTGTATGGAAGCATCCTCAGGTAGTGTTGATTCAAGTTTGTTCAAATCATCATCCCTGGGGATAGGGTAGGTGGGCCACAATGGGGGTTGGGGGGGGGGGGCGAATTTTTACATAGGAATATATATAGAAATCTTTAAAAATTATCTCAAAAACCAATTGGCCAGAAAGCTGTAACTTGTGTGGAAGCACCCTCAGGTAGTGTAGATTTTAAATTTGTTCAAATCATGAATCCCCAGGGATAAGGTGGGGCCACAATGGGGGTGAATTAATACAAAAAAAATATTATTCTCAAAAACTGAAACAACAAAAGGAGCTTAATGTTTAACTTAAGAATGTGTTGAAAAAAATTTGAAGATTAAGATACACCCTACTAAGTTGTCTAGATATTTTGTATTTGATACTCTAAAGATGGTCTAAAGCTTTTGTTGGCTGTTGTTGCTCAGATGAGCAATGTGGCCTCTGGACCTCTTGTTTTGTTCCAATTAATTTTACAGGTCCTTGCAATTTAGGTATACAGTGTGTTGAAAAATCTACTTTTGAGAAATGAAAAACATGTTTTGTTAGCATAATGATTTTTAAAAGGTGCTAAAAAGTACATGAGTATATTGGTACAGCATTATTTAATTGGGATACACCTGATATTACATATTACGGAATACGGATATAGATAATTAAGATAATGCTAGGACTGGCAATTTGTATTGTCTAGTCAGTACGTGTTATTATATCTTGCTACATTAGGTAACTTCTACAGATAAAAACAAATAGAAATTATATATGTACTTTATGCATCTGAAGTTGGCAATTTTAATTTCTGATAAGAATTTAAAGATATAGAGGGCCTAGCTGTGTCAAGAAGAAAGATGCATAAACTAACACCATATACTGGTACAGGGAATTTTTCATCCCCCTTTTTAGCTCACCTGAGCCAAAGGCTTAAGAGAGTTTTTCTGATCACAATTTGTCCTTGTAGTTGTTGTCGTCGTTGTTTTCATTGTCGTATACTTTTCACATTTTCATCTTCTGGCTTCAGACCCACTGGGCCAATATCAACCAAACTAATGGCACAAATTATCCTTGAGGAAAGAGCTTTCAATTTTTTTTCAAACGAAAGGCCAGTTCCTCTTCGAAGGGGAGATAATTAGGAAAAAGTGAAAATAGGGTTGAGGTTTTTAAAAAGCTTCTTCTCCAGAACCACTGAGCCAATTTCAACCAAACTTGGCACAAAACATCCTCAGGGGAAGGGCTTTCAAGTTTCTACTAATGAAGGGCCATTTCTGCAGCAAAGGGGAGATAATCAGGAAAGAGTGAAAAAAAGGTTAGGTGTTTTAAAAATTTTCTTCTCCAGAACTACTGGGCTAATTTCAACCAACCTTGGCACAAAGCAATCTTGGGGAATGGCTTTTAACTTTGTTCAAATGAAGGGCCAATTCCCCTTCAAAGGGGAGATATTCAGGAAAGAGTGAAAACATGGTTTAATGTTTTAAAAATCCTCTTCTACAGAACCACTAGGCAAATTTCAACCGAATTGAGAATGCACAGGAAGAATGCCCAGATCGATCGTAATATGGCCAGTGGTCGTACAGGACTTGTGAACTATATGATTTGAACTTTGCTTACTGTGAACTGTGAACTTTTGTCCAAGTCCGTCTGTGTGCACTGTGTGATCAAACTGCGATACATGTTTATCTGCAGCAACAAATTGTCACTGATTGGTTGAGTACTATTTGCCAAGTTTCATCATGATTTGTTCATCATTTTTGTGTTTATTTTTGAAATCTATAAAATGTGTAAAATTTAGAGATTATTTAATTTAACTGCTGTCCTTTATAAGCATGTTGAAACTCCAGTTTTAGATCTCTAATATTGCTGCAACTTTTCAAGTTAACATGTTTTGTTAACCACTAGTATAAGTTATTTGTATTAAATTAATTGAAAAAGCATAGTATTAGTATCCATAATTAAATGATTATTAGTGTTCATTAATTGTTTTTCTTGTGTTGTAATATTTTTAGGCTGCTCATTGTACTAGCTTGCCGCAAAGTTGCTGCAAACAGTTTGCCAGAAACTAATTTGCATATGAAATCTGAACTTGCGGCAACTTTGCTGCAAACATTTGCCAGAAACTAATTTGCATATGAAATCTGTTTGCTACGAATTTGCAGCAAACTTTCTGCAAATTTGCTGTAACTGTTTGCCGAAGGCATTATATTTTGGTAAGGGAATTTGTGTTCTGAGGGGATAATAACATCATTCTGTTTCAAAATTCCTATGCTTACATCATGAACCTAGTCTTTATTGTTACCATATGGTATATTTAATAACAAGTTATTTGCCATAGAAGAGAAAAGCTAGGTTAACCAGTAATCCTATTTTAAAATATTCATATAATTATACATGTATATGTACCATATTGCAGTTGTTATTTAATGATGAAATGTCAATGTAATCAGTAGTAGTACTTTTAAAGAACAAAGTGCCAGACTGAATAGAAAAACAACTTTATCGGCAGAAATATCAACTTGCCAATTTTAGATGATCTTTTCAGACAATGAGAGGCGTACGTCGCATGCTGTAAAAGGGCACACGTTTTGTACACATGCACCCACCAGAAAGTGATGCTCTCATTGTATTTCTAATGATGGACCTGAGAGTATTAATTTAAAAAAAGACCTTGATTAATGGAATATAAAATACAGAATACACAATGAAAACAAGATAAAAATCCGAGCTGGTGAGAAATATAGTGTTCCCAGAGCCCACGTAATTATGCTTGATGTTGTCAGTTAGGTGTCACCTGAATGTCTTGTTCAGCATTAATTTAATGTGAACCTAATGTAACAAAATTTATTCTTGTTTCTTCTTTCTTGCTCCTACAAATAAAATTATGTTTATATATTGATCAGTACAAATGTCTGTCCAGTTACATCTGACTCATAAAATGTAATTTAAGGATGAAAACAAGGATTTGGGTAACAAAAATTGACATCATTACATGTTATGAAATTGACTAGAGACATTGATAGTTCTTCCATTGCTACAGTGTGGTTTACAAGTTGAATGATAAATTGATTTATTGATTGATAAATTGATAGAGATATTGATTGACTGTATGGTATAAATAATCATCCTTTAGGTTACCTAAAATGTGATTAGTCTAGTTAAACACAAGGAATTGATATCTATGCATGTAAAATTGCAAGAAACGCTCCTTGCAAATTTTAAAATCTCGCTATAGATATTTTCCAGACAGTAATGTGAACTACATATTATTATGATAAAAGTTTGGTTTTTGCAATTTTCTATCCTGGCAATTTAATATGTTACATTAAATAATAATACAGCTTTATATAGTTGTTAGTCTCTAATGTTCTAACATCAAGTAAAATTGACCAGCTCATGCTATATGTGGTAGGTAGCCGTGTTTAAATTGTCTATATAGAAAGGAGTGGAGATTCTTCTGTCATTTACTGATATTCTCAAGATCTGGGGAATCCATCCATTGCATCTTAAACTTATAATTACTAGAGAAGCTGCAGACAGAGGCGATAATTATCTCTATCCAGGGAGGGTCAATTAGTGGAGCTAAGATGCTGAAACTTACAATGATCTATGTTAAAAGAGTCAATATTCGGATAAAATAGAGGTTTTTCTTGAAAAGCTGAAAAACTATATTTGAAGAGGTTTCCAAGAATTGTCCTGTGCTATTTCATTTGAATTGCCTTGGTATCTGAGGTAATATATTGGGGCAAACTGACAAGGATGCCTTGAATAAGTTGGGATAACATTTTATTCCTTGGAATAACCAGTGGGTGATTTATAATTAAAATTGCTTTGGCGGAGTCGTAAATATCCCCTAACACAGATTGCTTATTTTATGAGTGCTGGTTTTTGGTTAACCATCACATTTTGAGAAATTATTGTGCAGAAGGGTTATGAAAGATTTCAATTTGGTATCAGATTTTTAAATTAATGATTAATTAAGCAAACTTGATCACCACAAAAGCTGTCTCTATCTCCATTAACACTGCCAATGATATTGATTATCTATAAGTATTATGCAACATGTGATAATATATCTACAATATCTGGGCTAATTAAATGTTGGAGATAATCTTCATCTTGTTTCATATGTACATTTATATATAATATACACTGTGCAAGAGCTCTGCATTATTTCACAGATTATATGAGTAGGGAACACCCATCAATTATCTGTTTGTCTATTTGTGTTATATAGAAATAAAAGTTTTAATAGTATATAAAAAGCAATTTAACACTGTTTACTGTTGGTAAAAGCCCCAAGCTTCATGCATGCTTAATTTTAAAAGGCTCTCAGAGACAGAGCACAACAGTCAGTCATGGGTCTGTTGTCCATCAACAGTTTTTGATCTTCTAGAAAAGCACTAGTAAGTACATTTAGCAACCATAGTTGTAAAATTCTTGACTCCAAACAAAATAAATCACTGATGTATTATTCTCTATTCCTTGGTATCAAGCAGACAACCAGGGTATAATATTGGTTTATCTGAGCCAAAGGGCCTCTACCAAAATTCATGAAAATTGTAGTATTCATGGTCCAAGGGCTAGATGTTTTGATGGTACTAGGATGTAGCTTTTTGGATTATATGGTGAAAATACAGTCATTTTTTATACATGTACAATTTTTTCAGACAACATTTAGTGCATTTCATTTGCTCTTAAGTTTGTTCAAATAAAGGGCCAGAAAGAATAGTATGTATACAGGTGAACTTTAAGGCCCATGAGCCTCTTATCTGTCATGTTAGCAACACCTGTATACAAAATCTTCTTATCTGATCACATGTTTTAGACAATTAACATATTATCATTCCTGTATTAAAGATATATAAAATACAACACAAGACACCAATAGCTTTACTTTTTTTCATGTACAGTGTCTATACAGATACTGAAAGCTCTTTGATGGTTTCACTGATGACCATGAGATTCTAGTTCAGCACAGTAAATTAAACACATGGTTCCTACAGAACTCCTGCAGTTGTCAAAATTTCAGCCAGTGGGCAGTTGCTTGTTTCCCTGTAATTTACCTTTGCCCCTGGAGAAGATGAGTGCCTACTCACCATGCATTTGTGATGGGGTTGATTTACAACATGTGTTGTCTCTCAGTCTTTATTATTGACAGTAAATGATACCAAGATGGCTAAACTTAGAACTGTGTTTACCTGAAGGTGATGGAAGGTGACTCCTGTCTGGATAGAGCTGGTAGGTAAACTGTAGCCCCCAGGAGGTCTTCAGACAGTGCTAAGGCTATCTATTTGTCATTTTCATGCTCTCATCTCACAACCACACTCCATTAACCCTAATACACTAACAGCAAGTTTCTGTACAGGATTTTTTTTACATCCCACAGATTGTAGACAGGAGACATGCTGTTTTAGGTCCACTTACCCATCTGTATGTTAATTAGTTTGACAGGTTAATTTTGTGGCAAGTTTTGACCTGTGCCACAGCTTCATGTGTCCTGCAGGGCATGGAGAGGATACATAAGCAGTTTAACCAGTGACATAAAAAGGGTCAGGGTCATTTAAGGAGGTCAAAGGTCAACTATTACTTCAATGGAACTTTACCACTGTCAGGAACAATACAAACTATGATTATATTTTGAACAAAATACATGTATATATGCCCTCTGAAATATGATAACACACTTGTCAATAAGGATTAAAAAAGTAGTTTAATACAGTGATGATCATATATACATGTATATAAACCATATTCATTCTTATACTGTGTATATGTTGGAAAGAATTCAATGAACATCTGCAGTCATATTTCTTGAAATGTTGCAGTGTTTACAAATTTCACCAAGCTTATAGATGTGGGAATATCAGTCCATGTATCAGGTTTTAGTAGCTTTGTGTTAAAAGTGCAGATCGAGTCCCAGCTGTCGAGACTTTATATTTTCACCACATGTTACTTTTGTGCCCAGGGTACAGTTACCCACTATCTTTCCCAAGTAACCTTCCAATACAGCATTTCCTTAAATTGGATGCTAAAGAGGGGGCTACAACATCTGCTTAATGTGTTTCAATATCAATCAATAGCTCAGTGGTGAGAGGGCTGGTATGCCAGAGGTTCTGGGTTCAATCTCGATTGAGACTTGGGTTTCCAACACTCACTACTTGGTACACAGTTATGAAAGTGTTGTGAAATATTTAAAGATTGGAATATGATTTTGGTGAAATTAATAAAGAAATTTAACAATCTACCAACCTCTACCCCCCCCCCCCCCCCCCCCCCCCCCCCCCCCCCCCCTCAACTGTTTTTCCCGAGACAGGAGATTCTTGCTTGCATTGTTTGGAGCTTGCATGCAATGGGCATATTTGCTGTGCCAACACATTCTTTCAAAGAGCTAAGCTAATCGGTGATTAAGGTTTACCAAAAGTCTAAATATGTAATTTGACAAGAGATGACAAAAATGAAAAGTAATGTTCAAACAGAGTTTTTTTTTTAAAGATTATAGTTAAGTCTTAAACTGTAGGAATGTTTTAGTAAAGGTCTAGACAAGTGCAATTCTGTTGGTCATTGTAAGTTTATGAGGATCAGAAAATGTCTTAACAAATGCAGTACATTGCTGTTGGTAAAGGTCTCCAAATTTACTATGCAGACTGTATCTACAATTGTCAAGTTTTTCCTTATTACATAATTGGTAAAGGTTTATAAGGAGCATTTATTGTTAGAGGTCTAAAATCGTAATGTTTGAACAGTTAGTGACCTGACTTAATGTTGTACTGTATAAAGTTGGCTGATGTCAAAATTTGCACCAAAGTGTTGGTAAAGGTACTTTTACCTCTGAATTGTTAAATGCCATTGTTCCACAGTTTTTATAAAGCTATAGAATTACAGTAACAGTGTGTTTGTTTTTTAGCACTTTATTTCTATAGATAAAAAATTTACACACTGAATTTCTGAATATTCGAATTTCTCTAGCACTGGTTTTAGAATGTGTGAACGTTTAGCTATAGAATCAAAGGATTGGACAATGTAAATTTAGCACTGTATTGGTAAAAGACTTAAGTTTAAACATATTGTATGTCACAGATAAAATCCCCATATACATGTATTATGTTATTTTTGGGTATGTATAAGTCACTTTTGTGGCCATTTGTCCATCATTGAATCACTTCTGTTTGAGTATGTGTGGGCTTTATGGTGGTCCCTGTCTGACGTAACAGATTGTAAAACTGATGATAGCAACCAGAACAATGGTCTCAAGCCAATAGCTATGGCTATTGTGTAATATCTGACTGAGTCTTCCTCTGATGGTAGGATGAGGTTATTTGTGTAAGAATTCTAATACTGAAAGCTTTCTGCCTTCCAGTGCAGACAAATGCCACTGTCCTGAGAAATAATGAAGAAACTCTGCTAACAAAAATTACAGATAACTATTAAATATGAAAAATATATTCTTACCTTGGATTACATCTTGCTTCAATAATCTTTATGAAATTTTCTCCAGTAGTCAAGGTTTATAAGCTTCATTATTTATAATATTTAGAGACTATGAATTAATGCATGAATCAAAATTGCATTACAATGTCATATCCAGTACATGTACCAAAACTGATTTCATAGATATAGAATGCCTTATTAATATATTCTTTATATAATACATTTGTAAAAAAAACTTTGTTTAAGTCTCATTTGTCATAGATGTCCCAGCTGGTCGTCCATCCGAAATTTTTTAGACCTTGAGCTACAGACCTGCAGCTATACTAGACCTAAATCAATGTATAATTTTGAAAATTAAATAAAGATTTCGAAAATAGAGATGAAATTATATAGTAGTGGAAGATCAAGATTGAATTGGCAAGAATTATATGAGATGCGATTTCCTACTGAATTATTTAAATTGTCTTCGACAAATCTTCACCTATATATTGTAAATCACACATTAAGTTGGCAACTCTATTGCCTGACATTATATGAAAAGTAGGATTGGAATAGCTTGGCTGTGCAATTCCTACTTGAGTAAATTATTTCTTCATATATTATTCAAGCCCAAGTTAGGATATACATACAGAGTATTAACAGTTAATTATCCTCGATATTGCTATTTGGGAGAGGACTGTCTCCCCACTTGCTAATGGGAGACATCATGGCACTGCAGTATCCCCAGTAAATCAAATCAGGCTTTTGCATGGGTTAGGAAGTTTATCTATCTATCTATCTATCTATCTATCTATCTATCTATCTATCTAT
>WFKH01011581.1:51042666-51058432 GCA_016163765.1 Magallana hongkongensis | reverse complement strand
TATCTATCTATCTATCTATCTATCTATCTATCTATCTATCTATCTATCATCTATCTATCTATCTATCTATCTATCCATCCTTCCCTCCCTCCATCAATCCATCCATCCATCTATTACAAGTATTCATTAATTTATGTATCATGTATATTAAAAAATTTGCTGATAAACCCACAAGGCAAATGTCATCATACTAACACATCAAAACTGTAAGAGTGCAATGGGGTTTTGAGCGAAGTTGAAGTTGCGTTAGCTCGATGGTGAGCTGTGTGACAGAACTTTTACTGAAGGCGCTGTTGGGCTTTTGCATTGTCCCTATCTGGACATCATACAGTTCTGCTCACTTTCCGTGCTTTGTCAAGCACTAGCTTCAATGTACTGGTATTGATCCACATTGTACAAGCTATTTTCTGACAGATTATCACAATGTTTGTAACAATCATGTGAGGATATGTTGATGATCCATCTCTGTTTATTTGCTGTCAATCAACATCAAAGAATGATCCACCATGACCTTGACTGTTATTCACACTTATTTGCACACATTGGAGTTGTACCCAGAATTTTCTAGACTGTAATGTTGCCTCTGAAGTGAGCAATTTTCAAGTATCTTAATTTCTTCTGAGTGTAGTTTCTTATAATCTTTATTTGGTTTTGGTATTTCAAAAAAAAACTCAACAATATATACCAGTAACAACAAAAAGAACAAACACAAATAAAAAAAAAAACATCTGTAAAGTGTTGTATATAAATGGGTTTTTTTATATCAATTTTTAAGTTGTGTATACTTTGATCACCTTTTGGCAGCCAATAACAACAATTACTCAGACATTACCTGTATTACTTATCTAGATTGAACTTTAATCTAAGTTTGCAAAGTACGTGGAGACACATGTATGATACTATAAATGTTATTTAGATTCTTAAATATAATTGGAAGAAATACAGTAAATATTGCGACAATCTGCGACAATACTCCAGAGGAGGTTGATCATGTAGAATATGGGAATAAGGAGGAAAAATATTACAATTATCACAGATTATATTAATAACACATCATTTACATCATCATTTCCCCCCAGCAGCCGTGTTTGTTCAACATAAGAAATTTGCATTTGATTCTGTATGAAAAGTATTAATTAATATTGTAACTTTAATTTTTAATGTCATAACAAAATTGTTTACATATTGAGACCTCGACTGTTCTTTAAAACGCAGCATTTCTGAATATTTTGTCTTGGAATAAAAGCGATTTAAGGGCTTGAGATTTTGATTCTGTTAGAAAATGTAGTATGAACTTCAAATCTTTGCCCCTATACTCACAATTCCTTTATACATGTATAGAAAAATGTAAACATCAGTTTGGACTGTATTCTGCCTGACTTTTGAAACAAAGTTTGTCTGATAAATGACAATATGTGCACATTATACCACATACTGGTACTTTCATTTACAAAATATACCACATACCGGTACTTTCATTTACAAAATATACCACATACCAATACTTTCATTTACAAAATATACCACATACCGGTACTTTCATTTACAAAATATAGATTCAATACATGTACATGCATCTCTGTTTCAATGTGATCTTACCATATAATATTCTCTGTATGGGATTGACATTAGGAGTCAAGCAGTACATTTATACTCATAATGTTGGTTAATAAATCTAAAATAAAAAAAAAAAAATCACAGTTTTAAAAGTTAAAAAGTTTAAAATTATAAGTTTAACATTTGCATCATAAAGACGAAGCTATTTAACACTTACAGTACCAAGCAGACACAACCTAACACCAAAGCAGACCCCAAAAGCTGACCCTGGGTCTGCTTTGTGTCTGCTTGGGGTCTGGTTGGGCTCTGCTTTTTAAAAAATTTGCGTCTGCACTGGGTCCATTCGGGGTCTGGTATGGGTTTACTCGGGGTTGGCCCTTGGGGTCCACTCTCCGCACTGAAGTGTGAAGCAGACCCATCTCTTTTCTTACCACCTGTAAGCCTGCCTCTTGTATATTCCAAATACACATGTAGAAATATTTGGTCATTAGTAGAGATTTAAGGGTCTGCTTCTGAAATCAGGGTCTGCTTTCTATATCAGCTCTGGGTCAGCCTGGGGTCAGCTCTGGGTCAGTCTGGGGTCTGCTCTGGGTCAGCCTGGGGTCTGCTCTGGGTCAGCCTGGGGTCTGCTAGGAGTCAAGTCTGGATCTGCTTTCTGATAGGCAATGGGTCAGACCAGTACTGTAATTTGGTTATATATACCTCAAGCAACGAGTTGCGGAGGATAAAATGGTTTTTTTCAATCTGTCCTGTCTTTTTTAAAATGCTCATGAATAATGTTAATAGATTCAAAATAAACAACACAAAAAAATCACAGCTTTAATAATTTTAATTAAAAAATTCACATTTGCATCATAAAGATGAAGCTACATGTATTTAACGCTTCATTATATACCTCAAGCAAAGAGTTGTGGAAGATGAAATGTTCTCCACCAAAACAGAATTTCATATATTTACATTTTCCAGTGGTTTTGTCTGTGATAGAACTACAAAAAAATTTAATTTGTTTTATTTTTCATTAATTTCATCATTGGCACATAGCCAGAAATGGGTGTGTTAATAGCTAGCATCATAAGGTTGCGTTGCGCTGTACGTGTGGTAATGATATCAATATGACGTGTTAAATCATGAAATAACCTATGCTGCTGGGTTTGCATGATGAAAAAAATGTAAAAAATGTCAATAATTTTAATTGTACCTACAATAATTAAAAAATAATGTTAGTATAACTAATATGGAATTTTCTTTGACTTTGAGAGAGAGACCTGATTATGTTTGGTACATGATCAAATCTATCATAAAGCCATTCTGATTTTACTGGGTTTGATCATGTGATATGACTGTAATGATGTTTCCATTAAAGTCAATTAAAGAATGATTCCTTTTTTCTTAAATAAAACTTTGTAATTATTAAGAACATAGTATGTAGATGTGCATATATATGTTCACAGAAATTCTGACTCAATTATTTTGTCAGGAGCTACTTCAATTTGGACTTTGCTAAATTCAATTTACTGTACTACAGAAACAGTTTGTCACTGTGCAACTCAATCCTCTTAAACCACACAAAAGAATTTCATGGATTTCATTGCATGTAGTTACATAGTACATAGTGTACCAGCTAGTCCACAGAAAATTCTGATTGGATTATTTTCTGGGAATTATTTATTTACCTTTTGAAATTTGAAGTTTGGCCATTTTGGAATTGATAGAATACTGAAACAGATTGTGCAAATCCTCTTTAACTGCGTTGAACAGAATTTTTATGAAAATTTGTACATGTACTTACATATTCACATAAAATTCCTCTTGTGATAGAAAAGTAAAATACTATTGAATAACATACATGCAAATTATGAATTAATATGCAAAATTGTAGACATTTTTATTTCTTTTAGGAATTTTGTATTTTTACAATGGTTAGACAATAGAAATGGAAGAATGTATATCAACTTAGTTTTCTAATTGTCTATGGAACTTTTTGATGCAAGAACGTGCTATTCATTTTGAAAGATTTTTTTAAAAAATCTTTTAAATGTAAGATTGAAATACTATTTTGTTAATTTTAATTCATTCCAATGTCAATAATTAACCTGGGAACTTTTCCTACAACCATAGTAATAAAATATCTAAGAATTTTGTACTGCAATGAATTCATGATTTATTGGTTTTTAGTCTTTTTTAGTGGAATGATTGTACCGATTTAAGAGACCAACTAGATAACCATGATAAGTTTAAAGAACTGCCAAAAATTGTTTTTAGTTGTAAACATATGTATTGAAAGGTCTCCACCAGACAGTACATATGTCCTGATGGTCTCTAGTAGACAGTACATATGTCCTGATGGTCTCTAGTAGACAGTACATAAGTCCTGATGGTCTCCACCAGACAGTACATACCGGTAAGTCCGGATGGTCTCCACCAGACAGTACATATGTCCCTGAAAAACACCTGCTGCTGGTTTTTGTAGTAATCATCACTGTTTGTCTGGCTATGTCCTCAGATTAGATTTCCTAATTACAGAGATTACTTCATGTTCAGTTAGTTTAACAACAGAGTGTTAATAAGTTTATTTATATATCATTGATATTCAATGGAGTTGTGTGTTGTTGTCTGTAAATCTTTTTTGATTTAATTGATAATAAAAAAATTGGTGATCTTCAATATAGCTATAAAACACCCAAATTCAAATGTGTTGAATCAAAATTAAATGAAATTATATTTTAGAGTTAGTGCACATTGATATATATATAACAATACTGGTATTAAGGAAGTACCGGTACTCTAGTACTTGACACCCCCATTTTAATCGATGTGCAGCAAAATATAGAATAATGTCAGAAATCCTTTTTTTTACAAGGTTCAGATGTCTTATAGTGCAATAGGAAAAAGCATCAGCCACTAGCTGATCTGCGAGTCATAAGTTCAGAACCCACTGGGGATTTTACAATTTTTACTTGATAAAGAATAATGAAATGTAATTTAAGGTCGATATTGTTCAATTTGAAAATTTAGAATCTGTTTAGTGATTATATTTTGAATATAATGTACTTTCATTCACATTATTTATCTCAAGGTCTCCAATACCACCATACTGATTCTCTCCACCTTAAAATGTTATATGGTTTTCGATGATGCTGATCGAGCCATTTTCTGAAACCCTTGTAACCGAATTCTCTTAGCTATTCTACTGTGAGTTCACCCCTCTATATTGCAGAATAAAACTAATTTATTTGAGTAAGATTTATTGGTTAAATAGGAATATGCTCTCTCCCTAAAGAGAAATTCTCCTGCAGGTCTATATATAGAAGTAATCATTTCAAAATGCCATTGGGTAAAAATTATTTGATTGGAAAAACATATGATTCAAAGTTTATTGAGTAAATTTCTGAATTTCCTAGAAATTTTGTTATAGATTTGCATTAAGTTTGAATGTATTTCTAGGTTTTAAAACGGTTGATTGTGTTTAAATGACAAAAAAAAAGAAATCAGTCTATTGTTGTAGCAAGTTGTTGACTGCATGTTGAAAAAAAATGATAAAAACAACATGCGCGGATCTGGGGGGGGGGGGGGGGGGGGGGGGGGGGGGGGGGGGTTCAGACCCCCCCACCTTAAAAAATTCAAATTTCATAAATTTACATAGTAAATTTACCAAAAATATGCCCTGGACCTCCCCTGGCAAACTTAAATATCCCTCGGACCCCCCCCCCCTCCAGAAAAATTTTCCGGATCCACACATGTAATTCCACGCATGTAATTAAACCAAACCAAAAAATAAGCTGATCAATAAAAACAAATTGTAAATGTTAGACATTACTTGTACCAGCCTATAACTTTCTTATTTTTTCATTCCAGTATTTTTCAGCACAACAAGAAAGATTCATTGCCCTTTTTTCATTAGGTCTAAGTGAACTAATTCTCTTACGATTGATCACTTTGTTCAAGATTTAAAAAGGGCTAATGTCTTTTAAAAATATAATCTGGAAAGCTTTAAGGTATCACAGTACATTGTTTAATTGTTTAAGCTTTATGGGCTAATTTTTAAAAAAAAAGTGTTTTTTGTGTTTGTTGTTTTAGATAAAAGAGGGCCGGTAAATCAAGATCTCAAAGGCTATGTTTTAAGTTAGAAAAGCAAGCAAGAATGATATTTGTTTGAAAAAAGGAATCTACTTATCAGTTTAAAAAAAAGAAAAGATAAGTTGCTAAGATGTTGTACATGTAAATACCAGATTTAATATTGCATGGTTTACTTAAAAGATCTCCCATGATTTATGAACTGTGATTTTTAAACAAATTAGAGCTGGGTTTTTGTTCCTTGACCATAGCCAGAAATTGCACAAGTATTATGATTAAAGAACTATATATGATAAGGACCTAAAATGGCCCCCTAAAATGAACATCATTTATTTACTGTAATAATGTTTTTTTTATACATATGTACATGTGAAGTTTTTTCATAAGTTTTATTTTGATCCAAATGCCCTCAATTCTGAATTTAAATATGACATTATAAAATCAACTTTTTCCCTCCATTTTTGCACTTTTTGCATAAAACGGCTTATTTTAAGGCAGATTTTCTTTCAGGAAAACCATTTAGCACAGGCTTGAACAAACAAAATATTTTCATCAAAGATTTATCCATCCAAGACTAATAACTGACAGGAAGATTTTGCTTGTTCAAAGCTGTGCTCTATATTTCCCATTCGAATAAAGATAAGAAAAATATACATATTTGACTGATTTTGATTGAATTCAAAATACAGTGTCACTTCTGACATCACATACTGCCAGTGAGTAAAATAAACTGAGATAAACACATGAAAAATATATTTAATGCCAATGCAACTCTTCTAGGAATTAACAAAACAATTCCTAGTATACCTGAAACACTTTTTAAAATGTTGGATCATTGGGTCCAAATTTGACTTATCACATATAGTCCTTTGTTTAATAGTTTAGATATTACAAATGTTTAGAACTTAACCAATCTGGGAAGTCATGTATCTTTAATTAACAGGTTTGAAAAGTTTATTCCAAATAAAATTACAATATTTTAAAATGATTAAAAAAAAAATGATTTTCACAACAAAAGACGTCATTGTTGTTTTGAGTTGTCTACTAGGGATCCTTCATTCCTACATCAAAGGACAAAAAGTCAGACTCACACAAATAGCTGTGATGCATTTTTGTTCTAATATAAGAATGTAGTCCATACATAACTGAGGTAAATTTAACAATTTTGATTGATCCAAATGTATAAAGACCACATTTTGTATCTTATAAATGAATGGTCCAATACACTTAGTCATGATATCATTTTGAAGTTGTTATCAAATAAAAATACTCCACCAAAGGAATTTTCAAAATTTTGATTATTGTCCAATTAATTGCACCTTGAACTTTACAATAAAGTCTATGGGCAGTTCATGTTTTATAAAGATATTGTAAAAAGTAACTTGACATTCATACAAATCTCTTGGTGAATAAATGCATAAACTATCTCTTTATTAAAATATAAAATAAGATGAATCATTTACCATGGATATTTTGACAAAATTAAAATTTTCTTTTTTCTTTAAGGGGAGATAACTCTTTGAAAAAGTTTAAGGTGCAAAATGGCCTGCTTCTTATATGTTGTCAGACATATGAATTTTTGTTCATTTAAATTCACTTTCATTGTTAAATCAATACATATTTAACTCATTTAAAATGATTCAAAATTGTTCAATATCCCTTCATTACACATTGAATAACTTAAAATTAATTATTATGAAACTGACATAAGCCAAAGTCAGGAGTATATGTGTGTAGTCAATTAAATGAACTTTTTGCACTTGAAACTTTTTTAAAGAGTTGTCTCCCCTTTATAAAATATTTTCTCAAAATATGTACAGCAAGTTATGAATTTTTTGGGTATTTTCAAAGAAAGGGAAAGCTTTCACAACTTTTTACCAAGTCAAGAGATTTGCACGAAAATAACTTGTACTAAAAAGTTATATATTTAAAAAAAAGCGATTTTCTCATAGACTTCAATGTTAACTTCAAGATGTGATAAACTTGTAACTTTTCATAATTTTTAAAAATTCCAACGGGGAATCTTTACTGGTATTATTTAATAAACCTGTACCTTCAAAATCACACTAATAGTTTAGTGATCAAACTTGCAATCTGTTAGATATAAAATATGATAGACAGAGGGTCAAAAGAACTTTTATAGAGCTACATGTAGCCTTTTATAGAGCCACAAGTAGCATCTTAGTCCTGATGAGAGGTTTAACATGCTTCAATCAGATTGTTTTTAGCACCCTAAATTTGGCTGATGGCACAGCCTAAAATTTAAAAAATTATCTAACACATGTATGAAAGAAATAAGCTGACACAATCGGTTCTGTATGCAACTCCTTAAATGAAAACAAGAGATAAGATTAAATAAAGCATCACAGCTACAGGTATTTCTTAGATAATCTATTTATATAATGTTGCCAGTATGTGGCTTTTACTTACACATCATGATCAAAATAATTTGATAGCTCCAAAGTGCTGGTAATCATATTTTCTAATCTGAAAACACAAAATCACAATTTTTGGTTGTTTAGTGCCATCTAGCATATTTACTGATTTTAATACATGTGTCTCTGACATTAGTTTTGGAATGACCCTAGTACCTAAAAAATACTGAAATGAAGTCCCATAAAAACAGAAATCAATCATCTCTTTGATTTGAAAGTTTGTAGAATTAGGCACTCAAACAGCAATTAAAAGAAAAGAGCTAATTGGCTGTCTTCAATATTGCAATGTTACAAATCTCCAGACTACCAAAGCAAGTCTTGTCATTATACATGTACAATAGTGATTGGCTTATCCTAGCCAGCACTGGATCAATTATACCCTGCATCAGTTCTAACTCTCAAATCAGCGGTTTAAACTCTTAAATTAGCTCTAGTACTGGAATTGTTCTACACGAATATGTAAGGTATTCAAAGATAAAAGCGGATGGTCTATCTAAGCTAATGCGGATATGACAGTAGTGTGCATTGCAGAATATATATTCTCAGATTATCATTCTGGTAATTTTTTTTGTTGCAATTGTGATAATTATTTCATAATAATTTGTGCATATTACCGGTAACATATAGCTTCAAAGATTAAAAAATTATTTCTTTTGTGAATAGTACAAGATGGTGCCAGTGAAAATTTTATTGTTATAAATGATAACATCAATGGTATAGTTTTATACCAAAATGATAAACAAGAAATACTTCTCATCTAAGCCTTCTCATCCATTTGGTTTGTTTGTTAGGGATATCATTAGTCTTCCATGCATATGAATGATATGCCCTCTGACCAGACAGCTCTGTTTGTTTACACTCTGTAGTGATGCATGCGGTTAACCCAGGCAGAAGACATGCATGCGATCATTTTCTAGGGTCTGCCAATGTGCTTCATCTCCCTTAGACAAACAAACAAGTGATTAGGGGGTTCTATGAGTAGTACTTTCTTAGGCTTTAGGTCAGCAGGTTCACCAAGTTAATGCATAGCTGCCTTGATAGATTGAGTTGGCTACAGATGAACTGTTTGTTTTAGCCAATTCAGAGCAGTACTGATTTTCAAAACACACAGTGACTTATTTATCCATGCATGCAAATGTACATCCAAGTTATATAGAGTATATCTGGGTACATCTCTGAGTGTTTAATGCTTCCATTGCATTGTTCCTTAATGTAGGTACGTAAATGCATTGTCACTTTGTGTGTTAACTAATCTGAAATATCTACATGGATGTGTTACCAGTATATAAATTACTGGTCTATAATATATATAACATACATATAAATCAAGCCATAAATAACTTGTTCATCCAGGTCAATTAGCAAGCAAGATTATTGCTAAAATTATATGATGCAATTGTACAAAATATAATATACTAATGCTAATTTTGCATTCTCTCAATACAATGATGACGTCTGTGTTGGCAATGCTAACTTCTTACTTGTCATTGTTCTAGATTTTCATTGTTTTGTTGATACATAAAACAGTGATAGTGTCAGCAGAATCAGACATCCTCAAGCTTAAGGGGAAGTCACTCTGTTCTGGCATCCCTGCCAAGGGAGCTTATCTCTGCATTACTGCTTAAATCTTGGCCACAGCACAGTGTCCTTCAGATGAATTTCTGAAAACTTATCTCAGTAGTAATAACACATAGGCACAATGATGATCCTTAATTTACCCTTAATCCTACAAGTTCCATGCAAGATTATTTTCTTCTATTTACAAAATGAGTCGCAAAAATATATTTTACATGATACAGTACTGACCAGACCCAAACCTAACAGAAAGTAGACCCTGACCAAACCCCGGGTCTTCTTTTGTGTCCGCTCAGGGTCTGCTATGGCGGACCCAGAGCTGACCCCAGGCTGACCCAGAACAGATCCAGAGTGGACATAGATATGGAATATTCAAGGAGCGGGCTTACAGGCGGTAAGGAAAAAGACTGATCTGCTTCACATGTCAGTGTGAAATAATTATGTAGACTTATTTTGGGGGGGAATGATTTACTTTTTGGCTTTCATTTTTTGCAAATTAAAAATCTCAAAAATTAAAAATGCTGAAAATTAAGACTTTTCTTTTCTATATTGTTATATATCGACTGTATGGGCTTAAGGATAGAAACATACAAGTTGGATGAAAATCATATATCATCACAAATCATGAGAGATTCTTTTAATTTTTTCTCATCCTGTTTTTATTTGTAATCACTATTATATTGGCTTTTTGATGGAAAGACGGGTCCTATAGTCTTTTTAATAGTAATGCGTTAAAATCCATCGTTTTTATTTCCTAAAAAATTGGCTGTGAACAAAAATAGCTGACCCAATACATGTATGAACATTGTACATAAAAGCTTAAATCTATTTTTTGGTTTTTATATATATATATACACACACACACACACACACACACACACACACACACACACACACACCTGTAAACAAATACCTGTGTGTTACCCTTCCCTTTCCCACCTTTTATTTACATGTAGAATGATACGGATTTGCACCGGTTAAAAACATGTGTAATTGAAACTTTATATTTGAAACACATTGTTTTTTAATAAAAGTTAAAAAATTGTAGATTTAGGTAGTCACCTATATGGCAAAACTTGAATTGCTGATGCTGAAATCTGAATTTTAGGTTAAGGTCAGGTTTCCAGATAAGATTGAATTAAGCATTACTCTGTTGTTTGAAATAGTATGTACCTTAAAATGATGACTATTTCTTTCACTGCAGTAATCAATGAGATATTTTATGTTCTTATTTAATCTGTAAGAATAAAATGTATATCGGTCGTATTTATGCAGTGGATGTATATATTGATTAGTCAGCTGATTAATGAAGGACAAACTGTCATTTATTAAGTCTACAAGAGTTTAGGACCTCTTTAGGAAACTCCAATACATATGTCTTAATTCCTGACTCAGCAGGAGGAAGATCTATGGCTGACCTTTAACAGTTTCACCAAAATATGTCTTCATTAGATGTTTAATTTAATTTACAGTGCTCAAGTTAATCGGAGTCTCCAAACGGGTTTTGGTGATGGATTCAAGGAAAAGCCCATCGTTCTTGGTTTTCATGGGTGTAAATGTGATGTATGTGCATAGCTCTACAGGGAACGATTTTACAATTTGAAATCTCTGATAATTGCAAATATTATAAAAAAAACAGACTTAATAATTGATCACAACTTCAATGCATTTCTCTCTCTCTCTTTCTCTCTCTCCCTCTCTATAACTTACAACACAATATTGTAATTATTGAACAAATGATTTGTGGCTTATCAAAATTTTTATATTGTGCTAGTAATGTACATCACTGTGTTTGTCATTTCTATTATTACTGGTTCAAATAACTGTGATGGAAAGTAAATCACCCCTTGCTTTTTGAGAATTGTCTTCTAAACAAGGTTGATTTAGGTGAACTAGCATTTAATATGCACTTTGTGCTGCTTATAATTAGATTAGATTATCCATGTTTACCATAGTGCCAATTTTTCAAGCTGAGCTGTAGAAGTTATCATTTTCATTCATAATGGAATACCAGCATCTCAGTATGTAACTATTGACTTTACAAAACACAAAAAGGGCTTCAAACTCTTTGGCTTTTAAAATATACCAACAGCAAAACCTCAAATCAAAAGTTGTCCATTTATATTGTTGTATTAAAATTTTGATATTAGTTTTTCTTCTCCAAAACCACAGGGCTAATTTCAGTCACACTTGAAATTAAGGGCCACACACTATATTGTAAGGGGGGAACATTTTTTAAGACTCAATAATATTGGGTGGATGTCTTTTTAAAAAAAATCCCAAGTTGATCCACTGTTGCAGAAGAAATGTCAATGCATGTATTTTCAAAATATATTTTTCATTTTGTGTAGATGTTTTTAAAATCCAAACCGTAAGCAGCGATCATTAAGGGGCCATAAGAGAGGTGCAGTACTTCACATTGAAATGTATAAAGGAATTATTAATATATTTTTAATAATCTTTTTTCTTAAGAACCACATTGCTACAGGTGTGATAGATATTACTGATCAAGCCTATAATGCCATGTGGATAGTCAGGTTTTTTACAAACCCTGACCCCGGGCCAATAATGGAGCTATATATGACTCAGGTGCAAAGTTCTTTTATTAAAAGAATTTTTCATAAGAATTATTACCTGAAGAAGCACCTTAGTTAAAATATGTTAAAATATGTCATAAAATATGTCATAAACACATTTTAAAAATGATCTGAAGCTTGTGTTTGGCAAGGATTTTAAAAATCATAGTTTTATAAATGATAGACAGAAAGGAATAGAAATTTAACATAAGAACAGTCAGGTTAATTATGTAGCCCATAAGCCACTTGTTAAAATGGACATGACTATGTAGGCGTTTTATTTAGTTTGGTATTTAAATGTATTAACAATTGAATTTTACATTGCAGTTGAACCAAATGTGCAAAAACTGAACAAAATCTCAAAAATAGAGGTCAGGAGTATGATTAATGTTATTAATCAGAATATGAGGAATAATATGTCAGCAAACAAAGGCAGGCACCTGACTCTGTTTAATGGTGCAGCATTTGTGAAAGCTGCCAGCATCTGCCAAACAAAGATGGCAGAGGGTGACAGTTATATCATAGCTGAACAGATACAGGAATGATACGGAAGTAAACAAATCAGTCAGTCATCCCAACGAGGGGTGAGTGAGATCAAGAAAGAGAACGATTGTCACTATCAGAGGCTATGTAACGTTATTCATCATTGTAGACTCCTAGTGTATCCTTGTGAATGACATTTACAATCATATCTTGCTAGTGATCATACAGTAAATCAAAGCAAAACAAAACAAAACCTTCGGCAACTGTTTGGGGATGGTAAATGGACTATACATGTACATGCATATTTTGGAAGCCCACTGTCTCACATACACTAAATACTGAACGTGGGCCAAATTATGAAAATGACAATCATATAATGAAAATATTTTGTTGATAATAGATGCATGCATAAGCATGGACACTGGATTGGTTAGAATCAACTTGAAAATGTGAAGAACCCAATCCATTAGTAGAACAATTGAATTATTCTTGAGAAAAACTAAGTGAGTTGACCCACGGTCAGTAAGTGTATGTAAGACTAGCTGTGGGTTTCCAATTACGGTACATGCATGGTGACCTTTTGTAATAGTCAACATTTTTTCACATTGTTGCATTTACATACAAGTTTCAAATTGTTTTACATTTTGACTCATTTTATACTAGCTAATGCAAACAATTATATGAATATATATGAATAATTAAAGTTGTAAATAGGAAAACAGAAACATATCCTCTACAGAACATGTATATTGTTTGCTGTTGTTAACTTTATTAATGGAAAAGAAAATTGAGATAGCTAAGATAAAATTAATTTTATTTGTAAGTTTTTGAAAAAGATGAAGTAAATGTTTGCTTTTAATTGGTCTGCATTTAGGTATGTCTTGTATTAATGTAGCTTTATTAATTAGCAATTACTGTACTGATCTGTGATTTCACTATATCCGTGTTTGTTAATCTGATGAAGTTTGACTGCACTACCGACACAGTTTAGAAGTGCAACTTCTCTTAAACTCAGCTGAAAGGATTTCATAAACCTTGGTAGTCAACAAAGACATAATGTATACCTGATTATAGATGTGCGTGTTTGCAGAAACTTTGATTTGTTCATTTTTCTGAGAGTTTAAAGCGCCTTTCATTTAATCATTTGTTGTATTTGGTGCATTTTTTGCCAATCATTATGCATAGCATTGTCATTAGATTATGTGAGTTTCCTTAATTTGTCTTTCATAAATCTTGTAAACAATATTTAAATAATAATACTATATCTTCAACATTAATTAAATATTATTCAAATTGTGAGATTATGTATGTAAAAAATTCCACAAGAAAACAATGTCAAAAAAAATTACTAGTGGATATGACAAGAAAATGAGGCTCATGCTCCATGCCAATCATGAATGATGTGCAATGTTTTTGCAACAAGTATCACTTATGATGAAATAAGGAAACTGTTTAAAGTTTACCATCAAAATGAATGAGACATACATGTACAGTCTTTTAATGTGGTAAGAATGGGCTGCTCAGACCTGGAATGAGAATTCATGATAAAAGAGAAAAAACTAGGTTTAACTGCATTCTGTTCCCATATAAAATTGTCAGAAACTGAGGAGTCCAGGTAGCTTAGGTGTCTGGATAACAGAGTGAAGCCCCACTGTATTAAGGCAACTACAATTTACAGACTTGCCTGACATGTGTATAGCTCCAAAATTAAGATATGTGCAAGAAATCTACATATGCATCTTCTATGAGAAATATGAACTAATTATCTAATTTCTTTTTTTTTTAAATATTTAAATTCACTGAAATTGTTATTCGTTGGAGGAGTATCCGCCTTTGCAAGTTTCATGTTTAATAATTATTTACAGTTTTCCTGATTCACACCTTTGCCATTAGGAGACCTTTACACAAGGAATTAGAAACTATTCTTTCACTGAATTTGGTTATTTAAGGCAAGTCATTCTCAAATCAATAGGAGTGTCTTACATAGCAACTTCATCTGGATTGTTTTTATCATACTGTAAAAGGAATTGGAAATTATTCTTGGGTATTTGGTATTTGGTATTCTTGGGTATTTAATGGAATTCCTAGATTCTTTAATCAATAGGCATGCCACACATTAGTAACTTAATCTGTATTGTTCTTTATATCTTCTTACAGTAATGAAATTCATCTCAGACCCCTCAAAGATGTATTAAAAAACAATACAGATATATTGTTATCACTTTGTACAAATAGCTGCTCACCCTGACCAGGCTTACAAGTTGGTGTTTTTAGTTATACACAGGTATGGATAACACAGGCTACCAATTTGCAAGGTTTTAGCATAGCTTTTTTCAAAAACATGCAGAGATTTTAAATCATAAACCTTCTCTGTAGAAATCATAGTAGTTACAGTTTATTTGAAACATTCAAACATTTTATTTTGTATCATAGACTTCAAATGTAATGCAGATCTGTTATGTACCATGAAATTGCGCATGCATTTTTTGTAGTGGCTAGATGAAAGGAAATGGGTGCAACTGCAATTAATTGCCTGTGCATCTTAGATGCCCTGAGTGAGTTATCACACAAATGGCTGGATCTCTTAATCACTGCCATGTGTTTTAAAAGGCCACTTATTATGATCTAACATTTAAAAATACCAATGCTAAACTTTAACAAAATTCACGTGTTTGAAATGTCTGTCTACTCTTAATTGGGTTCATAGAAAGGCAGCATAGGTGTATGTAATATTAATATTACCATGTATGATACACGTATGCCTGTTTTGCTCTGTGAAGCATTAGTCTGCAACTGTTGTCCCTTGAACCAGTTTTGCCAGCTGTAGAATGTTTGCACCTGTAGTTCATTAGAGATCTTAGATAGACATAATTATTATATTATTTCTAATTTTCACCTTTTTCTCACATTTTTTCTTATTCAGTCTGTTATATCTAAAAACAGGTCACTGGTAAATGTTTGCATAGCCATAGGCATATACTCTCACCAACACATGAACAGACAACATACAGATATTGAAGTGATTATGGTTTGATCCTGGATATTTTTTTTTGGGGGGGGGGGGGG
>WFKH01011581.1:51003602-51042656 GCA_016163765.1 Magallana hongkongensis | reverse complement strand
AGAGAGAGAGAGAGAGAGAGAGAGAGAGAGAGAGAGAGAGAGAGAGATTAGCTTTTTTACATCTACCTCTTTTCTCACTTGTTGAGGCCAGATGAAGGGAAACCATAGTTTTCTTACAAATGCCTCTGATGTCTATTTACTCATACATGTGATAAGTTGAAGACCACAAAACTGTACAAAAAACTGGAATTTGGGTGAAAAAACTGTACACTGCCCATCAAAAAACGGTACAAAAAACGGTACAAAATATCGCTTAAAAATTCTTTTGATAAAGCACCTTATTTCTAAAGCAACAAATGTATATTGTTGAAAATGCCTTATTTTAAATGTTGTAATAAAGTTTTCTATGCTTTAAAATTTCATATTGTGTTTTATAATCACAATTTTTTGAACGAATCATATGAATTGAGCAAGTATAGATGATAGTTTGTTCACCAACTTTATATAGTACAACGTGAGAGTCGATGTCTAGAATTTACATCTTGTTCATGAATGTATTAATTACTGATATATACACCAGCAATGTAAATAACAGCAGCAAATGCAACCTTACATAAATTTCTGCACATAAAAAATCCTTTATTTCAGCGTAAGCATGATAATAAACACGTTTATTCATCGTATACATTACGTACGGAGAGCTGGTTCAGATTCATGTATATTTCTAATGTTGGCTAAAAGTTTTTCGATCAAGTTACGAAATATTTTAAAACGGTTATAATCAAATACCCCTTTAAAAACAAAGCTATCAAAAGGAGCATTTTGATACGGATGATTATCCGAATTGGCAGTTCACAACTCCACACGCGACGGTTTGTGTACACTACACAAGTATCGGTAGGTCACGTGTCAAACCCAGGTGTCTCGTGAGCGAGAATGAGAGGAAAATGGCGGCATTTAGCGAGAAATTCAAAATACTGTACAAATTTTCATATTCCGTGAATTTTGGTGTCCCGTCGGTATACCGTGAATGGGGTCAATAAAACGGTACATTTGGCGTACCGCAGGTACATATCACATGTATGTTTACTATGTAAATCCTTTTTTAACGATGCAGTTCACAGGTGTAGAGGAGTAGTGACCAATCCACCTCTAGAACTAAGCATGTATTTTAATAAGTTATACATGTATTTTTATCTCAACATTATTTCCCTTGCCAGATGTGGGTTGTGCTTGAATCTCTCTCAGTACTTTGATTTTTTTGTTTTCAGTTGTATTAAAGACATTATACCTTCAGCAGAAACTAAGCATACATATTGCTGGTAATTTTAATAGAATTTGAAAGGCAGCCACTGTATGTTGACTAATAGCAATTATAGATGTACATGTTACTCTTAAATGTGCAAATTGAATTAATAGTGCAGTTTTATTAGATTAAATCTCTCTGAAATGTTATGAATGAGAAACGAATAACTATTGTGAAAAGTTTCATTGAGATTTGAAAGTAGGGTATCAAGTTAATATATTGATTCTTACTCAGAACAAGCACCCATTCAGATCTAATCTACTGATGGTTTGTGTTTTAATTCCCATCCAGATTATTTCACTCCTAGATGCTCACAGTGAAGGACTAACTTTGTCATATACTTAGCCCCCAAAAAAACCCTCTTATCAGTGAGATTTCTTTATCATGTTCATTATAATATCCCTATTTGACACTGGACCTAGATAATAAAGGTTTTAAACATTTTAGATATTTTTTATTAAACCTCCAACAAAGATGATATTGATGATAGCAGTTTCAAATTTGTCCTAATCATTTTTTTTACCTTGACTTTTAATGTGACATTTACTCTTTTACTGTGACCTTGACTTTAATATTCCACATTTTTATTGAGCTCAGTCTAAAAATAAAAACAAGATATTTTTTAACCAATTTCATACATGATACATGTATATGGGTATAAGATCAATTAAAATGTGTTAAAATGTTGTGACTTTGACCTTTCCTGTGACCTTGACCTCATTTTATTTCATTTTGCATCAACCTTAGGATAAGAAAAAACAGTTTAAGATATTTTTTATCAAACTTTATACCAAGATACACATTGGTAATAACAATTAAACTGTCTCATTATATTTCTAACCTTGACCTTGTCTTTAATCTTGACATTATTTAGTATTTCTTAATTTTGCAATTTTTGCAACTGACTGTTGCTATTTTTACCCGTAAGTGAAACAATTCTATCTCAGTTAATGGATGTGATGTCAGAGCATTTTAAAGAATTTCTGAGACAAAATAAGAGATCAAATTCTTACTTAAGTTATTTGTATCAAATATTTACATGAGCTTTGGAAAGGCTCAGGAACTTGGGGAAAAATGCATAATTATTGCACAATTTTTATGCATAATAAACGGCAAATATTTTTTCATCAAAGTATGGAATTGTAACTTTGGTCATTCTACCAAAATTATTCAGTAGTGCTTCAGTTCTTCGTGCCAGTGAATTATTTTGACTGAAGAAATACAGTTCTGTAGCTGCAGAGGAGATGCCTCTTAAAATCATATAAATGTAACTGTATATGATAAAGTTTGAAAAAAGTAAATTTGATAAGGTCAAATATCTGCCTCCAATTTTTTACCAATTTTTGAACAGTGGAAACCAATGACTAAGGTATTATTTTTGCCAGTATCTCAATGTAGTGTACATTTATGGTTGTTCAATTGTTACCCTTCCCCCAACATAAATGCAGGAAAATTGTTGTCTTATTAGTCTTTGGCTTAACATTAATAGGAGCTATAAGTTGAAGAAGGGATTCAAAAATTTACATGATAACTGTATGTTACTAAGGTGAGTGATGTGGCCCATGAGCCTCTTAAAAAATATCCCATGTCATTCTTTATGGTTGGGTCTCTCTAAATGTAGGGTGCTGTGTTGTTTATTTCTGTCAGGTTTTGATGTCCTTTTTGCTTCTTTGACATTAAGTACCGCTGTGGGTGAAACAGAAAGCACAGTATAGAAGGCAATGTGCTTGTGAGGAGGCATTGGTTTTTGTTGCTACCAGAATACTTTCTTGGTTGTTTGATTATGATGTGGAAGAAGAATTCTTTTGTTCATAGAACAAAATGTCTATTGTTGGTACAACATTGTATTGCCACTTTATCAGACAAATATGTAAAAACACAGGAATATCTGACTGTGTCAATAACCTCCTAGTGTCCAATTGTATTCCAGAATGATGGAATGCTGTACATAAAAAAAAGAGATTGAATGCCATTTGCTTTGTTAGCGTTTTCTGGTTTGTTATCTAATTTCTCTCTCTAGTAAATGAATATTTGTTCTTATGTGAGGATGTTTTCCATTTAAAATCAAATCTGCCTTTTCTTAAATCGAAGCATGCTAATAATTCAGTATATGACATCTGTATTGAAACCCAGGTGAGCACTGTGGCCTGTGGTCAATCAAAATAACAAATGAGGAGAGAATTACCGGTATGACATTTCAAGGCCATGGATTCTTAAGAGTGCAGGGACTTTGATATAAACATTGTACACACCAGTTTACAACCTATAATACATTGGGTGTTAATTTGTGTTTTGATATTGTTTGTCAGCCTAGCCTGATTTCATAAAAAGCATGCACTCTTAAACAAAAGTGCAAGCTCACATTCTACTGCTTCACAATTTTTTGCCCCCCCCCCCCCCCCCCCAATGTCAAAGGTGTGATTTACCGTGTGAGTAATGAGCAGTGCCACCATGTATGTAATGTAAGAGTTGATATTGACCACATGAAATGGAAACCTGAAATAGTGTAGAAAATTGATTTTATTTTGACACACCAGAATTTATATCACACGTATAAACCAAGTTATATAAATTAAAGTGATATTTCATAACTGTCATCTTTACCTTGTGTTTATTGACATATATCCAAAGATATAACATTATGTTATATAAAACTTTTATTGATTTTTCTTGGGTTTTTTTTTTAGGTCACTGATGTAACTCAATGAGGGCCATTGACTGGTCATATCACAGACGTCCGACGTTAAAAATATTTCTTTTAGTAATAAGATTATCCTCTGTACTATAATAATAATTATAGTACAGGGGATAATTTTATTATTAAAAGAAATATTTTTAATGTCAGACGCCTGTGGGTCATATCGTAAACATGCACAATTCTGTGAAAGTCATCTTCTCTACTACTGGACACCTTGCAGGTAAGTACATGATAGGGATGAACATGAATGTGGAAGCTTATACAAAAAATTTGAAATTCATGACCCCTTTATCAGGATTCTTGTTTTATGGGTAGATGGGGCTGTAAATTTGGTCGGATTTAGTGTATTGTCAGTTTATACTTTAAAGTCTTTAGTACCAGGTATCTACAAAAATGTAGCAGGCTAATTAAGGGATGTATATATACCATATGCAGTATTTTTTTTTCACCTCCAAAATCTAAAGTTCTAAAGAGAGATTTGAAAATAAGGTTAAAAATAGTTAAAACCATGAAGGAAATTATAAATTATATAAAAGAAAATTATCTTAATGATGTCATAATGTAGATATGAAATCATAAAGATCATCTTCTTTTCAAATATTGATATTTCGGAACACAAAACTAGGTGTTTTCTGTCTGTTTATTGACTATGAAACTAGAGCACTTGCTTGCTAAGGTACCATTCTTTACCATTATGCAAGTGTCCAGCTATGTTTATATGAACAAAAACATGTGAAAATGGTACTTGCCAAGATATTTACTGTATGCTATACTTACTCAAGGTGCATATATATTTATGCTTTTTACTGGAAAAGGAATAAAAAATAAAAACATCAGAATGTAATACACTCATTAAGGATCTTGATCCTTCATCACCCTATCAATCTTGTTTTTGAGCAACATAATTTTCCTAATTAGTTTATTATGCTTTATGTGGAACTTCTAATTTACGGGGTTGTGTTATTCCCAGGTGACCATAAAGGCCCTTTGGCCTCTTTTTTTTAATGTGAATGTTGTTACTTTTTCATTTAATTCAATACTAGTGTTATATATATTGCTGATATGAATTTAAGTTTAATAATTTTGAAATGATCTTTGTAATCATTTCAGACAGATGTTGATAAAATAGATTCTTGTAGGTTTCACAATTCTTTCGTAATGATCATGAGTTCTCTGTTTCTGTAGGCTCAGATTGATGATATTTATACATGTATTGCATAATGTAAGTTTGCATAATATATCCTTACTAGAACAAGTACAATGCATATATATACATGAACAAAGGACCTTGGCAGGAGAAACTTTAATTCCAGCCTCACACATTTTGAAGATTTGCAAATCTTTTATCTGGTGGTCGTGTTTGTTTTATATGGGGAGCAAATCAAACAACCTATTGCTGGAGGAGATTATCGGTGGAGATTTTTTACCACCTGGGGGGGCTGATCACCAGAGGTGATTTGAAGCTGGAAGAGAATCTTGGTACATGTTGTACAATGTCTCCATATTGTTGGAATTCAAGACACTCCAATGTGGTAGCACTTACACTCAATGCAATCTGACTGTGATTAAGAAATAAAAAAATTGTGTCGCATGAAAACTATCTTTCTTGATATGTAATTAATGTAGTTTTTATGATTTTCCTTCTCTTTTTTTCTCTCTTTTTCTCGTTTTCCCCCCCCCCCCCCCCAAAAGATTCATATAATTTTAAAATGATAATTAAACACATTTTAAAATGCCAATTAAGTTGTGTTTAATGACTGATCAGCTGTCACACCTTTGCTAGCAAAGGGTTTTTGGTCCACTCTGCTTCCTATTTATGGGGAGTAAATGGAAAGCAGGGTGGACTAAATATGGTGGGCTATCAAAGATGGATCTTTCATTAATTAAAACTCAGAAAACTGTTGATAATTGATTTAGTGTGTACCTGTAAGCAGAAATTTCTAAAAGCTAGGATTTATTTTTTTGCATCATTTGCAAGGATTTTGATAAAGATTCTAGTAGATAAATAGAATACAACTGTAAAATTAATTCTGTATTGCAAAGTGATTAATTTATACTTTTTCCTAAAGTTATATAACTTTTAATTTTCACAGTAATTAAAATGTTGAAATAGTTATCATACATTGAAAATCTTCATTTATTTAGTGCATCTTCAATTATTTAGTGCAAGAGAACTTCTGACATTTGGTGATGGAAGTGAGAAATATCCTTGTATCAATATAAACACTTTGACAGACAGACTTGACACCAAGGGATTTTGTTAATCAGGAGGCAAGATCAAATTTTATTATTGTATATCATACACAAGAGAATTTAATTAAGACAATCTCAAGGTCAGTTGAAGTTCATATTGTGACGTGCCATTTACATGTAATACACCGTCCTGAAAAAAGTACAAATACAGTAAAACCATCAGTCCTGCAAGCTTAAAGAAGGGGGAAGGAATTTAGTTTCTTTATATCCAAGATTCTTTGTACATGCATCTTGTGAATGGGATATGGGAAAATTTTTAAACATCAAAGTTCATTTAACTCAAGTACATGTATGCTTAAAAAATACACCAGGGGCACCGATGGAACAGATTGTAACTTACGGACCAAAAATACAGAGAAAAGAAAGCTGTTGATTTCATTCGCAGCCCAATATTTGCTGCGTAAAGAAAATTTCAAATTTTATTTACTTTTTAACAAGTAATCGACTAATAAAACTTAAGTTGACAATCGTTGTGACCGAGCCATAGTCAAGTACTCGAATACTCATTGACATTCCTATTAAAAATGCATTTTGACACGCTCCCTTATAAAAAAAAAAATGACATTGAGCAAGCTATTTTTAAAATCTAATTATAATTTTACACAAAATGGCCATTGCTTGGAAGTGTAAAATCAATTTACAAAATCTAGAAAAAACTATGTAAAACGATACAAGTGGCATTTACAAGTGACAGAGGAACAGGCTATCTTATTAAGTTGCAAACTAATCACTGGTCAGGTGATATTATACCTGTAAAAGAATGGTTAATGTTTAAAGTGGCCAAAACAAAAATATAATCTGATTTGTTCTATCAATATCATTTTGATTTGAATCAAAACATCAGATTTTCCAACTTACATTAAATTTTCATCAAAGTTTTTATTGTAGAATTGAATTAGATAATTCCTCATTCTTTAGTTAATAACATTTTTTACACACAAATTTTGTTTGAATTTAATTTGCAGACCTCTTCTTCATTACAAAGTCAGCGGTCAAGGTTACTGATGTAAATTCCTCATGATTTTCATTATGATACTGTGTGAAGCATAAAACATGTATGCACGTCTTAATTTTCAGTTTCTAGAGTGTTAACTTTTAGAGACGCATATGCATGTAAAACATCTTGGATTCTTTTCATCATATGTAAGTTGGAACTCAACTATCGAGGCAAATACTAAATTGCTATAAGGGTCTAAAGTAAGTGCAGCATTAAATTTCGACTTTTAAAGATATCAAATGACTGTATGAAATAGGAGAGTGGTTAGTGAGGACTTACTCTCAGTGTGAGTAATCTGGTACAGTGATGAGATGTTGGCAGTACTTATATCTTGCAAGTCATCTAGTACCCAAGCTGTATCAGTCTGATGAAACCTGAGTCTACAGGGAATGTACTAGATAATACTATAAAGTCAGGAGACTGTGGACAGTGGCTGCAGTACAGTAGATAATAGGAGAGTCAAGCTCCATCAATATTCTGTCATGTGCTGGGAGCTACCACTGGGGGTTACTTTTACATGCTTATAATTAAGCAAGTATTGGAAGTGGTCTAATCAATCGAAGGGTTAACCCTTGCTATGTCAACCAATCAGCTGGTGGATCATTAGGTTTTATTTGAAAGAACTAGGCACCAGGACCAGGAATTTTTGTGAATGAGGGACAGTAGAGAGCAGCAAGTTAAACAGGAGAAATATTCTGAGGCTTTGTTATTTGGAATCCAATTTGAATTAAAATCATGAGGGTAAGAATTGAGATTTTAAAATCATGCAGTTGTTATTTTATAATTTTTTTTTTCTTTCCTCTTTTAATTTAAGTCGGAGGTTTGTCAGTTTTGCAGAGATATTAGCAGTTATGTTTTTAGCATTAACTTTCTTAGATTTCAAATGCATTCATTAGTTTGATCTGTTAATGTGAAAACATTAATGACCAGGTATTGAGAAAGGTTATATCTCAGTTTGAGGTATATTGATGATTTTAAAAATGCTCCGATTTGATCCTTTGATGAATTTATTGCATTAAATATACCTTGTTTTCTCAAACTGCAGCATTAGCTATGATGGTACGTACTCTTGTACTGTAACACAGCAGTATATATATCTTGCACAAAGCTCTCCCTCTTTCTATTTTTACATAGTTGAATATCATCTGAGCATGTTTTATTTATTTTTTTTTCCTAAAAATAATGAATTTTGATTTTTAGATTATCATATATCTGTGAATGAAATTGTATATTGATATTTCTCCTTTTATCCCTCTCATTCCTTCTTTGTGATTTCTCTGAAGTATTTCATTATCTAGTGTCTGTATTTCAGGAATCTTTGTTAATTAACTCTATTCAGTTTATTGAAAATTTAAAAACAGGACTTTTTAAAAATTTTGCTTTTATATAGAAAACTGAAATGAACTAAAAATGCATCTATTATCAACCATATTTTTAAGAAAATGCACACATTTTTATAGATAATATGCAGTCTTTAAAAACAATGATTTGATTAGGCAGCATTATTTGAGCAGAACCAATTGCTTATCAATTCCCTTGTTCTGATTGGGAGCTGGTAATAAAGTTATTGGGTTCTTGATATTAATGGAATAGACCAGATATTTCTGAATGACAATGCCTGTGTCCCCAGTGGAGTTCACTGCTAGGGGCCGAATGAAGTTTGAGGGTCCCTGAGGGCCAGGGCAGACAATATTTGGTTTTATATGAGAGGCTTTTGATGGAGGCTGCTGGCAGATAGAGACAAATGGAGGAAGATTTGACAGCTCTCTCCTCTACATCACGCTTTGTTGTTTATCTGTATATATATACAGAGGCGCAACACAAAAGCTTTTGGAGACAGATTGGATTATTAAAATGACTTTATCTGTATACTGCAAAGAGTTTTGCTGCTGCTGGTTCATTACTTATATCCAATACAGTAATTTTGCTTGGCTGTGAATTATTTAGAAGTCCATAAAAAGTGATGCAACAAAATTTGTGTAATTTGAAAAGTTCTAAATTTTGATGTGTATTTGGTTCACAGAAAATATGTATTTTTCTCTTGAAAGGTGGAAATGAATTATATGTAGACTAAATTCAGTAACATATTACTTGTTATCCAAAGTTTGAAAATCAAAGAAGAATAATCACATTAATTCGTTCATACAATTGATATAATAACCAATGTCAGAGGAATAAATATATTACATCATTTAGTCTTTGCAAACTAAATTGTAACAGGAAGTTGCATATAACCCATAATCATGAAATGTTTTATGCTCTCAAAAGCTTAGTCACCATTTAGTGTCCTATAATTTAAGAATTAGTTGCATCCTTGAAGTTTTCAAGAGAAAATGCTGATCCTGCAGATTAGAAGGAACTGTTATGGCATCTCAATGATATGTCATCATTAGAGATTGGTAATACTTCATTAAAATGGTGCACTTGGAAAATATCACCAGGTATTAAAGAGCTTCTTGTCAGGATTTTATACATATGACCTTTCATTACTTTACATCTTCTCAATCTGCCTTGGTTCTCCATGCTTCCTTATAGCGTTTTTCTTGATTTATTTCTACCAAATAGAGATCGTAGCTTTGATTATAAAAAATGACTTTTTAGTCATTAACTGAAAGTTCTAGGGAAGTTTATGAATTGTTGACATCAAAAGATTGTTACTTCAAAGGAGTAGTTTGTAAGAGCTTGTTATCTTCCCTAGATTCTGGGAGAATGAATGAGTCTGTTTATAACCTGGCATCTTTGTAAACGGCTATAATAGCTGTTTTACTATAAACAAAAGTTTAGTAAATTAGAAACATTTAATTTACCTCTGATATGCATGATATAGGTACATGTATAGTCATTTTTTCAAAAACTTGAAATGAATGGATTATAGGAAAAAAGGAGGCTTATAAAGTTTCTCTGCATGTGTGTAGAGTATGTGGTTAGAATGAATATTTTTAAGTGCTTAGCTGGGTCATTGTTGTCCAATGTATACATAATACACACATATAAAATGGAAAATTAATGACAGTTTTCAACAGCTTTCATCAGTTGCGGTAACATTATCTTGCATACATATTTCCATGAAGTATCCAATAGAGCCCAATATATTGATTTCTCACCATCAATTATTGTGTGAATGAGGGGAAAGGAGATTGTCAATAGAGTATCATATCTCCAATACAACAGCTTCTTGTTCAGAGGTACCATATACACAGCTCTAATTTGGGCAATATTGATGGATATATTTAAACAGCTAATTAGCACTTATTCCCTGGAGTGCTCGGAGATCTAGGATTGTTTTAGCAGTCCTGATTATGATGAATGAATCTCGATCCACTTTTGCCTCTTCCTTCCCTCTTTCTCTGCAGTAATCATAGTAACAAGCCGATCATGAAAAACAATTGTTTAAAAGCTTTTATCTGGCTGCTCTTCCTGTTGCTAACAGTTGCCCATTCATTGCTTGCTATTTTGATGCGTTGAAGGAGAGAAAAAAGTAATATATTACGAGGATGAGATGTGAATTCACAGCAAATTGATCATGTACACAAATTTCAATGTGCAAACATGAATGAGGGAGGAAAAAATGTCTGATGTATTATCCTGCTTTTGTATTGAATTTTTGGGAAGAAAGAATGATAGAAGTGCATGCTGTTTAAAAACGCTATAGTTCTTGTTCACAAATATTAAGTCAATAAACGTGAGCATTGTAATAATTATATAATTCAAAGTATCTTTTATATTCATATTGTGATGTATATTGATTAATGGTGAACTTAACTTACCAATAAAAAATTCAATAAAGCTAATACTGACAGTTTCTTAATTAAATGTACATGTACTTTTAAAAAAGACAGAAAATGGAGAAAGTCTTAAAGTGATCAGCTTGCAGGAATTGAATGAACCTAAGAAATTCCCAATCAAGAGCTATGGTACAAGTCGCTATATATGACAGAAACCTGTCAGAAAACTAGTGGGTGCAGGAAACAAAGATGAATTTGTCAAATGAATTGCATAGTGACAATTTTACTGAAAAAAATTTCAATACTATTTTGCCAAACCTATTGATCTAATTTGACCCAAGTTATTTTTTTCAAGGCACTATTTCATTAATAGAGGTGAGCTGCCATATGAATACTCACATCTCTATAAATTTATAAACTGAAAATAATAAATGTAATGCAACCTACAATCTAAACATCATGCCATTAATCCCTGTTCTGATTGCATTGCAAAAATAGCTTGCAGCACAAAACAAATAAGTTATCATCTGCAGGTACATGTTAAGAACCTGTTTTTATGCCATGATGTACATGGAGTTTGATTGAGGAAAGGGAAGTATTAACGATGCAAGTTCTGTTGTACAATATCATAATCCAGGCATTGTAAGACATCCAAAAACACCTTTGTCTCCATGGATAGATAGATAGATAGATACAGCTGATGAGTCAGTTAGAAGACGTTTATACTGGGGGGTATCCTCACAGTAAAGAGAGGGGGATTTTGGACAGGAGCCTGAGAAATGAGGAAAGGTATGTTACCTAGCCACTGAGGATTTGGCAGGGTACAGAAGTTGTTGTGAGCTATTTATTGTGGCATGTGACAGAACATTGTGCCGAGAGGTGGCTTAATTCTCTTCTGTAGCTCCTTGCTGGTGGTAGCTTGTCTGCGGGAGGATGAGGTAGGCTCAGTGATCTGTATAATCTGTAGTGGTTTATGGTTTTCACTGTGTTTGTGGTTTCATGGATGTTTATTATAGAGTGACTGATTGTTGTGTTTGTCTTCATGTATGCAGGTATGTTCAGACTTCAATATGAGGATAATGACGTACTCTGAGAGAGAGAGAGAGAGAGAGAGAGAGAGATATTTTAGAAATCCACAATTATAGAAATCCTCAAAGTTCATTGACACTTGTACTGCTCATCTTTGGAATATCTGGGGTTAAAAAATTTTATCAGTAAAATGCAGAAATAAACTGATTGACCTAGCTAGCTCATGCCTGGTTAGTTAGTGCATGGTCAGACAAGAAGCATCAAAACATTTGCTTGGGTCAAGTAGAGAGAAGCCCAGTGCTTGACCTATGTTATAAGTCAGTATGTACTCTTTGTAATTAGGTACAGCTGTTGAAGATGTATGAGACGATTAGCAAGCCGCCTACAACTTCATGAACTTCAAAACCTGAACCTCTCAGATCAATTATTAATCCATCTTCACTGGCCTTTATATCTTTAGTTTCATTGTGATGGGAGCATATGTATATCTAATAAGGAAGAAACTATAGGGATTTGTTGGTTAGGGTTGTCAAATGTAATTGCATTAGTCAAAGTGAGTACATTTCTAGATGGATCTAGTCTCATCCAGTACTAATTACTTAGCAATTGTAGAGGAATTGTACAGTCTTCAACAAAGAAATTATATTCAGGTCAGGATGGAAAACTATATGCTTAAATTGTGAGATCTGTGTGTGGTGTTTTTATTTGTTTGGTCTCCTCCCCTCCTCCCCCCCCCCCCCCCCCCCCCCCAAATCTCTTCATCAAGCAATAACAGAATAAAATTAAGCTTGCATGTTGCTGCTGAATGTGTATTTTCTAGCATCTATTCTTGGTTCTGTTAAAAGGAAAGAAAAATGTTATGTGGCAATTAAATTTACCACAAAACACATTTTATGATATTTGCATGGCAGAACGTGTTAACCTATAAATTGCCAGCACTTTTTTGTAGCTGCACTCTTCGAGTCAAGCATGTTCATGTAGTTAGGACTTTGGGAAAATATAGCTCAAGTTTTTGAAAATTGGAGCTGTTAATCAAATGACTCAGTTTAAGAAAGAACAAAACAAGCACTTAAATCGAATTAAGTGTGTCAATTCCAGAGAAAATGCTAATGATTGGAAATTGGAAAAGGAAGTAAACTTCTTTTGTTTTTGAGTACCCAGTGCCAACTATAGGGGAATTTGATTGGATATGTTGCGACAAAAAATGTACTTTGATATGAAAAATGAGTAAGCTTGTTCAGAGAGGAAGGAAGTTTCCAATATATATTGGGTCTTTAGGGGTTCTTTTTTATTTACTGATTTCAATTACTGTCTCACAGACAATGGGGAAGAAGTGGTGTAAATATTTCAGAATCGAATTTCTTGGTTCTCCTTCAGGGGTAAGCTGTTCAGCACTAGTCATTAGGTCATAAAATTGTAAGGATTGTGGTTATATAAACATTCATTATTCGCCTGGCCATTTCAGTTTGTTAATGCAAATAGACAGAAAATTATTTTTGTTTGAAATTTAATAGCAGTAAGCTTTAATTATTAAAACTTTCCTTTTCTTACAAAGCCCAATTTAATTAGAATGAAAAGTTCGTTTGCGAATTACAACCACAATTTATATTTGGTAGAAAAAAATCAATAACATGTTATTATTTTACTATATTGTACATGTATAAACGTGAACATGTACATGCATTGTAATTTGTAAAGCCTATGAGATGTTTGTCTCTTGGAATAATGGAGTTAAACTTGAAAATTGGGCATTATAAACTTTTCATCCACATCAGCAAAAAGAAAGAGAGGAAACTAAAAATTCAACAAAGCATTGATTTAATTTTTAGCTCGATAACAGCAGAACACTCATTTTAGCCCTTCCGATTGAAATATGACTAGCGTCTGTCATTTTCATCATCTGAAGGCTTTAATATACAAATCTTTCATCTATTTCTGAGACTGCAACTGCAAATAAAATTTAGCAAATTTTAATCAAACCTTGCATAATTAGCCTGAAATTTATTGTTTTTGATGGGATATGATTTTTTTTATCCATTAATTAGAAAACACATTGTCAAAAACTCCTACTTTTGTTTATAACTATGTTTCAGTTGCTTTTCTAAAGCAAAAAAATTCCAACTTCATTATACAACAGAATTGCACAAAGTCGATTTTCATGGTTTCTACAGTTAATTTAGGAATGACTTCAATAGCTACCAAATTGATAGGATTATAAGCATGAGAGTTGAGACAGTATACACTTTTAAAAGCATGAAGCATTCTAGAAAACACATTTTACTGTTTTAATACTTACTTACTTATCCTCTCCGTGCCCCGGAGGACACATGAATTCAACTGTATACAGTCAAAAAGTAATAATTTTTCAAGCTTAACATAAATTGTTAAGACTGAAATTAATTAAATTATTATGCAATGCACATATTTATAATAAAAAATTTATTATACTCATGAAACTGTGTGATAAAAATGTGTATCAAGTAGACATTAGGTTGATTGTTCATTTGATATCAGCGATTCGGCATTTGAATTATTATCGTTATTAATTAACCTAAAGCTATTATGAATGGATCAATAGGAAGGCCTTAATGGGGAAGCTGAACTATTGTATTTCGATCAGTTGGACTGAATGTGTCTTTAGCAATTTAAAGTGGTCTTTTTCTCTGGCTTTTTGTTGACACTGTCAGAGTGTTTGACAGTATAGCCCATTGGCAGTGGGGCCACTTAGAGTAACATGGTCAAATTAAGACAGCCATTATTATAACAGGAAGCATTGGCATACATCAGTTTTTATTTTAATGGAGCCAATTGTTGGGCTTTCCGCTCTTGGAGCTTTAGTTTAAAACTGCCTCTGTATTGTTTACAGTCTGTGGTATAAATATTGAATTCAGAAATCGGTAGTTCCAAGAATATAATGATAAGATGTAGGGGTTTGCCCCTTTTTGTTTTCACTGTGGGGAAAGGGGATGGAAATTATATGGGTATGAATAAAAAAAAAAATGAGGAGGTCCTGCACTTAAAAATTGTGCTGTTTTGTGATGTTTATGTACCGTAGCTGTGTTTCTATTTCAGACCATGGTCAATATCAGAATTAGAGTCAGTGAGTTTAAAACTCTTGGTTAAAACAGATTTGGACATATGGTTCAAATGACTAAAGTTAATAAGAAGAGCTCTTGATAATCAATGGATGGCTGTTCAGATGTTGTCAATAGGCACTCAGATCGTGTACTTTTGATGGCTTCTGTGTGTATATCAAACATCTTTGAGTTAAATTTTACCTCAGTGTAATTAATTAAAAAATGCCAAAAGGAATAATGAAATTAAAATGTTTTTTTCTCTGATATTTATGATTTATTGTTTCATCATATAAAATTTTTAAAAAATGAAGCATACATGATAAGCATACCTCAAAGAGAAAGCAGAATACTTGTTTTTTTAGTGTGTTTCATTTTCTAAATATATTTATATTTATGCATAAACTGAATGAACAGTACGTATTTGATATTTTGAATTTAATTTTTTTTTTATATGCATGATATCTCTTGAATATATTAAATGAAGATTTGATAAAACAAAAATTTTGAATTGATACTCAAAAGTGAAAATTATGAGGGCTATAGAATCAGGCAGTTGATGCAACTTCATTCATTTTCATAAATATGCATGTTTTTACAAATATACACATTTGTCAAATGGAATTTTTTTTACTATTAGTTGTAGGAAAATTGGAAACTTTGGACTAATATGTTTGGATTCTGTTTTATTTCATTTGTCTTTTGTCAATACTTTGAAACATGTTATTGAATCATCCCTGCCACTGATGACATCATATGAATAGTTTGATGGAGTTATGAACGCATCAGGCACTATCCCAGATCTGGCCCAATATTTCTGTTCTCAGTGGTCCCCAAACTCAGTCTGCCATCTGGTCCAATGTGATAATGTGGCTAAGAGTATATACGTCATTTGGTTTATCAATTATTCAGAGTAAATCATAAAACTTTTCCTGAAGAAATTGTGTGTGGCTCAATAAAGTACTGGGTCCACCCATATATTGTTTCATATTATTGTAAAATGTCAGTGGATTATTGCACTATTGGTTTATTTTTCAGTTAATAAATTATTATATTTACGCAAAGGATCAGCTTATTTAAAGGGTATTTCTTGGTACAATGAACACAGACACAAAAATAGCTGGGACTCGATAAGTAAGAGAATTTTCTTTTCTCAATGCATTTATTTTTTATTCTAAAAAAATTCTTTAAATTTTTGTCTGAACTGTAAACTATTGTTAACTTCTTGATAATGTATTATGTATTATCAAGATAAGAAGATGTATTTCATCTTTGAATAGATAATACTGTGTTCGATGTTTTCTTCATCTGAATCATCTTTTCATCATTGATGGCAGCTAGTATATAAAATTATTGGAAAATCTGTGTTTCTTTTTTCCAAATGAGCTTAAATTAAGATTCACACTTACATCTAAAGCTACATTTATCAAATGGCATTATATGTTGGTGAATTATTGAGTGTGTAAGGCCTTTTATAATAGTGAACAGAGATCAGTAACAACTGAACAATATGATTAGTGTCTGAATTCGTCTTCTTCTGCCACCAGCCAGGATATTCCGTGGGGATATAGCTGATCCTGTCACGTAGACACTTGGAAGTTTTTCCCCCTGCAGAAGAAATCAATCAGTCAGTAGGTCATTCTATTTCCGTTGTTGCCCACAGCTGACCAAGGAACCTGGAAATAGTTGCATATTGTAATAAAGGGTATGGGAGGGGTGCACTGCCCTCTGACTGGTCGGGGAATGAAATTTTCTAATGAAAGGCAGAAATTCAAGGCATTGGATATTGCTCTGAAATTACCTGTATGTTGATCTGTCTGTTACAATACATGTATTATAATTAGTACCAGTAATTAAAACCTTCAGGACTATCTAGAATTGACAGAATTAGGACAAATTGGATGAATAGTAGTAAAGCAGTTTTTATAAGCTATAATTTTATAGATAAAAAAGATATTTATGAGAAAGTTTTCCCAAATCTTTTACAGGGAATTTATATTAAATACAAATTCATTGAAAAAATTCAAATTCCGCAGAATATACATAAAAAATTTACTAGAATTTTACCAATTGCAATGGTTCAATTTGAATCTGAAACAAATTTAAGAAATACCAGAGGCTATGTTAAAAATTAAAAAAATATGAATTTTCTTTAGATTTTCCTTCAATTTAATATATCTGAACTTTTCAGCAAAAAACAAAAATCATGACAATGCTAGTTCTCACAAAATTCTAGAAACTGCATGGACTTCTTGATTTTTCATTTCACAATATGTGCAATGGTAAACGTTTGTTGCTTGTCATAAATATTCGGAGCCATAAAATTTTTGCAACTTTTTTCAATTTTTGTTGCCTTTGAAGGATTACGTATCCATCTCTCACTAAGAGTTTTATATTAGAAATCTCAATCGGTACAAAATGTTCCTTTAGCTACATTGCGTAGGCACGATCATCATTTTAGTGAGAAAAATCACGTAGCGTACATCACTCGTGGACAATCCTGTCTTTCAGTTATAGCGAAATGTCCCCCCTGATGCGAGATATTCGTAGGGAGAGAGTTAACAGATGGCTAAGTGCAGGAACCAGAAAATCAGCTGACCCCACCCCAAAACCTATCAAACGCTGATGTATGATGCACTTAAAAAAAATTATTGCGTCAAGCTATAAATAATGTAAATCTAAACGCACATTTCAATTTGAATGTTCCATTGGTCCTAGGATTTAATATACACTTGGAATTTCAGTTTTATAATAATGTGGTTTTGGAAGATTTTGCAGAAGTTAAAAAAGGTAAATTTTCAGGTCTTAGATTTTTATATGTGTTGATTATACAGACAAAAGTTTTCTTCGATTAATGTTAATGTATTGGATAATATATCAATAGATGTAATATCATGATTTATCAATAGATATTTAAGATATTTGATGGAATATACGTGTATTGATACAGGTGATGAATTATATTAGGTGTTTTATTTGAAATTTAAGAAAATTGTTTCTCATCCTAAATATCTCTTGCCCAATCTATATGTAGGTACATCCACAGTTTTGGGTTTGTTTTCATGCATGACTGCTCATTATCTAAAAGAAGCAATTCAAATTAAAAAGACATGGTTATACGTGGGAGAAAAATGACAAATTTGATACATGAATGACTCTACCATAATATGAGGCAAATCATGACAAATTTCTGGGAGCTTTTTTAAAGGTATGGTGTTTGTGCTACAACAGCTTGACAAAGAAAAAAGGTGACTTCAACTAAATTGGTAAATAATAACATCCTGTATTCTTTATGTAGAGGGAGTGAATGTGTTTTGATTGTAACTGGGATGGCAAAATCGTGTCATTGTACGTGTTGGTTCCTGTGGTTATAATCATCGATTTCGAAACGAGAGCCCTTAGATGCACCTTTTTCTTGATCCATTCATAAATCTATGCAGTGTGGAACAGGTAGTGTCAAACTGCTTGTGGGGCTCTACCTGTGTTGTAAGACCAGTGGGTCATCATTAGTAGTTGTCCAGTACATGTACGTCTCTAGCTGTCAGTAAGTACAGGTTTTCAGGAGTTTTATAGTAGTGGTAGTCAGGCCTTGGGCTCTTAATTGCTTCTTACATTCCTGGCCATTTCCGTTTCTCCTAATATTAGTGTAAATGGCACACACTGTTTCAAATGATATCTGGTGGGGTGTTGCCTAATTTGTTACATTCAATGGAATTACAAGTGTTTCTTCTGACATTAGGAGGTTGTCAAAGTTTATGAGGTAATGATTTAATATTATGGTAGCGAACTTTACTGTCAAATAATTAGGCTGACTAGGGAGGAGGGTAATGTTGTATATGATACTTGAACATGATTTATATAAATTAAAAAATAGATATAGGGGATAATAAGGGTTTTTTTTATATTTGATTAGCAAATCATCAAGTTGTCAAGATCTGTGGGGTTGTAAGCATGTAATATGAATTTGGGATGTAAAGGAATTCATAAATATCCATGTCAAAGTGATAATGGGTGAAATTCCAGCATGTTTGGAATATCTAGACCTTACCATGGATAAGATTTTAGAGTTAAGATGAGCCATGAGCTTTGATCAAGGAAGCTGTTGAAAGAGGCCTTCTTTTTTCCACTGCAAATAGTTAAGAGATTGTTTTTCTTCTTGCAGGGAGTCCACTTAGAAGAATCGACCTCCCCTATTTCAAAACAAATCAGCACTGATTTGAGTGACTTTGTTCGAAACTTAACAAATCCCAAGCAGGATTTGAGTGAGCACACTCAGGACTTTGCCGAAAAGCTCGCTAATCCTGGGAACAAAATGAGACTTAAGTCTGCTGACTTATCGAGTCAACTGAAAGAAAAATGTGCAATTAGTGAAAAGCAGGATGTAAGGGACATTAAACAGAACTGGAGACAGCGAATGATGGAGCGCCGGATTAATCGTACGAAGGCTCAAGACTGCACCAGTCCAATGGACTCTTTCGGGTCCACGGACTGTGAGAAATCCTTCGACAGTGTCTCCTCTTCCTCAGGAAACAAGCTGTCGTTTCAATGTGACTCATCAACAGAGGCCTCAGAGTCAGAGTTACATGCAACACCAGCCCCAACTCACAGTGAGCAAAAGGCCACAAAGAAAGAGAAAGATTCCAAGAAGAGGCGATTCCGTCGCATGATCACTCGGCCTTTAAGGCGAAGTCAGAGTGCAGGCTGGGAGAAAGACATTCCAACACACTTCATGGAAAAAAGCACTGACGATGAAGACACTGTAAGTACATTCAGAAGAGTTCAGTTTTGTTTAGGGACACAATGAGGCTTTTCATTGCACACTTCTATTTTTGACCTATTTGGTGAGAAATGCTACTTCTTTTGGGTCACATTAACAAAAGGATGTTTTGACTTTTTTATAATAATGTGTGATAGTTGATACTTGCTAATGGTAAGTACTGTAGATATACATGTACATTATCACTTAAAAAAGATCCTAATGACCAATTAGTGGTGGACTTTAATATAGAATGTAAAATATGAGTTCAGAAGGATGAAAGCTCATTGTCATCATTGGTCAAGTTGTGACATTTGAGAGCATGGCTGTCTAATTAACACAACGAACAGGTATTAATTTCAAACATCCTTCAAATAAGTCCCTTAGCAAAAATCTTGTTTAATTTGATATGTCAGTTTTTAAACTTAAAAAAAAAAATTAACTGATGAAAAAATTATATCAGCATCGATCAAGATATTAGAATTTAAAGTCAATTTCTCTTCTTCTTTTTTCTTTTTTTTGGGGGGGGGGGGGGGGGGTTGGTTGGTGGTTAAAGCAGTGTTTAAAAGGAAATTTATAACATGAAACTGATTTAGAACTCACAGGCAAAAAGTCAGGCATCATATGAATCCTTCCTCCCAAGTTATTTAATTCATTTTGATAAACGTTTCAACCCTGCCCCTCTCAAATGTGCTGATAAATCATGTAAATTACATCTCAATATTTATGAAAGTAAGTGTCCTATTCTCAACACCCATACTCAAATTGTATCAAAATGATATGGTAGAGAGAGGGAGAGGTTAAATTTTAAATTATAAAGTGAAGAAGTACCTGTATTCAGGTAAATTATTGATCACATATTTCATCCAGCCAGTGATGTTATGTATGATTAAGAGTTACTCCCCTTTCGCTGTGATTTTCACTGGCATCATGCACTGTCTATACTACAGGAAATGCTTTGTAAGCTTAACCTGTACAAAAGTATTCCAATATCATTTTAAAATTGACTAAATCACTTACAGTATTAACTGTTAGAATCTCTGTGCTACTTGCATGTAAATGCTAAGTCAGATGCTGCCTGATTAACACCCCCCCCCCCCCCCCCCATTCCATAAGAGAAGGGGTAGCGTCAGGTACTGAATATTAATTCATCTTTGAGTACAAGATAAAAATGCCTTTAATTGGCTTCAATCAGATTAAAATTATCAAATTTATTTCTTTTTAAGATATAAAAATATACATTTTTGAACTGAAAAATCTAGAAAAAGTAATTATTAGATATCTCACTCATCATGTTTTAAGTTTAAAGCTGACATGATCCTAATATGTATTATACATAAATTGCATTACATTCAATTATAAAAATATGTTTTGACTTTTTTAATATATGCAGACAAGCTTTTGATATGTAAAATGTTTGGAACATTATTCTATAGGTTATATTTAGCATGTAGAAATGAAAATCAGAGAACTTGATAGGCTTCAGCACAAAATGTACTGCATGGATATTAAGAAAAAGTTGAGATTGCTTTTATAGTCATATTTTGCAATATTTATCTTTGAAAACTTCTTTTTTAAAATTGACATCAATAAGATTTAACTATTGAGAAACTGCTTTTTTCAAATCAAACTGTTATAATTTGAAAATAACCAATTCTATTATAAGTGCAAATAGTACATTACACAATTTCCCCCAGTTTTATACAGAACATTTTTTTTTAGTTCTATATTTAATCTGATCTTTTTGGATGATTTAAAAATTACAACTGATGAATTCATTTCACTTTGTAAGATTAATTTTTAATCTTTTTATCAACGGATATTGTAAGGATGATAAGTGCAAAAAGGTCAAATTAAATGTGTCATAGCTCATAGGGATGAACTTTGACCCCCATTTTTGGGGTATGTTTTGGGTATTTTTGATTAGGTATGTTTGCATTATGTTAGATTTTATAATAACAACCACATTGAGGAGTGAGATGCCAGTACCTTCAAACACATCATTTGTCTGTTTTGTTTTCAATTACATATATAATGGTATATACTCTAGTATCACCAGTCAAATTTTTTAGATTTGTAAAAAAAAAAGTAATAATTGAAAAATAGACTTTGATAAGTAAAAAAATTAATTAATTAATGAGAGGCAAAAATAGATTTTTGGCTTGAGCCTATGGTCCAAGTTACTTTGATGTATTCATAATTAAAAATTAGGTATTATTTAACTAAAAACATTAATTAATGAGAGGCAAAAATAGCTAGATTTCTGGCTTGAGTCTATGGTCCAAGTTTCTTTGATGTATTTTATGATTAAAAATTAGGTATTTACATCGAATATAAAATTCAATGATGATATCAAATATAATAAAAGCAAGCAAACAAATAATTTAAAAGATAAAAAAAAAATTCTTGAAAAGAAGACAAATGCTCTTGATACTGAATCGGTTACTCCTATTCAATTCATTTACCAGGGAAATCCTTTCTCATTATATACAGTATATACAAAGAAAGGACAAAATATTGTTCTGGGTCTGTCAGTTCAACGCAAGCATTACTGATCTATTTGTGGCCTGGCTTTGTTCTAAGTGAGATAGATTTCCAGCCCATTATAGATCACTAGTATATTGTGAATTGAGACTTGGCATATTAGGTCAACTCCATCCTGTTGATCAGGTTTTGCATCACAAACAAGCTTGGAACATACAAACAAGTTGTTTATTTCACGCGGTCAGATATCAGGAATTGTGAAGGTATTGATATTGCCAGTCCATGAATGAACCTACGACACAAAATGACGAATATTTGTAATATTTTTTTATGCTGCCCCCATGCATGCAAACATACCTCTGTTTGCTTTGTGTGGTTGTCATGTTGGCCTTTTTCAGGTGAAAATATGAACAATGAGTGCAAAACAAAAATTTTCCATTGCAGCCCTGTGTTTGAGCTATAGATTTTTTATGAAAGGTGTGCACTGATTGTAATTTTCTTTTTCATTACATCTAATGGCCAACGTGTAGTATTGTACGGTACTTGCTTCCAATTGTATAATATTTTAAACTTAATTTTAAAAAGATGATTTATCTCATACTATGGTAAATTCAAGTTTTTATGGACAAATTAGAAAGGTATTTTTGATTGTGAAAACTGTGCTTTTATCTAATACCAGTACATTAATTCAAATTGCTACGAAATGATGAAAAGCAATTCAAAATTGTCCAAATCCTACATGTATAACTTTTTTTGGTACCAATTCTGAACAAACTAAGTTTATTTCCAATTATTTTTAAATATGATAAATAAATTTACATGCATATAGCAAAATTTTCACGAAATAAAATGGCATTTTTTTACAGTTGGAAAGCCGAGCTTCAGAACTTGCGGTCTTTAGCCAGCGTCTGATAGGACACAATGGGGACTGTGAGGACAGTTCAGCCAGGAAGCCAGTCTACAAGACTTGCTCAGCAGACGCCACACTGATGGGAACTGACGAGAATAATCCACAGTCTCGGCTTAAAAAGCCCAGTAATTTGTAAGTCAATTGTAGCATCTTTATTCACTTTGGTATAAATTGTTTTTGAACATATCGACATTTCTCTTTTACTTGTAATAAGGCATTCAGGTTTGAGAATAACTATTATATGTCCTTTTACATCAGTTCTTCAATGGTTATAGTAAGGAGGGTTTTTGATGGCTTAAAGCAGTCTGAGAGGGAAAGAGTTGTCATGGTAGAAGTACAATATGTAGCCTGTTTTAAAGGTTGAATGTGAAATCAGTTTGCGGTTACATTTTTTTTTGACATAAAGCCTACCTATGTCAGGCCCAGGCTAACATGTAATGTACCACTAGGTCAGTGGTGCTTTTGCAATTGACAGGTTTTACAGGCGGGTTATAAAAACGGCCTCTTTCTTCATCGATCACAGCTGTGCGTTTCAACCTTGCATCGTTGCTAGCTGCACTTCTTGTGGCCAATTGTCTTTCTTTTGAAAGAGCTTAAAATAGGGTATTCTGTACAGACCCCATTAATTTGTCAACCCAAATACATGCAATTGTTGGAAGTAGGCTAGTAAGACTTGTTTAACCATTTTAAAAAGAACATTATGTTTGTCCTCGCACAATTTGACAGCTAGAGTACTATGGAAAATGTAAAATGCTGTCACAAAATTTGGTTAATCTTTTTCAATCTTTAACATAAAAAAAAATAATTTCATTATGAACTGAAGTAGTCTAGTGACTTATATATGGTAATTGAAGTTTGAATTGACTGTGTAAAAGCATGACGCAAGGCATAGATAACATCAAAGGAAAAATTTGCTTTCACATTTGATCAAAGAACTGAGAAAAACCCTTGCAAGTAAATGCATTCAAATCATAAAAATGTTAGAATGTATTAAGGATGACGTTTGCGGATGTAGAATATTCATGGTACCTGTATGTACAATTATTACTTTGTCGTGAGTGTTACGTGAATGATGATTTTAGTGCAAATCGTGATTTGGATGGATGCAAATTTGAAAGAACTGCAGATAAAATTTAGTTGCATATCCCTGCTAAATAATCAAATATCTACGCGCTGTCAATTATTTTTTTTAATACAATTTGCTTCATGCGTGTCAATTCTTTTTTTCTTTCTTTTTGATAATAATGAGCGGTTTACACAAGCAGTTGTATAAATGTTTTGATACATAGAGAAAAAATTATTATAATGTTGAGAGAGGATATACACTATTAACATGCAAGTCCTTATGACTTATATCCAATCTCACTGTAAGGGAATATTTATAAGATAAAAAATGTTCAGATCAAATCAATATTGTATGCAACAGTGCAGTCTTATTAACAACATTATGATGACAATGTTGATTTCTCCAATTACATGTGAAAATAATCATGATGAGTGTTGTCAATTTGTTTACATTCTTTGGTTTGTTATGTAGAGAAAAAGTCATTTCATAATCATACAAGTCAGTTACAGATGATGTGCTAGGTATGTTAGTTTTTAAGGATACAGAGTGATAATGACTACAAAATAACCATGTGAAAACATGGCTAACACTCCCCTTGTAAATGATTAGCTGGTTGCTGGATGTAGAGAAAGTGTTTCCATTGGTCGGGTCTTCAGTTGGCTTGTCATATTATCACAATACAAACATATATATAGTGTGGTCCATGAATGCATTTGTCATTTCTCATTGATTTACTTTGAAATATGCATGGAACAATGTCATTCATAAAAAAGTGTCTACACAAGAGGTAAATGGGAAAATCTTTATCTTTGAATATAGATATGGTTAAGCAATTTTAAAACAAGAAAATCAGTTTTTGAATTTTTATTATTTTCTCTATTTTTGGTCTTTTCAGAGCAAAGAATATGAAAAAGAAATTCCAGTTTCTTCGACGAAGAAACACAGACACTGCGATTGGAGGCGAGTGTCACAGTTCTTCGGTGTTCAGGCGACCCACACCAGATCAAGTCCAGAAATGGAGCAGGTCTTTCGACAGCCTCCTTAACGATAAAGGTATGTGTCTTTATAGATCTGTCAGAATACCTCCCTAATGGGCACTTTGAAAAAAAGCGAAAAAAGGTCATAATTTGAACACAAATTTAAATTGTGCTGAAAACATTATTAAGATTTGTTCTTTGTTTTTTCTTCAGGTGGTATAGAGTTGTTCAGGGGATTTTTGCGATCGGAATTCAGCGAGGAGAATCTAGAGTTCTGGATTGCGTGTCAGGAGTACAAACAGTGTGAGGATTCTCAAATGCTTCCCTCTCAAAGCCAAAAGATATATGGTGACTTTGTAGCTGTGCAAGCTCCGAAAGAGGTACGCAGGCATTTAGTAATTCTAAAATGCTTAAACGAAATTGTACTTCAATTTTATAAATGATTTTTCTTTAATTATGACAAATTAAAGTAAAAGAATTTACTTCCTGAACATATATAGATACTTTTTCTAATATATACAGAGTTTCACTTGTATTGTGTTGCCTTAATTAATTCCTTGACAATATACTTACCTCTATTTTGTTGCTTGCAGATCAATTTGGATTCTAAAACACGAATGATAACTGTGACTAACTTGGAGCACCCTACAAGACATGCATTTGAAGATGCACAGAAGAAAATTCAAGCTTTAATGGAAAAAGACTCTTACCCCCGATTCCTTGAATCAGACCTTTATCTTCAGTTATTGAACAATACGCCATCAAGTTCTAAAGCCTAATGAGGATTAACATGATGGACAATAAAGAAATCAACTGTTGCTTTGTTGTAAAAACAGATTTGTGATCTCAAACTCAAGTTGGCTTTCAGGCATGTAAATAGACAAACACTTTTTTTTTCATAAATATCTTTGTATTTGTATGTCTGCTCATGACTGTTCTATTTTTTTATGAAAAAAATGGAATACATTTGGGTTTTTTTAAAGTTCATTGTTATATTGCATTTCATTGTTTCCTGATTGAATTACATCATTTCCAAATCTTTGGAAGATTTGGAAAAAATCTTATTTTGTGTTCTTTTGTACATATATTGTTACAATGGGTATTTTTCATCTGAAAATGTCATTGAATTTATAATATCTCCAGCCAAAATCAACAAAAAATTTCTGGAAAAGACATAATACAAAAATTTCTTTTCATCAATGAAAATATTCTTTATCTGTAGAAAGTTATTGTATTACAGGTATTTCCACAAAATCCACTTTTTCGGTTTTGTAGTATGTATCAAAGAATTAAAAATATTATAGAAACACAAAATAATAACCCCTTGAGAAACTACAAGATCACTAATTAAGACTAAATAAGGAAACAGAGTTGATTTGGACATGTCCAAACAAGATTACAGTATAAAGGCTGGTATAAAATATAAGAGCTGTTTTTTTAACTTAAAAAAAAACAAAACAATGAAATGTGTCTGCATAGCACTGCATCCCCCACCCCCACAATCTATCCAAGCAGGGAGGGGTACCTCATAAATAAACTTTTTTTCCCAATTTAATTGCATAAATTGATGCTTATCCATTTTTTAAAGAAAAGAAAAGCATGACAACCTCTGATTGATTAAATTTTCATAAATTGTATGGGACGGCAGGTGTCCTATATTCTATCTAACGCACATGTATTGTTAGTCAATTCCATCCTGTTATGAATTAATTAAGAATTTAAGTCCTTTGTATGCCCTGTAAATTTATGTCACAGTAGAGTGGGCAGAGTTGGGATGACAAATGAATGAGCTTTCTGGGTAACCAGCCCAGGCAAAGTGTCAATCATTAGCATATAGTCTTGATTTCTCTCCTAAGTCACACAGATTATCTGCATACATCACAAGACAATTAGCAGAGTAAAGGGAAAGAAGATTTGTTCAATAATTGCCCTTTTGAGCAAAGAAAGGATTTATTTTGTGTTTGATTCTCTTGTCTTCAACATTAAGCCACCTGTCATGTTGTTGTTTACAGTTATTAACTCTAGTGTTTGTCTTGAATCTGGCAGATGAGGGTCGGTTATTTTTCGTCATGTGATAATCGGTTGCTATGATGTATGAGTAACCACTTTGCAATTGATCATCACTTGATTGTTTTTGAGATGTTTGTATTCTTTATCGTTGAAATATATTGGTCAAATTTTGATCAAATTACTGTTACTAGGGTTTTGTGTACAGTTCGTAAACATTTCCATTTTTGGGAAATCTCAATATTTTGATGATATCATGTATTTGCTACAGAGATTTCTTGATATTTATCCATCTCTTATTATTGTTAATTATCCACGCCTTCATAACAATCACGTACGTAACATCAGGATGTTTACAAACTTGTTCCAACCTTTGAAATCCAGGTTTTTCCACTTCCTGTATTACGAAAACTGTTTTTTACTACAGATTTTACTGTAATAAAATGCACAAAAATCAATTATACCAGCGTTGTTTTATCTGTATCATTATGGGAATTGCATTGTCTAAGAATTTTAATCAAAGTACTAAAATGATTTAAAGGTTTTACATATAAACAGGTATAATGATCAGTCGAAATTTTAATGTATTTCCAACACTAAATATGCACCAATATAAAATAAATTTTACAAGTGAAGTTTTAATAAAATAAAAAACTACAACAAAACTTAACATTCTTTGGTGATGCCTTATCAGCATTAGGGTTTAATATCGGGAATTTCTTTGTTTATTGAACTACACAATATTTACATCTGCTGAGCATTTTCTCCTCTATTTCTTAAGAAAACTGACTGTGATTCATAGCTCTATAGAAACCGACAGGGCTGAAATCTACACGATCCAGTTCTAAATTTTGTAGTTTATCGATCGGTTGAAACCTTCAGCAAAAATCACGGATTGCACGAAATAATCATGATGGTGTCAAACTCAAATTCCCATATAAGACAACTAGGTTATTCTTTAATCTAACGTACTGATGTACATTAACAATTATAATTTTAATTAGTTACCTTTACATAGTCTTCATGATCAATTCGTTAATTTGTTAAAAGAAATATGTACATACATGTATCAACAATAAAATGCTTTCTTTGATGATTCATGCGGGTATGAAGGTAGCAATCATTGCAAAAAAATTAACATCCCACTAACGCGGGTTATGTATTTTTTCTCCAATGTCGCTAACTTCATATCCGCATGAACCACCAAGGAAATCATGTATAAATATGCAATTAACCAATGGATACGATGGACAATGTTGCTATGGTTTCAAAACCCCTAGAGTTTCGCTATTTTTGAAGCGACTGATATCCTTATAGATTTGGGTTGCTCTTTTTCCTCCTTAATGGTTAAAAGACCTTGACTTATCAGAATTTCAGTTCTGATCACTTATTTCCATTTAATTCACATAATATCATCGAACTTGATCATAGAGTCCATTGACATGTATCCATTACCATACTTTATATCGGCAATACGAATTACATGCATTTAATTTCATGTATTTCGGAGAATACCTAAATAAACTGAATAACTCGGCAACAAATCCCGATAAAACTGAATTATTAGGATGTAAGTAGGTTTAAAATATCAAAACTGTAGAAAGTCTACAAGGAAGGTTGTCCGTGCATTGTTTGTTGTTGTTGATGTATTTAACATTTAAAATGTAAAATTGAATCAATTTTCCTCTATTTATGTCTATATTTCAGACAGATCATGTGCAACATGTTAATTAAAAAATAAGACCTGCCAAATCGAACCCAAAAAATAATGAGCGTACGTATTCTATGAATTAAAACAAACATATATAGTTTGGGTGTTTACTAAATGTCCTTTCACAAGTGAATCTTAGTATTTTAATAACTTTTAATGCCTCAGACAGTTGAAGCGTGTCTAACAAGGTCTCTCTTTGAATTAAAATAAGACGAAAAACACCAAATAATAGGCTCCGTTCAAGCAGACGGCGACTGACAACATTCAAATCATAACCGAAAAAGCCAGCTTGAGCTCTTCTGGAGGCTGAAATTGACTTTTAAAGGAGCACGTATTGCTCAGGAATTGTTTAAGAACATAACAATCAAATTTCCTTTTTCTGTAAGATAACATTTATTTTATGTTGGTTCTCTGTAACGTACTTGATTGTGTTGTGTATATATTTGAATTTTCCGCTTTTTCTTTTACTCTTATAACCAGAGGCACGTTCAGCAGAGCGTGTGCTCGCAAGCGCTCGCAAAATCCTCTATACACAAATTTTGGCGAACGCCCGCTCTGCTGAACACGGCTCTGTTTTTCAACCTGCTGGAATGACGTGTGCTTTGCACCGCTCTCCAGTCTGTGCAGTCCAGCAGAGCGGACGTGTGTCTGAATTGAGACAAGAAGACTTTGAGATCGGGACTGTTCTCCCCATTTTGGGTTTTGTGTCTTTTATGACCAATTTCATATTTTGATGCTATTTCGTTAACTGTTCATATAACGCGTAAGAATAGATAGTTTTTGAAACAGGTGTTCGAATGGAAAATCTATTTCAGTCGGCCCTCTCCTGGATCTGTTTATATGTTTCATTGTTTTCCTTTCCTTTTTTCATATTTTAGACCAAGAGACTGTCATGAATCATAAATTCTGATATAAGCAATGTTCAAGAGTTCTTTTAGAATTGCTGGATGAATATGTCAGAAACAACCACACACCAACTAAATGTTCTTTTATTAAATGTTTTGTTTGCGTAGTCATCCAGCAATTCTAAAAGAACTCATGAACATTGGTTATATCAGAACTTATGATTCATGACAGTCTCTTGGTCTCCAGCAGAAATCCACTTGTCATGCTATCCTTTCTTTAAACAGCTCAAACGCTCGTCATATATTTTGTTATTTGATGTAATTATAAAGTATGAGTAATTGATTATCACTGAAATGTTTTTAATGTTTACAGTTAATTATTGTCAAAATCATTGTTTTAATCAAATTTTGATTTTATTACTTTAACTATGGTTAAATATGTGTAAAGTTCGTAAGCAGATAGAAAGGATATCCTTTTGGGGGGGAAAATAACCGGCTTTTGATTACAACCCACTTTATTGTAACTTTGTAATACTTTGTAGATACAATTCAAGTGTTTAGCAGTGTACGGTACTTGGAACTCTGTGGCGCCATCGCCACCAAGTGTATTCGGCATTTTCTCATGAGAATGTCAACTCTCTAAGAACTTTGCTCTGTGTGATTGTCGTCTGTTAATGGCGTTTCCGAATTTCTTTTCAAGAGTTCAAACTTTTTTGTTTGATCTTATCTAAATTTTATAACATACTCCTACATAATAGCAGCGTAAATTCAGACTTTTGAAATTCATTTTTTCACATTTCCATATTACGAAATTCCTATAAAAACGGTACTTGTAACACTGTGAGAATCGCAATCAAGTGGTCTAACTGCAATTAAAGTACTGAAATTATTCAAGGGCCTAACATTGATATAGAAAGAGAATATTTATATGGATATTGAATTTTAAAATTATTACTTGTAAGTAGTTCAAAAAAAGTAAGAAAAATTGCATTGCGACATTTATGGGCATCAAATCTTGGAAAATGGTATAATGTATTTTACATTTTGTACACTTTGGACAATCGTAAAAATTTTACAAACGCTACGTATCAAACGAATTCCGGAGATGCCCTGGCCGCTCGGAATCAAGTTACCAAATGTTTCTTTGCTATACAGAATGTCTAATGAGAATGTAATTTTGTAGTTTTATATTCTGAAATGAGTTTATCTATATAAAAACAAGTTGCTGTCGTTTAAAAAAGGACTGCAATACGTGGACTATATGCATGTGTTTCTAACGGAAATGTAAACGCCTTAAGGTTATCCGGATTCCAGCGACTTTTATATTATGACATGTGCAGGGGAGAACCCTAATTGCAAAAGTGTTATGATGAATAATAGAAGCAAGCATGTATATTGCCTTTAACCTCAAAATGTGTACGTTGTATCACGTATAGCTCTGACCCTATTACCTCAGAACTTAAATGATTTATACTTCTAACATAATTATGAATTATATTAGTGAAGATTATATGTATGGTATTAGCGAATTTCACTATTTGCGCACACATTACGCCTCGCATTACTTTGTTAACTATGCAGTGACAGCTTCGTGTAAATTTTTAATTTCATATTTTGATGCATTTTTCTTGAGATTTAAACTTTTATAGTCACATAATTATTCAATCATGTATACAGTCACATAATTGTCAATCATGTTTTGCCTTAGATGCGTAAAAATTTTATTCGGAATTGCACTAGCCTCGCCCTAAAGTAAAGTTAAGCTATATCGGAAAACAACAAAACATCGCGATTCATCCTATTTGAGGCATGCTGTAGTTTCAGCATAACATAAACATAACATAAACTTATTTCATGATGCTGACAGTTGATATCACATGCCGATCATTTCTTCAAAGGGAATACTTTGTTTCTGTACTGTTTACCGACAACTTTACAATCTCAGCGCCTTTGCACTTTAACATTTGCTCATGGCATGGAATCTCGATTTCGATTCCGATAACTTGTGCTAGCTTGGCCTACCAATAATTCTGCACAGGAACCAGGCTAGCTCATGCTGAATTTTCCCCGTCGCATCCGGTTTTACCTCGCTTATTTATTTTCTGCGTGGACCTCAGGTTCCACGCAATGACATCTTGTTACTGTTTAAAGAGAGTAAATAGAAAACATTCTGTTTCTGACCAACTTGCGTTGGCTTGGTTTGTGTCAATTGAGAAATTGGTTCAAAAAAAGTTTGGAAAATTGGCAAAGGTTCCTTTTGGGATCCATGTGAGGAAACAGTCGACCAATTTTGGTTAGTACGGTAGTTAGAAAGTATATCCATCATATGGTCAGTAGGAAGTACTAGTATTTCCCGAATCACTATTAAAATTAAAAACCTACTGTTTATAGCATGCAGACCGCTAATGGAATTTCCGAAGTAAAATCGCCTACGACATGTTTATTTCTTCCATGTTTGTTTACAGTGACACTTTGATGATTCATAGATTACAAACTGTTAGCAAAAACTGCGTCAGAAATTTAAATTCATTTTAAATCAATTAATAGTAAAAGATGGTTTTAACATTCTCCCTCTCATTGAATTAAAAAAAATAAGCAATTAACACTTAAAAGTTGTTTTGGTTATGCAAAGTTAAATGCCTTAATGAAAATATAAATACGGTATCGCATATTCGTTGTTTTCTAGTTATAGATTGTTTTCTAGTTGTTTTCTAGTATAGATCAACGTACTGATAAAATTTTCTTCTTGGCGTTCTTATTGTACAGTGTCCTTTAGAATACATGCATAACAGATATTTTCATTTATCTACACATGGCTATTGTGGAATCATGCGCATCCTTTGGCCAAAGACATACTAGTCTTAAAAAAAGAAGAAGACATTGTGTTGCAAAGGAGATCACCGTTTGTTTAATTTCACTAGATACTAGTAGTAGTCTGTCTCCGTAAATACCCTCCAAAAAAGCTTCCGATTTGCAGAGACAAGGTAACGTCTTGCTTAATGATGGTCAAGATGTTAAACCCTTGAAGTATCAAGAATTTAATTTAAATCAGCTGGAAACAAGTACAAGGTTGAAAAAAAAATGGGGGCCGCAAATACACAAAACAAAAGCTGATACTCAAACGTTCTCAAAGTACTTTCTAGTGTTGGTGGAAAATGACATGACTAATTATATAATTGTTTTTCGCTAATAATATTTTGAATGTTGTTGGTGAAATTCTAAATAACGTCCTTTAAATCAAGCTCACGCGTAAAGCCTCGCTGCCCACGTGTCATAAATGTCCAAGATATGTAGATAATCTTTGTCATTAATTAAAACAGAGGCGTTTGCAAAACAGTCGGACATATTTTGACCTGGGTAAAATTTTTCGTGCACATTACTTAGATTGATTTTTTTTCTATAAACATACACATTTTCAGGTTGAAGCAGACAGAATATTGTAAAACTAAGTTAGTACGAACACGAATAAAGCGAAATCAAAGATATAGCGAAGTTTTGTGGGTTCTCTGGCAACTTTTCGAAAGAGTTTTGATTTATGATTGAACAATAAAAAAAATTGGCAGTTCTGTATATCGCAAACTCGCTAACATGTACATGTACTTATTATTATGGTATACGAATAACGGATATAGCGAAGTAAAGTCACTGGTGACTAGAACTTCCCTATAACTAAGTTTCACTGTAGTTTTCCCAAAAAGCGGATTTTAATGAATTGGAAATGTTCACGGCAAATTTTTTACACAGATCGGGCATATTCATGTTTGTTCAATCCTTCTTACCACGCATTTGACAATCTCTTGGATAATCTAATGAAGAAGAAGACTAGTTTCTTCATGTGTTTTTTTTTTTTTTGTAGCTACATAACAATGTAGATATTCAAACTGCAAATCACGTTGCCTATCAAGAAGTTAATCCTGCACGCACGTGGTTATGCATGATTATTCTACGTTAATATAATTTTGGTGATATTATCATACCTAATAACGACGTACCATTTTCGGGAGAAATGTCTATATATGTCATGATATCTACATAGTCAATTATCCTATTCTATGAATATATACTATTACATATAAGGAAGGTTTTATGAATGAACGTATATCGAGAAATTATCTGTAGCAGATGTGTATGGATAATTCGTTTCTGTGAAGAAATGAGGGTCTTTTTATGGAACCGGTCTGCAGAAGAGAGGTGTAAATTGCGTTATCCTCGAAGAGCATACGGCGTCACACTGCATACTATGACGATATCCTTCACCCACCACCGCGGAGTACCGGGGTAGTGTATTTTGGCTCTGTTGCATCAGGCGAGAGAGAGAGAGAGAGAGAGAGAGAGAGAGACAGAGAGTGTGTGTGTGTGTGTGTGTGTGTGTGTGTGTGTAGGGTGCCTTTTGACGCCAACATTTGAGTGGGTAGTATTCACGTGTTTACGAGGTAGGAAATATACATGATTTCAAGCAAATAGGAAACGTTAAATACTACTATTTTTACCTCATGACTTACAGTCAAAAGAACAAATCAATTGTTGCAATGAAGCAAAAATACTGACAGAATGTCTTTCATTCTTACATAAATATCCAAATAAAAGTTGGTAACTTCAGGACGTTTTATACCAGAAGAGGAGAATCAGCTGGATGTTTTGTTTTGTTTTTAGTTCGAAATCATTCAACGTATCAATTAAAGAATTTAGGGTCCAAAGTGGTATTTAAAAAAAAGGGTATTCTCACAATATATGGTAATGCAGCACCTAATACAATCATGTAAATAAAAATGGCCAACAGCTAATTATATCTAGAAATGATCGTTCTAATGCATTAAGATGAAAGACAACCTGTTTCCTAGGTGGGTTTTTTTAAACACTGGCTTTCCACTGTTTCCGTTTCAAGCGCCTTCTTTTCAGACTTGCTGACATCCTCTTCACCGTCTTTTGTCCTTCTGGTGAAGGAGATTGAGCTATTTGTATAAGCAGTCATGAGCAGACTAGGGACTTTTAAGAAAAAAACAACCGTCTAGGACCTTAATGGTCTGATTAGTTAAATATGTATGGAAAAAGACAATTCTTGAAATTCGTAAAACTGCAGTATAAATCAAATTTGTACTGAATTGATCTACTTTTTATTTCTTACGACCTCCGATAGTGTTTATTTTAACAATAAAATGCTTTCTTTTGTGGTTCATAAGACTATAAAGGTAGCTAGCATTGCAGAAAAATAATTAGTGTTCTGTATTATGCATAAGTTTTAGCGGGTTTTGTAAAGTTTTATTTTCTGCAATGCTTGCTTTCTTTACAGCCCCGTTTTAACTATAATATTATAATAAATATAGATATATCATATATCTACATTTCTTGCTTTGATTGTACCTTACTTATCATATGAATTAAATCAAAGTACGTATTTTATCATTACTGCCGATCCGTACGTTGCATAAAAGGAACAACCAATTCTTTCATATATGGATACATGGATACATCTGTCGACTCCTACCTCATCTGATTATGTAGGCGATGAATAAACAGCGGTTTTCCGAATAGTAAGAAGTTAACTTTTTGGTTTGATATTTGTAGCTAGATTATCGATCGATCATGTGATCAATCTCTGGTAAATCTCAAAAATATATAGTAAGAATGTTTACTTTCTCTTTCAAATAAGAATTTTAATAAACGTTATCTTTTTAGAAAATGAACATTACTTTCTTAAGAAATAAGAAAGAAAGTACAAACGTACTTAGTAGATGTAGATATTGTTTAATTACTGACAAAATCTCGCCAGTTTTAATCAATTTTTCCGCTTATGAATATATATACATTCATTGACCTTCGAATTAAAGGCATTATTTAGCAGTGTTTAGTTCAATGAGTCACGACGTATTTTTGAATAGTTATTGGTATAATATTGTGTAATTTTATATTCTAGAGGATGAATATGCTTTGATTTTTACCTACATTAGAGAAATGACTGACGTCATACTTTCAAATACACATGTAGTTGATCCAAATATGGAAGAATCTTCTATGCAATGTTCTGGTCGACAAAAAACGATAATTCACGTGCTTTTGTTGGCTTTATAAGGATAAGGAGAGAGAGAGAGAGGATAGATAATTATATGCTTTGTTTGGTGACTCATGCTGCTTACGCCTGTTATGTTTACAATTTAACGTGTATTTTCTACAGTGCTCGATACCTTCATCTGTTCATACCCCGCATAAGCCATCAAAGGAAGTATTCATTTTTTTTTTGAAATAATGCACTTTCTCCCTTTTTGTATCAATGGTATCAAGAATCAATTATTTAAGAACTGAATTCTTATCATATTCAACGTTGTCTGTCATCATACTGCACGTCGAACCATATCAATAAATAATTTACGCAAATTATTTCTATGCTGTTATACCAGTACCTTAATTATGTTAAAATAGATCATGCATTATTTAACAGCAGATTCTAAGCTCTGAAGTAGATTACATGAAACCAAAAACAATTTTTTGTTTAAAAAAATATCTAAAATATTTAAGAGCATACAATTGTCTTTCAACTATAAATTCATACATGCAATTCTCTGTAACATTTAAAGTGTTGCACCTAAATGGAGTATACTCTTTTGTACCTATATGTAATAAAGAGATCATAATTAATTGTAACTATTTTATACTTTAGTATAACTATTACAAATTGAGAATAAAATTCATGTACGTGTACTTATCATATATGTATCATTAGTCTGAAAGAAAAAAATGTTTTTTTAATTTTATTAAACCTTGCGTAAAATGTGTTAAACTTTACTTTCGTTAAGAATTTAAATGATTTTCTATCGTATTCCAGCGTTCTAATCACTGAAACTTAATATATTTCAATGATTTCGTCCGTTTTAAATTAATTTAAAAAATTGAATCAATTATTAAATTTTAAATATAAGATTTAAGAGCAGTCGTTTTGTTGAATGATTGTTAAATGAAAGAAAAAACAGGTCATTTCTACTAAGTAAATAAATTGAGATTACAGTAAATAACGCATATGAGGGGATCAGATATAGGGGAATTTCGCTTAGACCTATTCAGAAGTTATATATTTCACTCGTTTCTTAAAGTCATGACAAACAACCTATTGAACTGAACTGAACTTTATTTTTATTTTACAACGATTGATAAACAAGTTCTACAACTTATATTAATATCTTTCGTTGGCACGGATGTTAGCGCGAGGGGGTCATTGATGTGGGAGGAAGCCGGAGTGCCCGGAGAAAACCCACGTGTCCAAGCGGGCGACCACCATACCCTTTCACGTACAACCACTGTCGATCACGGGATCGAACTCGGGTCGCAGCGGTGAGAAGCGAGTGCAATCCATACTGCTATAGGCATGAAACACACGTGGAAAATGTGTGTTTCTTACCATCCAGCAAAAATAAAACTAAAATGCTTTAGATGAATTAGCTTAAGTGCATCCATTGTGAACCTAGCTCCCTCATACCATAAATTATCATTATATACCGTCAAATAGAATGAATCATCAACATCGCTGGGCCTAGTACCCTACATTTTTATATATTTATTATCTAAAGGATGTTTGGTTACTTTCTACAGGAAATTCTCTAACAATCCCTACGGAAGGATGTTTCAATCAACGGCAGTTAGATTTCAAACAGCCTCAATGTCTCTTTCGAAAACCATCTATATAACTTTCAATCTAGTAATATTTAAAAAAAAAAACAAATTAGAAAAATTCATGTTAGATTATATAAATTTCAATAGCTTTTAAATGGTGTTTGATTGTATTATTTTGTTTATTACCAGCAACAATACGGTTCATAGGTTAAACGTAGATACAATTACATGACGGTCACCTGAGTACCATAGCCTAATGTAAAATTGTTTTTTCTCCCTCGACGGTGAAGGTATAGAAGAAAATAGTATAAAATTTTATTTCGCAATTTAAGAAGAGAACATTATGTACATAATAACAAATGCATTTAGTTTATCTCCATCGACTGTGAAAGTACAGAAAAAAATATTATAAAATGTTATACATTTTTCTATATGGCCATATTGGCCCCGCCCTAGGACCTGAACCCCTGATCCTGGGGCAATGGATTTTACAATTTATGTAGAAAGCTTCATGGTCTTTATAATCATGCATTTAGTTTTTCCCAAACATACATGGAAGCATAGAGGACGATTTTATAAGATTCACTACATTTTTCTATATGGCCATATTGGCCCCGCCCTAGGGCCTGAACCCCTGAAACAGGGGCTATGAATTTTACAATTTATGTAGAAAGCTTCTTGGACATCCTAATTATGCATTCTATTTATCTTCCACAACTGTGGAAGTAGAGAAGAAGATTTTCTAAGATTCAATGCATTTTCACTACATGGCCATATTGGCCCCGCCCTACGGTCTGAAACCCTGACCCAGGGTAATGAATTTTAGAATGTTGGTAGAGGCATCCCTGCACATTATAACCATATGCTAAGTTTCTCTGCTAATGTCCAGTAGTAGAGAAAAAGATTTTTAAAAATTTGCACCAATTTTTACCCAAAATTTTTGGCCCCTGGGGGTGGGGGCCTGTGTTACCATTCCCCTAAAGATGCTACACACCAAATTTGGTTAAGATAACCCTAGTAGTTTCAGAGAAGAATCTGAAAATGTTCCAATGTTAATGCACGCCGGACGAAAACGGATCGCAATAGGTCACCTGAGTGACTCAGGTGATCTTAAAATGCTTTCTTTGGTAATTTATGTGGGATATGAAGATACAATAACTGGCGTTAGATCGCTACCTTCATAACCCGCATGAATCATCAAAGAAAACATTTTATTCTTTCTTTTAACTTAATGAATTGATCGTAAAGAGTAAGTAAACGTAACTAAATTGTTGTAAATAAACATACCTTAGATAAAAGAAATAGCCAAGTCGTCTTATATTGGAATTTGAGTCTGACATCATGATTATTCCGTGCAGTCCGTGATCGTTCTTAGGTTGCTTAATTAAAGCTGCTTGGTCCGATTTTATATCAAATTTTGTGTACGCTTTAATCGATGGTTATGCTAAGAATGTGTATAATAATAGACATTGCAGTAGTTTTCCCGGTCAATTAAGCCATATTTCAATGAGAAAATGATGTTCAAAATTTGTTTACAAAACAAACTTGATATAAAAGGGTACCGCGTTATTTCGCCTCATATTAAAATTCGCCCCGACATCTAGGCGGGTATGATTGTATAACGACTTTGATATCGCTATAAAAGTCATAATGTTTTTGCAAATCAAAAAAAAA
>WFKH01011581.1:50985951-50996637 GCA_016163765.1 Magallana hongkongensis | reverse complement strand
ACTAGTATATATATATATATATATATATATATATATATATATATATAGGACCTTTTTTTATCTTAATATACACTGGACCTTTTTCTAAAACATAATTCAATTAGAGAAAATGAAATACCTTGATTGTGTAAAGTGTAATGTGGGTTCAACATTTCCTATGTTTCTAAATTATTAAAATAAAAATGACTATTAAACGGTACTTATCAAATAGAATTAAACAAAATGATTATTTCTAATTCAAAATATAATTTTCCTCAAGCTATTCTTTATGCCTCAATCCCTTGTCAGAAACCACCTTTTCAGACGCTGTTCTAAACATAGTCCGAACTCTTCATTCTGAGTCAATGCTCCCGGACCATGTGATATAGAGAACGACGTGAACAAGTTGTATCTCTTACTCGCTTTTATACAGGTTTCCATTCATAAGATATCGATTCTTATTCTAAAATTGAACATATGATAATTTGAGCGTTTGCTTTTTCTAAATTGATTTGTCTAAAAGCTATCAATCAGTAAGCATTATTTATAGAGAAAATGGCATATCCCTCGTAGACCACAAAGCAACATCACAAGACATGCCTCTAAAGTGGACTCCACAGGGCGGGAGATCAAGAAAGACATTGATTTAGGGCAGACAGGCATTTTGGGGGTTACCAGGTGACCTATTGCTATTGGTCTTCGTCCGTTGTTGTGCGCCGAGCGTCTGTGTGTCGTCCGTTAACAATTTTACACTTCTTAACTTTTTCTTAAAAATTACAAGTACCAATTTTTGTTTGAAGCATCTTTAGAATATAAGAAATCTTAAATTGTGAAATTTATGACCTTACCATCACTGAAGCCTCATAAGCGGGGTCAAAAAAGGCCAAATTTTTCAAAAATCTTTTTTACTTCCACACATATGGGTAAAAAATTAATGCATGCTTATAATGGTCATTAAGCCCTTTACCTAAATTGTGAAATTCATGGTCCCTGGGTCAGGGATTCAGGCCTTTTGGCAGGGCCGATATGGCCATATAGTAAAAATGTATTTAAAGGGAATTAGTCACGATTTGAGCTCAAAATTTTAAATTCTATATTTTTCCATTTTCAATGTTAAAAATATTTAATATGGGTATTTTTAATGCTTTGTCCAAATTTGAAAGTCAAATATTGAGTTATAAGCAAGATACAGAGTTTGAAATTCTTTGTTTTGTTAACAAAGCTCGAGCCTTGTTATTGTTTACATATGTGTTTTATTGGTATAAGTTTCAATCAAATGTTGCTTTCTTATTTCTTGTTGATAATATTATTTATGAACACACTGAATCAGTTTACCTTGTTTACCACGAGTCATTTTGTCAAAGAAATGGTAATTCCGTACTTTACATTAATTTTAAACAAATGTAAGACTCGAGCTTTGTTTACATAACAATGAATTCTTACTTCTGTATCTCTCTAATAACTTGACTTCTAACATTCAAATTTTGGTCAAACATTCAAAATGCGCAAGTAAACCATTTTATACATAAAAAATAGGAAATAAAATTTTGATCTAAAATCGTGTCTTAGAAAATCTTCTCTACATCCACAGCAGGGGAGATAAACTTAATGCATGGTTATGATGTGTATGAAGCCTTCTACCTAAACTGTTGATTTCATGACTCCTGGGTAGGACCAATATGACTACATAGTGAAAAGTATAAAGTCTTCTGTACTTTCACAATTGTGGGAATGCATTGTTATTATGTCCACAATGCAATCTTCTTGAATTGTGAAATTTACTGCCAATATAACATTACAAATATGGCCATATAGTGAAGATGTACTTTTTTTTTTAGGTCACTTGAGTTACTCGCGTAACCTATTGTCGGGGGTCGTGCGTCGGAATTTTTAAAATAATGTTTGGAATTGTTCACAAGGGATCCTAAACTATGCACGTGTTTTCGCAATGGAAATCCGATATAATTAAAAATACGCATGTAATGTTCGGTTAGATTAATCTATCTATCGTCTATCGTCAGGAACAACAAATTACAAACAATTATATAATCTCCAGAATTAACCTGGGTTCATCATAGGTCAGTTGAAATAATGATATGAAAATGAAGAGTGTTCGAACAATTACGTCATAATACTTGTCAGACAACCCCCACTCTGCTCTGTACGTAAAAACTTACCTCTTGACATGTCCTTAGAAACACCTGGAAAAGAGACATCTAGAAATGGGTAATAGTTTACGTACTTTGTGCAGAAACACTTTGTTACATATTCCATTTGCGAATATCGAAGTTGTGTGGGTTTGACCTTTTTAGATCAATATTGTTTACTGCATCTCTTGTGACTAACAATGTATGCCTTACATTGAGTACGATATTTAAGGCAAAAATATGTAAATTTTATGATGTCCAGGATTCATCTGAATAAATCTAATGGACATCCAACGTTCAGCAATATTTTTGTTCTGTCTGTCTGTTTCAATGTGTTTCGTGTACTTTTTTCTTTATATATGCTCAAATTCCGCAAAGTGTTGAGCATGTTTTAAACCTGGAACAGAGACTACCATGGCCAGATGTTGTGATATGTATAAAGCATAATAGCAATGTATTTTGAACTTGGCTGATCTGGGTTTTCCTAAAATCCAACAGATTTCAATTTGCTTCCTTCCCTTTCTTTAATTTAGTGCTGCAATATGAATCTTAAGCTTAAGTGTTGCCATTTCCCAGATTTGTTGACTGACACTTCCATGCCGACAGACATTGATACAAAGTTTTTAATGATATTCCCAACATTTTATAAAGCATTTGGTGGAAATAAAGTTTTCTCGTAAGTTCAATGCTTCTACTGCCAAAGGTGATCGGACCTCTCTCTTTATCATCTTTTTTGGGGGGCAGAACCGAAAACAGTATTTCCCTTGGATGTACACTGTCCTTATGATCAGTCCTTGTGTGCTGCCAAATCCAGGAATTCATCGATGGACGTTTAGGTATTTAAGTATGTAGATTGATTAAACTTTTAAAACATGCTCAATCTAAAACACAATTTAAAAATTGCACCCAGGTGCCATTTCAGGAGAACGTGGGTTTTTTTTTTCATCATCATTGAAGAAAGCCATCGTCGTCACAACATTTGATTCAATTGAGTGGTACATGGTTTCTGAAAAAAAAACCCTGCTGGTTCTACATTGCATTTGTTTGTTGAAGTCCATCCAAACACCATATTTAAGTCCGTACAAATAATGATTGGTCTCTCAGACAATCCTTGAAGGGACAAGAAAAGCATGAACGGGGTAAAATTTTCTCTTGAAGGTTGAAGGAAGATATTTGATAATCATTAGATTTGTGATATCCTACCTTAATAGAAAGATGTGTAAAATATTTACGGTTTGGGGAATGACTTCAAAGAAGAGGATTGTCTGACAGAAACTACGACGTCCTTTCCTGCAATTCATGCTGGGATGTCATAGTTCTCCTTTAATTTAAGTCTGCATCCCCCCCCCCCCCCTTTTAGGTCACCCGAGTCACTCAGGTGACCTATTGCCATTGGTTTTCGTTCGTCGTTGTGCGTCGTCCGTTAATAATTTTACATTTTTAACTTCTCCTTGAAAACTACAAAGCCAATTGTTACCATTTTTGGTGTGAAGCATCTCTAAATACTTAGTAAGAGGATAATAAATTGTGAAATTTATGGCCATACCACCCCAGGGCCTCATGGGCGGGAACAAATAAGCATAAAGAGGCCAATTTTTAAAAAAATCTTCTTCTCTACTTTCAAAATAAACCCCTAAATGCATGGTTATGATTCCTCCGACTCTAGCCCCCCCCCCCCTTTTGAATAAAGGTTTTACAAACATCAAATAATAAAAGGCGGGGGTAACCGTCAGAGGAGTTTCGGATAAGGGTTTATGAAGCTTAAAATGCAAAAATGAGACCCTCTGACAGGTCAATCTAAGGGCTATGATACTCAGGTGACCGTCAAGGCCTGTAGGCCTCTGGTTTGTTTTGAAAATTTCACCTATAGTACTGCTACACCTGCTATCTAAAACAGTATAGCTCCTAACTTCCATTCCCAAGCGGCTTATCTCTCTTGTGTGATATCCTGATAGTGTGTAAAACACGCACAGTTTTGCTGTTGAACACCTGCATGTATTGACTAGGGACATATTTCTGTATATTCCACAAAACTTTCATATCGGTATTGTTCCGATTTGTCTTTATGGATTGATGCTTTTATTTTAAGATGAAAATCACCATGATTTGTCTAATGTAAGAATCAATTTCAAAGTTAAAACTTATCCTTGTCCTCTCTGATCTTTTCTATCAAACTCGGTTAAATCTTTTTCTTTTCACCTTGGTATATCTTTACGCTGACTATGTAACTGCATTTTCTGCATGGGATGCTCAAGGATGGCTGTTGGCAGGATAAAATCTTTCATATTTTTTCATCTTTCAACTTTTAAGGTCACCTGAGTCACTCAAGTGACCTATTGCAATTGGTCTTTGTCCGTCGTCGTGCTTCGTCCGTTAACAATTTTACATTTTACAATTGTTCTTCAAAATATTATAATAAGGTCATTTTTACCAATTTTAATTTGAAGTATCTCTATAAAACGAGGAGTCTAAATTGAGAAATTTATGACATAATCATGCCTTATGGACAGGGCCAAATTTGTAAAACAAGGCCACATTTTCAAAAATCCTCTTCTCTACTCCCGCACATGTGGGATGCATAGTTATGATGTTTATGAAGCCCTCTACCAAAATTGTGAAATTCATGGGGTTGGTCAGGGGTTCAGACCCTAGGGCGGGGGCAAATTTTTCCATATAGTGACGAATTTGTATTAAATCTTAGAAAATCTTTTTTTCTTAATACCGGTATGTGAGAACAACTAAATGCATGATTATGATGCTATGAAGCCCTCTACCGATATTTGAAATTCAAAGCACCTGGGTTAGGGGTTAAGGCTTTAAGGCGGGGCAAATTTGACCATATAATGAAAATGTCTTAAATCTTAGAAAATTTTCCTCTCCACTTTCACAGTAGGGGGTGATAAACTATATGCATAGTATTGATGTTCATGAAGACCTTAACATAAATTGTGAAATTCATGAAATCTGGGTCAGGGTTTCAGGCCCTTAGGTAGAACCAATTTAGCCACATAGTGAAAATGTATAAAATTTAATATATATAACATATAATATTTTCTCCTGAACTTTCACAGGTCTGGGAGATAAACTAAATGCATTGTTATTATGCCCGTAATGCCCTCTTCTTAAATTGTGAAATTCACGGGGCAGGTGTTCAGGCTTTTTATTGGGAGGGGGTTACAAATATGGCCATATAGTGAACATGTATTTTTTTAGGTCACTTGAGTCACTCGGGTAACTTATTGCTGTTGGTCTATGGTACTCAGGTGACTGTCAAGGCATGTGGGCCTCTTGTTAGCGATGTCTTGCTTCCCAATATAGTGGGTTTTTTTTAAAAATCACGTTTATCACTATGAGGACAATCATTTTTTGCTATTGAGTTACCTTTGCTCTCGTAAAAAATTTCGTAAGATACATTTCGTATTTTTCTTCTCATTTTTTCTACTGTGTACATTACAGCTCTTGACTTACATGGTGCAAATCATAAAACAATAAAAGCTATACTCAATGACACAATTTACTCGCATGCAACTTTATAAAACTTAAATTGTAGGGTTATTGTACAATTCGCCATAGATATGATTATTCAGTAAGCAATGTAAGTTGTCTCCGCACAAACTCACCCATGCACATTCAAATTTTTCTTGGTTCACTTCTGTGATACAATTCCAGAGAAAGAATTTTAGATAACATAAAATTCTCCTTGTTTTTGTATGACAGCTGACTTTTCAATTTTTAAGCCTTATGTTGTTCTGCTCAACCATTTATGTGCTGATACCATGAAAAAGTGGCGAGTCTTGGCATGGTCAACTTTGATACGAGCTGTGAGTTAAAATTTAAATAACATATACTACTTATATAGTATTGCAATTTAAAAAATTGGATATGAATTTTTAAAGATTTAAGAAAATTTGCCTAGCTTTACTTCCTATTTATGATATTATTCTAATTTTTGTGAGCTAAATACATATGTACATACTGATGTGGTTGTTCATTTTAAAAACAAATTCAAATACCCTGAATGTTTATATGCGAATACAAATATATATTGTTTTGATAAAATCAAATTAAAAGCTGTTACATTCTTATACATTCATGAACGTCGAGAATAGAATTCTTATCTTCATCTTAGATTTGTTTTTTTTTTCAAAGTAAATTCTCTACAGCAAAAGTGGTGTTTTAAACAAACAATGGGTTTCTGTTCAGGAAGTAGACATGACGATTGCAGACATTGTCATATATGACAACGGAAGGTGCTAGATATACAAGAAATCACAAGCATGCATTAATCAAGTTTCAAAATAATTTGAGTTCTTATCTTTTTTAAAATGTCAAATAGAGAATTTTATAGTTCCTGTTTTGTAATGGATTCTACTCAGATTTCATATCACGTATTTCATTTCAGTATTCTTTTAACCTTGTCCCATTTTTATATTGATGTATGCCATGACAGCATAATCGTGAATATCTCTGACATGAATGGTATCCTTTAGATCTTGATAAAAATATATACAGTATTTTAACTAATGAATTTAAACAATTTTCAAAACAAATATATGATTAAACGAAAGATTTATTCCTACTGCTCTAACTATATACATTTTTCATATATTAGCATGTTTGGTAATGATGAAATTATGTACCTTTCAAGAACCTTGTTCTAAAGAAGTTTAACGTTACATGAGGGGATTCATAGTCCCCATTATTTGAAAACTATAACATAAACCATTAAAAAACCCAGTAACAAACAAACCACTGCATGACTTTGAATAACATACATGGAGATATTTCAATTAACAAGAAGCCCACTGGCCTTGACGATCACCTGAGTACCATAGCCCTTAGATGGACCTATCAATGAGTCTCATGTTTGCATTTTAGGAGTCTAAACCCTTATCCATCCGAATCATCAATTTCATAAAAGGGGGGGGGGGGTCGGAAGAATGTTGGATTTTTCTATATCCTAGCTCCAGTTCCCAAAAATTGTTGAAATGTTTGTAAAAAGAGACCTGCAGGCATGTCTGCTGGAGTTTTTGTTACACAGATCGTTGTTTATGGATTTCACTTTATCCAACATGTACATTCCCCTAGATGTCGAATAGATGGAAAAAATGTGCATTTAACACCCTCCTTCATGTTTCCTGTTCCCGTCTCTTGTGTATTTGGAAAATGTTCTTTTCGAGACTTTGTACATTTTCTGTCAAGACATTCTTGAATGAAAAGTAAATCTGGAAACCAACAGCATTGAATTCCTCAAATAGTAGAGGTATTTTGCTGTTGATGCTCTCAAGGAGCCCGGCATCTCTCGACAAATTCTTCAGGAGATTGGAAAGTCTCCTCTGATGGAAAGTGCATACAAGATAGTTGCTGCTCAACAAATTTACAAGAAGACAATATTCTGCTGGACAGTCTGCAGTACATCCCATATCTTCTTAAAGCTTTTCATTAAAGAATCTGCAATAGGGAATTGTCTATTCACTTCACTCTCCAGAGAGGCAAGCTTTTCCCTTGTGAGAGGAGTATCGGAAGCAAACTTTTGAAGCTCTCCACTTATTTTTTTGTTTGGAATAATTATCCGATCTTTACACAAGAGAAAAAAAAACAAGAATTCTATAATTATCAGCCTAAAAATATTTTCAAGAAATAAGCCCTTTATTGTGAAATGATGAATATCAAGAAATGATTAACCTTTAGTTAATGTTAGACAATGGGATCAATAAACTAGCAATTGTAAACCACCTTTTTGCCCAGTTCAGTTTATTTCACTAAAACCATGGAATGGTACATGGTACAAAAAAAATATAATATCATGTACAATATCATTATGAACAAATATAATTTTGTTAATTTTTTAAACAAACATACACAATTTTCTTATTGTCACATAGTTTTTTGCAGTTAAAATTTCACAAAACATCTTTGTATTAGGAGCAAAACAGTGTTATCTTGCTGTAAACTGTTTATGGAATTTACATACTCATTAATCAATAACGTGCGCTTCGTTGAACTCTACTCCATCTTTCTATTTCTACAGGAAGGTGGGAATCCGTAGTATTTTTGTGAATTTACTGGGTAACAATATTAAAACAAGTTCACATTCAAAACTTGTTTTATAAACTATATATATAACTCCCTTATAGGTTTCTTAAATATCATTGTAACAGGTGGTGAAAAGTCAACTCAATCGGGACTCGAACCATTTCAACTGGTTAACCATTGTAAGTAAAAAAATATATGGGTTGTCAACCTTTAGAAAATACAACAATTTTTGTTTTACAAATTTATTATTCATAGTGAATTACTACATTATTTTGCAATTAACAAAAAAGTTACTATATTTTGCAATAAAACTTATGTAATTTTTGCACGTAAGATATTTCAGAATTAGTTGGCAACAAGAAATATTAAAGACCACAGAGAACCTTATAGGTGTTTTTTCTTGCACGTGGATAAAAGTTGGTTTACAGTATACAATGCTTTAATTCCGCTTTGTCATTAATTTCCTTTAAAAATGTAAAGATTATAATTATCCAAAGAACCATACATATCTTTCAATGTCTAACGTACATACCGGTAATTTGATAACTTTGATACACTTTGAGTGTATAGCTAAATATAATTTATAAATTTTTGATACAGATACTGCAGTATTACCGAAGCTAACGATAGAATTAAGCTAATTTCAAGCTAATTTCAAGCGGATATAATAAAGAACCATTTACTTGGGGTTTATCAAAACAATGCCATTGTATCATTTAGTACATATCTTCCTTCCATCACTGTTGACGTTCCATTTTTGTTGTCTCATCCGTTCTATTTTAAAAATGATTTCCGAAATGCAGGAATAGTAACATCACATTGATGATTGATGGACTCACCCCACAAATGTTACATTGGAAACCCAAGCAAGCCAAGGAAAGCATACCATGAGTGTTGACTCTCTCATGTCAGAAATATGAATCATGTCCAAACATACTTGGCTACTGTCCTTAGAATCGTCTTAATGAATATGAAAACGAATATATTCGTTCTACTAAAGTCTTTCTTCATTGTGCAAACTACACAATTTCATCTTTCTAACAAGTAATAAAAAATACTTTAGTTCTTTATTCGTGCATAATGTTTATTTTTGTAAAATACGGTAAGACAAAACAAAATGCCTTCTGAAACCCTTGATTTGTCAATACGTTGAATCATAAATGCAAGGTAGTGGATCCCTTTGTGTTAAATTTTACTTTTATCAATTAGATCTGTTTGCAAACTCTTTTTTAAATGTAACAAAATGACGTCTAGTCAATACTCAACATATACTCGGTTGTTTTCGTCGTAACAACGAACTAAAAAATTTTAATAACCTTTCTTATTTTTCACAAGAAATCCTTAACTATGCACGTGTTTTTCGCAACGGAAATACGATAAAACTGAAAATACACATGTAATAATTTTTAATGACATTTGTTCTGTTAGGTTGAGCTTCTACCAGGGCTTCGAACGCGAATTATAGACAATTTTATGATCTCCAGAACTAAGCTGGGTTCATCACAGGTCAGAACTGAAATAGGTTAGGTAAATGTAGAGTGTACAATGACGTCATGCTGTCAGACATTATTCCCACTCTGTACTCAAAAGCACCTTTAAAAGAGACATCTTGAAATGGGTTATAGTTAACGTATTTCGTGCAGAAACATTTTGTGTTAAATATTACATTGGCGAATTTCAAAGTTGTGTGGGTTTGACCTTTTCGGATTAATATTGTTGACCTCATTTTGTGATTTATAATGTATAGCTTTAAATTGACGTACCGATATTTTATGCAAAGATATGACAATTTTGTGATGTTCGGGATTTTATCATCCTAATAAAGCTAAAGGACACCCAACGTATAGCAATATTTTCGTTCTGTCTGTCTCTATTTCAGTATGTTTCTTTTTTCTTTATATGCTGAAGGTCCGCAAAGTTTTGAACATGTTTTAAACCTGGAACAGATAATATTGGATTAAGTTATCTTTATAAAGTACAATAGCAATGCATAGATATGAACTTGGCTGGTCTGCTCTTTTCTGATATCCATCAGATTTTCATTTGCTTTGAATTCCTTTTTCTTATTTTAACCATTTCATTTAATACTGCAATATGAATTACAAATGTTACAATCCCCCAGATTTGTTGACGGACACTTTCATGCCGACAAAAACATTGATATAATTTTTTTCAATGATATTTCCAACTTCCCTAAAGAGGCAAGACTTTCATCTACGGAATTGCGTTCCGTGGCCATTTGTTTTCAAAGTGAGTTGTGACTTGGGCAATACAGTTTCAAAAAAGTAGTTCCTATGCTAATTTTCCCTAATGGAGTTGCAGATAAAATGGAAAATTTAAAGTTACAGAATTTAATGTAATTCTTTTTTTGCTTGCAACGTTGTATATAAAGCAGTGTAGAATTTTATCTGGACAGTTTATCTTAACTTTTATAAGAACATTTTATAAAATTGAAAATGGTTACACAGACAAATGTGGTAGATTTTACGCTTTATAAAAGGGGAATCCTCATTGTTGTAAAAAA
>WFKH01011581.1:50938541-50975951 GCA_016163765.1 Magallana hongkongensis | reverse complement strand
GTCCAGCCTTTGTTGATATCGTTGCCAGTGAATGGGGAACTCACGTGACCCGTTTAGGCAAGTAGGTACAATATCGACGTTTTCGGTTTAAAGAGGATTAAGGATTCCACCTTTATGCCTGGGTGGTAAACAAGAGGAAAGTATTTCTGGGAATTACAATATGTCGAAAGTGTCGGACGAAAAAGCGGAGGAAAAAGCTTCAGAGGAGAAGAAGGCCGAATATAAAGGTATAAAAATTTACGGTCTGTTGTTTCAAATCGATCTAAAAGATTAAAAGGTGCCATGTTTTCACTTTGGCACAATGGATTTTAAATTACAAAATCTCTCTCAGAGAATAAAGGTAAGCGCTTCTCAAGACTCAAGGAGAGTAAGGAAGCATTCATGGTTGATTGGAATAAACGCTTATAAGTTCACCTGTACATCAATGATATTTTTACTAAAATATCGATATAACATGCCGCCTGTGTTCCGGTCGATTGACAATTTAATACACCTACAAAAATCCGGGTAAATTTTTATGAAAATGCTTTTGTCAAGTGCATTGTATCAGAATAGTAAGGCTTGCTTGTACAGCCATGTTCAAGGTGTATCTCATTGTGCAAACAACGAAAGCTCAATACTATGCAAGAGCAACATCTACTCACTCATTCAAACTCAACAGACAGTGTTTGTTGATTGCTGATCAATCCCTTTTCAGCTGTTGTATACCTTTCAGTTGCGTATTTCTCTCTACCACCCCCATTAAACTGGTCTAAACACAAACTATCCCATATTTTGAAATGCGATAAATTAATTGAAACAGACAGATATGTGTCAGGTAATTATAAATACATTGATTCAGAATGACAGAATACACTGGTGATTTTGAAGTAGGTGGATGTGTAAGTGTTTACAGGTATATACATAGATATACATGTAGTTGTTTCCAGTTATATACAATACACGTATTAATTAAAGTACAATGTATCATAAACTAGGACTTAACTAGCCCCCTCCTCTTTAATTGTGGTCATTAATTCCAGTCATTGTTTTTCATTTCTCTCTATGGGTGGAAACACCATGTTTCTTTTGTTTGTCCTCATTTTCTTTTATAAGACAATTAGATAACCCACTTGGCATTAATTATATAACATGTATACCATGTATACACTGAGCTGGCTCTCCTTCAGCCCATGTCTATTGGTGTCTATTTCTCACACAACCCAACAGATGTACATAGGCCTATAGTTACATGTAACAACAATGTCGAAAGTCTGACCAGACTGGTGGAATTGAGTTCATTATTTAGATTAACTGTACATGTACCTGTTGTTTAGAGGCTTGGCTATTGTTGACTACATACAGTAAAACACGCTTATAACAAAGTGCCAGGTGTGGTTGCATGATTTTGCTTCGTTAAAAACGTAATTCGTTTTTTCTGTCAGCTTCCCAATATGTTTAAAAGCCATGGGGAATGAAAATCACTTCCCTATAAGTGTCAATTCATTATAATCATATTTGCTATAAGTGTGTTTTACAGTATTCTGTTCCTTCAGCCATTCCTGATGGTACGTTTTGTCTCGTGGCTTTGATTTCATTTCTTGACCTGAAACTTTCTTATCCTTGAACCTAGTTTTGTGTTTCGAGAATAATTCTGTGTACAGTCTCTTATTATTAACACAAATAATAATGTTTTTGATCTATGTAGAAGACTTCAAATGTCACGTATGAACATATTCATGTACCATATAGAAGACTTTCATGTATTCATGTACCAATAATGCTACACATATCATTTCTTATTGCTTTGGTTTACAGTTAGGCCTTTCTCTTTCTTGCATTGCATTGCCTTTGATGTCTTCATGGGTACCACCTATATTGTTGTCAGTGCTTCACAGGGCAATCAACTCTTTGTTTATTATTTTCTAATGTTTTGTAAACTTGTTTTGTCTGTATGATTGAAGGTTTGGCCCCCAGATTTGGTCTCATGTTGGTAATTAAGTACCGGTACAAGCCCACTTGTTTCACAGTTGTTTCAAGCTTGAAAACATTTGGAAAGCTTGCAGATATCATGACGTGTCATACTGATATATTGTATCCTCTTGAGGTTATTGTGCGATAGTCTATTAACCAATTAGGTTTATAAGTTTTAAAGAAGTAGAAGACAAGAATGTTCATATCTTTGACATATTTCAGTTATAAATAAGAATATAAGCAAAAACCCCTGATTATACTTGCTCTTTGCACACCATTTGATATGATATATATATATATATAAACTTGAGTAAACATTGGATAGAAAATCAGAAATTCCATCCAATGTTTACTTAAGTTCACAAAGCGGTAGATTTTCTATTAAAATCGGTAGGAGGGAGACAGAGTTAAAAAGTGGTAGACTTCCGCCTAAAGCAGTAGAGTTAACAATTGTATGATGGAATGTTAATATGAAGAGTATATAACTGCAATCATGAAAAATCAAATCCACCATATTTGCATGGTTCATCAGCTAGACACAACACATATACAGGAAAAACTTCAATGTAACATGGATTTGAATGATATATCAAGTGTGATTCTGTTTGTCTGATTCTTATTAAATGGAAGATATATGTAATCTGTTGGGGTTTGGAGCTGCAACTTTTTTCATGCAGTTGAGGTGCATATTGTTTCTATATCCTTAAATATGTGCCCTTTGGAATCTAGGAAGTAAAAATTGTCCAATCAGAGACTCTTGTAAATATATCAAATTTGAAGCTGACTTTTAAAAGTTTGTGATTTATTAAACTGTGATTTATTAAACCACAGAAAACCATAATGACCGTCACATATACTAGTAGTCTTCCCATGTCCTAAATATCTAAAGAAATGAACATTTCATAAAAGGAGAAGAGGTTAAGCTTGAGGAGATGGGGAGAGACACACCTGATGATGAACAAGAGACTGGAAAATCTGATGCCAAAATTTGTACATGCAATGCGGACGAAAAGGCATCAGAAAACATGGGTATCTCAGAATATAATGCAGCTGTATTCTGTTGTAAAGTTTTCTGTGTTTACCTGTACATATTAACTTTACTCTGTTTTTAGTGTGTGTAAGCCGTGTAAATTGAAATATATTGACATAGCCTGGTATGCATGGTTGCATTCAATATTGCAGACAGTGTTTGCATTTGATGAGGTAAAAAATATTGAATCTCAAGTGCTATGCATTGTTCATTGTAGAAATCTTTTACTTTTAAAATTGCCCATTTAAATCGTACAGACTTAATTGTCATCATATACATCATACATCTATACTGTGCAGCATAATCCTTCAATTCTTTACTAATGCTGTTGTATTGGGTCTAGGTGTACATGTATAAATTAGAACTATTGTTAACCGAACAAAGGATGAGGGTTGATCAATCCTAGTTTCTCCCTTGTTTGTTTATCCAGACATGGAGGTCACAGGTGGAGTTGTAGATCTATATATACCTGCAGTTGGCTTCCTTGTAAAGAGATAGTCCTGCATGTTGTTTTAGAAACATAGAGTAAACAGTGTTTAACATTACATGAAGAAATTACAATATACATGTACATTAATTTATATACCTAACATATGGTATATATGTTGGAGCAATATTACAGTGCATGCTAGTATATTTTATTAAATCTGAGTATAAGGTGTATATACATAACCGTAAATCGGCCTTTTTATACTGACACATATTGAAGATATTTGTTTTTCATTTGAAGACTTGGAGATTATTGTATAACCTTTTTGGAGATTTAGAATCTAATAAACCGATTAGACAATCTTTTGTAATAAATGTTTATATTACATCCATATAAATTTAGAGACTTTCATTTTCTTCTGTTAAAATTATCAAATTCATTTGAGAATGAGGATTGCATGAATAAATGATCTTTTGGTTTTTTCAGGGGAAGTTCGAAAATATGATCCAAACTTCAATGGTCCTATTAAAAACAGGTAGGTCAGAAAATGTAGTCACTGGACAGTGGTGTAGGTTATATACCATACCCCACCCCAACCCAGAACATTTCATTGTGGTTGATATAGCCTGCAGACAGCTGATGGAATAAAAGGTGCAGATTATTTTTTCAATTCAAATCAACATGAATTTGTTGGGTGTATGATATTTTCATACTGTTTTCTGGTTCTTAAACCAACTCACTCCATGGTTTGTTGAGAATTCTAAAATGAATGATGTTTTTGTTTTTTGTTCAATTTTTTTTGGGGTGGGGGTAATATTATAAAAAAAAATACCCTAAAAACTTTTGTAGAAAGTCTGTAAGCTTTTCATATTGAAATAATTTCTGATGTTGCATTGTTGAAAAATATTGATTTTGGTGAATTTGAGAGGATAAACATTTTACCTGGATATTTGTAAGGAGGACTTTTATTGCCTTGACTCATGTACTTATGAGAAAGGTGTGTCATATATATACAAGTCATAAAATCTCTGTATACAGTACATAATGACAATACATAGGGAACTTGATCGAGCATGTGCATGACTGGTAAACAAACTCTGCTTATTCAAACATTGTAAATGCAGTGTATATATAGTAATGGTAATGACTTAAAGGAGACTGCACATTCAAGAAACATAGGAGTTTGAGAGTTCAGTGATTGCTTCCTTATCATCCTATATAACACTATTGTTGTTTGTGCTTTCAAGGTGCAGTACGTATCATTATATGTTACAGTATGATATTGTTGAAAAATACAAGGTAATTAATGTGATTAAATCATCACCAGTTTTTTCATATGTTAAGGAGTGCATTCATTCAACCAATATATCGTGATATGAATGTGATATTTGTACATTCTTGACCTGTTTTAGCTCTCAGACTGTTTAAATGTTGCACGGTAGCTTCATTCCATCTCATTACTACGGCTTAGCAGTAGTGGCTATAGATTCTGTTCAAACAGGAGGTTGTTAAAATCCTCTCTTTTGATGAAAACTGCTGAAGCAGTTAGTGGAAATGAATGCAGGTGAAACGGTCATGTGTACATTTTGAATACGGGGGCGGGTCCGTATTACCAGTACATGAAGGAACGATAAAAAAAATCATATAATTAGATAAGTACTCTGGTCCCTCCCAACACAATCACACAATCATATAAGGAAATTAACATACAAAATACATAAGCGGAGAAGAGATGGAATAATACATGTATACATATCTGATCTTGTGAACTATCATGTAATCATTGTTGCAGAAAGGTATTTTCTATAAAAATGATAAGGAGATTTTTTATTAATCTCTGTTACATGTACTCCAAACAATGACTGATGACTGCATGATATTCAAGTTTGATATTATTAGAGATTAAACTACTCCTCCATAGAAATCATATGGTAGAATTTCTTTTCAACAAAATGTATATTATAATATTTGAATATTTTTAATTTCCACCATAGCATAGATTTAGTACATGTACTGGAATGCAGGCTTATTTTTTATCATATGGTAAAATTTAGAATGTTGCGAAATGAACATTGACTTGTGTTTTTTAATTATAAGTACCAGTAAATGGCCACTTGCCATGGTCGTGTACTTTAAAAGGTTTTATGGCTGAGAGAATTTTTCACAGATCAAAATCTAGATGTCACCAGCAGAGGTTCAAATTGCAGGATTTAATTTATAGCATTTATATTGAGGCAATTGAATAGAAAAGGAAACTTAGACTGGCTAAAATTAATTCTATGAAACAACACCTAAAATTCAAAATCTACTCAGTAAAAGAAAAGTTTTTCAAACATTACACGAATCAAAATAAGTATTTTAGTTAAAGAGAGGCTATTAATTTATCAAAGGGTCTGTTTTAAACTATAAAATCTGTCAGAGTTCAACAGAATTGTTGATGTCCCTATATAGCTATATATACCCACATTTTTTTTTTCCATTCCAATGGAGTGCAGAATTTAGTTGCCAAAAGGGAAAAGAAAAGCAGGATCGAGTAGATAATTTGGGGGGTTTAAAAAAAAAGAGCAATTTCTCAGAGACCAACTGGTACTTGTGTGGGTGACATTAAGATAAAATGACCTTTGCTCACCTTGCACGGGAATATTAATTCAAGTTCTATCTGGCATCGGATTTCCTTTCCAATTTAAAAAAAGACATATATCACATTTGGAAGAGAATTATATAACATTTCTTTGAGACTCGTTAACAGTTCTGTAAGATTTATTTGTGACAAAACACCAGAACTGCATGGCCGTGCTCAGTTAGTGATCTATAAGATGAATGTACGTATTTTTAATCAGTATTTTACACAAAGCTGTCGCAGCTGCAGTGACAAATCATCTGTTGTTGAAAACTACACTCTGTGAAGCTAGCTACCAGGGGTAATACTACATGATGACACTTATTACGGTATAAATGGTAAAAAAAAGAAGAACAGAAATTAAACTTTAACATAGATTTATATTACAAGTTATATCATGATTGATGCAGATGTATCTATCTGCCAGAATTCAAATCATGAAATCAAAAAGTCATGAATACATTAATTTAGATACATCAAATATAAAACCATTTTAAAATTTTTCATCCACTGGAATGAACTTTTTATAATCATGCAGCTAATAATTTAGAGGAAATTTCTGTTATAAAAATGGCTTGATTCATTTGTTGTAATATAATACCTCTCAAAAAGACATTGGGTAAAGTAAATATTTGTTCATATCATGAATTCTGCTAAATTAATTGCTGTAACTTTGTAAAACAACTGGATATCTTATTGTGAATTATTTTGAGTCGAGTCTATATTGAATTCTATGTACAAAAGAATTAAGAGCAGACTGAGACTGTTGATAACCAAAACTTTGGAATTTAATTAATATCGATGTTGGGAACTGGAAAACAATTATAATGGATATCTAGGTTTTTTTCCTTCAAGTCATTATAAAGTGCATGACTTGTTTCATGGATTTGATAGTTAGTGCAGTGAATAATAATTTGAGTACATGCATTCAGTATCTTTTATGTTTGTACCTTAGCTGGTCGGCCCTTAAATACTGTAGTCCATTGATACTAAATAAAGTACCATATTGGAGAATGTATAGATGATTTGTTTTCCAGTAAATATTTTCTAAGACAGTATGGTTTCTAAGTTATTGTATTTCTTACTTACTCTGGTCAACAGTTGAAGTATGGTAACTGTCAATTTTCCTTCATTGCCTAAAGCTCATATGTTGTATTTGTTATAATGACCACTTGAGAGATTGGTATGGAGAATTAATGTAGCCAACTAGCCCATTTTGATTTGTTAGGCATTATTTAACATAATAAGATTTGAAATGACATCAAAGGAAGTAGATTGAATATTTTAAATGTGAAGATATCAGCCTTTAATCCCTAGCTTGCTTTGACCAATATTTAAATGCCAAACTCTGTTGCTCTTCCTAAAGTGGAGTAACTCTTAAAAATCTCATGATTTGAGCTGTTTTTAAAAAATTTAATTATTTTGTAATTTTCTCTTTAATCAGATCCTGCACAGATGTTATCTGTTGCTTGTTATTCCTCATCTTCCTCCTGGGAATGGCTGCCTGTTCTATCATAGGTAAGTAAAGGAGCACAACTCATTGGTCAAATCTTAACGTCTTGTTTATTTGAAAGTTTAGTTTTAAGGAGGAAATACGCCTCCAAGTGTTAATCAAACCTTGAGCAACATGACAGGACTACATGCTTATTTCATGTCGTGAAAATTACAGACTGAGACTTAGCTAATGATTCAGATACTTCAGACTTCTTCATTTTAATTATTGTATATTAAGAGTTCAATTGCAGTAGATATGTAAATGCATGGTTTTTAAACACCACCTATAAACCCCATAAACTTTTTATATGCATATAGATGTATAAATGTCAGATGAGAGGTTTGTATGTGCTTGTTGTAGGGTATGCCCGAGGAAACCCTTACAAACTTCTCTATCCCACGGACTCGAGTGGAAACATTTGTGGATATGATACTGGTTATACGTGAGTAAATTTATTAATATCTATATAGATATGTCATTATGTCTGACTTTCTTATTGGATGTAAATCGGTTGTTTAAAATTGCGTGGTTAGACAATGATGAGTGTATCCACTCAGAGCAATTTGGCAATTTAAAGAATTTATGAAGAATTCATTAATATCTGTTTGGAAATGACTTAATTCCCACACCAACCAGTCATTATACAAAATATACTGTGCCCGCAATGAAAATGGTATCCAAACAATCCCCCTAGTTCTGACAATGCTTAAGCCTTTTAAATGATTTCTTAGGAAGCAAACTTGAATGAGCTAAATTCTGTTAATTTGTTCACTAAGTGTTAAAGAATTAATATTAAAACTGACATCATTGTAGCAGAGTGTAAGAAGTATGATTTTTTTGTACACAGTTACATACAAAATTTTATTGGGTTACAGTTTTAAAGTCATATTTTGTACGGACCTAATGCACTTGGTCAATAAATCATTATAATTTATATCTTAAGATATTGGTGTATGACCTTTGTGTGTACAACAAAATAAAGTTTTATAATATTACTTTAAAACTGTTTAATTCTCTTGTTTTCAGGGGGAAGCCATATTTGGTATATTTTGACATGTTACAATGTGCTAAAACAGGCACAGCGGTCATCATCACCGGGTGCCCCACCCCACAGGTACGGATCACGGAAGTCTTAATATTATTGTCAAAATCTTACATTTTGATTCCTTTTGATTATGTCCATTAACTAAAAGCCATATTCAATCTCCATCAAATATTATTCAATCTCTCTATCTGTAAATGCTATAAGATGAGAATGTATGTGTAATGATAAAATATGACACTTATAAAGGATATACATGGAAATAATATGACATTTCTAATGTAATGATTATGTTGTATTACAGATTTGTGTGGACACCTGTCCTACAACTTACTGGTATTATGCATATCAAGTGGCCCTGGAAACTGCTACAACTAAGACTGTATCTGACCGGGCTAAGGACATGATTTGTAAACCAGGAACAGATACCAGTGTTGTGAGTTTATGTATCATGCCATAATTCAAAAGGACCCAACACTCTTCAAAAGCTTCATAAAAATGTTATAAACAAAAAACCCTTATTTGATGGAATTTGAAACCAACAGAATGATGCTTTTTGTATGCATGCATAGTACATATTACTAACTGTATGATTGATAAAATGTAGTGTTAGTTTTACCAGTACCGCATCTCTTTTTACGTGTGGGTTGCAAATTTTGCATAAATGAAGGAAATCTGTTTTTGTTTATGATTTACTTATTTATTAGATTTTTACTTTAAAATTTTGGTTTTCAGGGCACTATTAAGAACTTGGTTGACACAGATGCATGTGCTGCTTACTATGTCAAATCAACACCAGGTAAATTGACTAGTATCCAAAAGTGTTAGGCTGTGGTGAAGTTACAGTGAATTAATATGCAATTACTGTTGATTTTTTGCATCTAAAAGGCTATACACGTTTTAAATATGAATTAATTTATAGACACAAAAGGTGGTCAAACATATCATACTAAGAATTTCTCCTGCTTTGACAATTGTGATGGATTAGGATTTTAATCAAACTCATATCATCATAAATCACAAGACATTCAATATTACCTGTCATCTTTTATTTTAAAAATTCACAGTCGATTCAACCTTTTCCATGGTTCTCTAACGTTTTTATTCTATTTGACCTACCGTACTTTTCAGTGGTTGGTCGATGTATACCCTCGTTTTTCCTTGAGATCGCCGACTTGGCTCAGAATCTGTACGTAACAGCATCCGGCACTGACTTCAACCTGACCAACTCTGCTGGGGAGGGGATTACGGGAACAGCCATGAACGAGGCCAGCTAGTTAGTATATAAAGATGTATACCCTCCATGTGTTTAGCAGATTTCATATAACTTTGCACCCAATTCAAGCTGTAAAATTCATACATTGCTTTGCTTATATTGTTGAAGTACCTCCATTTGCTTTTTTTTTTTTACTTCATTGCAACTTGTATTTTTTTCCTCTAGTTGGTTGGCTAAATTTATGTCCGTCACTCAAGTGATAGAGATGATTTATAAGGATGTTATTGCTTCTTGGTGGCTAATTCTAGCGTAAGTATTTGAGATTGAAATGTTGTGTTAAACCTGCATTTATATTTTAAGATAGAAAAGGATATGCCATGTATGCACTGCATGTGCCTCATGAAAGTCCATTCGAATGAACTGCTTAGAACCCTACAGAATTGTCTATAGCTAGTGGTCAGATTTAACATTATTAATCCATGACACCATTTCTACGTACAATGAAATTGTTTTGCTATGGCAAAATGCTCAAAAATACTTTTAAAAATTGTTGTTTATTTCTAGTTTAGCACCTCAATACATGTATTTGTTGAAATGAAATTGGAAACTTGGAAACAAGAAGCTCTATATCTATATAAACAAGCCTTTAAGTTGATATTGTATAGTGAATTTGCACAATTTTAATGTACATTTAATTAAAAGGTCATGAAAAAATGCTAAGAATCATGGCTAAATTTTACAAAATTCAATTAACACTGGTTGAGGCATTTAACACTAATCATTGTTTCTCCCTATAGGTTTCTGGGTATAGCTATGGTCGTCTGCTTCATCTGGATTGTGCTGATGAGATGGCTGACGGGAATTATTGTTTGGTTCAGTATCTTTGCTGTTTTGGGCGTTATTTCTTATGGTGAGCTATTTTTCAAAAAACACATTCTTGCAAGCAAAACTGTTTGTTTGCTGTGACCAGTAGTTTAGTGTTGGTGTTTTGAATGTCAGTTCCAAACCAGACTTTTTATAATTAAGTTTGTCCTCAATATTATGTACAAAAATCTCTACTTATTTTAAAAAACTCTTGATAAATTAAGAGGAGGTACATGTACATTGTTGAAGAAATGTTTTTTCAAGTCAATGGAATAATTAATTTATAAAACTTGATTGCTCGTCACTAGGTTAACAATTGCTTGTTTGTTGGAAGGGTTTTACTCTTGGTCGAATGTTGATGACAATGTGATTCTGTGTTTTTAGCCTGCTACTACAGCTATGTACAGTACTATGATCTGAAGTCAACAAACGTTACAGGAACATGGGGTTACTCTGAAGCATTTGCCTTGAACTTCAGTTACTACCTTAAACTCAAAGAAACCTGGCTTGCCTTCGGTATATAAAGAATTAACATTCGTTTATTCAGAAAATTTTAGATTGCTTGAAAACAGTTCTATGGCAGTAAATAAATTTTTCCTCCTTTTCTGATTATAAACAGGCTGTGGAACTGCGACATTTTTAGCCATATTTGTCCTACTGTTGATTTTCCTTCTGGACAGAATCTGTATCGCCATTGAGCTGATCAAGGAATCCAGCAGGTTAGTTGTTATGTTTGGTTAAAAAATTAAGCATTGTCATGTGTTTTTGTATACTTTTGATTCCTAATGATATGCGAGGAATTATTATTGGCTGAAATTGTGAGAAGCACTGCTTACAGATTTTGAAATTATGCTTTTATTTTTTCACAGTTGTGAACTCCTGAAATTAAAACAAAAGTTTAATGCTTGCTATTTTATTTTCGCAATTTGAAATGAAACAGCAGAATCCTTGGATTAAGTACTTTCGTAAAAAAGGAATCAACAGTACTCTGCACCTAGATAAAACAAGTTGCACTATGATTGCTTCTGTCGTTGTTTCTTTAAGTATATTTGTAAATGTTTCTCATGTTGGCAAATACGGACAAAGAAAGACAGTTAGAATCATAAAATAATTTTAAATTATGACAAGTTGTTCAATAAGAAATAGAGAGTTTTCTTTTCTATTTTATGACATTCAAATAATTGTTTATTTTGTAGAGCCATTGGGAACATGATTTTCACCTTATTCTGGCCCATCATCCCGTTTCTCCTTCAGCTTGTCATTGTGGGATACTTTGGATTTAGCTCAGTGTATCCTTATGCATAGTCTAATTAGTTTCACTGTACAGTATAGGTTTAATAATATCCACATTTGGTTTTGTGTCTTTACCTGCTATGGCCAATGTATCCATCAGTTTGTTGGGTAAATTCTTGTAATTAATGTTAAGCTTTAATAAACAATCAAAAGCTGCATTTTCTCTTAACTCCACCAAAGATATATAGCATCCATTGGTGACCAGAAGTATTACACAAATGGTACCAACACAACCGATGATGGTATCAACTACTATCTATCCAGAATCCCTTGTACCCCTGATGTAAGTCAGTCTCTCTCTCTCTCTCTTTCTCTCTCTTTCTCCCAGTGTTCTCTCTCTCTCTCTCTCTCTCTTCTCTCTCTCTGTCTGTTCTGTCTGTCTGTCTCTCTCTCTCTTGTTAATGAGTACATTGTACTTGTGATTTGTTTCAGGATTCAACCCAGGGCTCGTACTGTGATTTTGTGAAATACGGAGGAACAGAGTAAGAAAAAATTCTCAGCTTATTACAATTAAAGTCTTAATATCTGTATTACTTTGAAATTATTATACATGGACTGGTAGATGCATTTATGAACACTTAAAATCATGTGATGAGAAATTAAATTGTTCCAGAATCTGTGCATTGATTACTTGTACCAGATAACCACAGTGCTGCTCTCTTCCCTTATAGGTATATTGTAGTGATGCAGGTCTTCATGCTGTTTATGTTTTTCTGGACCATGAATTTTGTGGTTGCTATGGGACAGATGGTGTTGGCGGGGGCATTCGCTTCGTATTACTGGGCATTTGAGAAGCCAAAGGATATCCCAGCATTCCCTCTCTCAGCCTCACTGTACAGAACATTTAGGTCAGGGTCATACTTGTGATATTTTTGTGGTACCTTTTACTGTTGAGCAGCTTGTGAAGAAGCAAGTTGCTATCCAGTGCTATCCAATACCAAATAATTTAATTCTGGTTGTAATGCAGCATTTGATTGGATAGAAAAATTTAGTAAAATTTGTATAACCTGATTTGCACGTCACAAGACACGTCACAATGCACCAACATCAAAAACGTACTAATCCGCTTGACGTTACGTTTGAATTTTGAACAGATTAATATCATTTTTAAAAGTAAAACACACTCAATTTTTACAGTAAATTACAGAAAAATAATTTATAAGGAATGAACTCAATATTTACCCAAGTTATACTCGTATAACCTGGGTTGAAGCAATTTACGCTTTTTTATAATCCGCTTCGCGGATTATAAAGCGTAAACTGCTCCAACCCAGATTATAGTCGTATAACTTGGGTAGACATTGAGTTCATTTCTTAAATAAATCAAGGAATCAAATAGCATCTTCTTGTTTTGATGAACTTAATTTTAAAATGACCCTTTATTGTTACAAGTACGTTTTCTGTTTTTGAAAAGTTGGTTGTTGTTTTTTCAGATACCACTTTGGATCGTTGGCGTTTGGATCTTTGATCATAGCCATAATCCAGATGATAAGAGTTGCTCTGGAATATCTGGACCATAAGCTAAAAGGCTCAGAAAACAGATTAGCCAAGTTCTTCCTCAAGTACGACATTCTTCTTGGATTTACTCTGATATAAGTGTTTGCAGGTGTTATACTCTGATATCAGTGTTTGCAGGAGTTATTCTCCTTTGGTCTCTGTTGTACTGATTTAGATGTACCAGTAGATGTATCTGACTGTAATTTTTCTATTTCCCTCCAGATGCCTGAAATGTTGTTTCTGGTGTTTAGAGAAGTTCATGAAATTTTTGAACAGAAATGCTTATATTCTGGTAAGTATTATAACAGGGAAGAATATACACTATTGAATGAGTGACTCACATATACTCATGGTTTGCATTGATATAGAATGATCAAACAAAAATATTGAAACAAATTTGATTTGGTTTTTTTTATTATAGATTGCTGTGTATGGTAAAAACTTCTGTACATCAGCCAAAGATGCTTTCTTCCTTATATTACGGAATATTGTCAGGTATTCTATTCTATACTATAGTGCTGGATTTGAATATGCATTGAAACCAGTATAATTGTTATACGTTCATTACTTTATTGGAGGATTACTTCATTTCAGAGTGGTGGTACTGGACAAAATCACAGACTATGTCCTGTTTCTCAGTAAACTTCTGGTTACAGCATCTGTTGGTAAGTTCATGCAGCAATGTGATAGGAGAACAAAATTCTTGAAACTTTTCCATTCAGATGGCGATTTTCATAATTTCTTACTTATTACATACATAAAGGGTATTCTCAACTGCAAAAGAGACCACGATGAAGATTTTAAATAACAAATATCAATATTAATGGAAAAATTCTACATGTCCTTACTATTTTCTGACGTTTTTTTCAGGTGTTGCTGCATACTTTTGGTTCCAAGGAAAGGTCACCTATTTTTCGGACTATGTACCCACAAATCTTAATTACTACATCACCCCTGTTATTGTGAGTACTGAATTCTGTCTTCCATTTCTTGGCATTAAAGTTTTCAGCATTCTGCGGTCACATATGAAATTGTTTATTCATTAAATTAAAGGCTGCTTTAAGTTGTTCTTGCCTCTTGTTATCCCATTTTCTCATTATATTGTTTATTAATATATATAGTCTTTAACAAAATTATCTTATCATAATTATTTCTTGCCATTGCACTTTTCCCTTTATAAATATATTTATATATCATTGTCATTATCATCATCATCAATGTTGATACTGTCATTTTCCAATTGCTTTGATTTTCTTTTCAGCTGGTCATTATCGGAACATTCCTGATCTGCACCTGTTTCTTCAGCGTCTATGCAATGGCTGTGGACACTCTCTTCCTCTGTTTCTGTAAGTAAATTGAGGTAGACAATTGAATGTACCTCATTTCTGTACATACATTGAGATAGACAATTGAATGTACCTTATTTTTGTACATAAATTGAGGTACATGTAGACAATTGAATGTACCTTATTTCTGTAAGTAAATTGAGGTAGACAGTTGAATGTACCTTATTTCTGTACATAATTGAGGTAGACAATTGAATGAACCTCTATGCAAAAATTGATACAAGATAGTCCTAATGAAAGAAAAACAAAGGAGTGGATCTGCCAAAAAAGACAAGAAAAAAACATAAGGGAGGTCTTGCAGCAATGTCTTGGTCATAAGCAAACACTCCTTGTGTATGCAAACATACCTACTCCTTCTAAATGTATATATACAAAGAAAGAAGGGAGATTCAAATTAAATTGTGTTAAAATTTGTTAAATCTGATTTTTTCATGTAGGGTAGTAAATTGAGGTGCAGATACAGCAAATGCTTTTAAAGTCTATGCATACACTTCCACCTATGATAACCTATGATAGCCTATTGTTAATGTTTCTATCTGTGGTTTTACAGTGGAGGATCTTGAAATGAATGACGGATCAGCAGAGAAACCATACTTCATGAGTAAAGGTCTGATGAGCATTCTGGGGAAGAAAAATCTCAAGCCCGGCGAGAAAAAGAAATGCTGCGGTTGCTGTTAAAACCAATGCTTTCCTGTGAAAAAACTTCAAAAATGCAAATGTGTTTGATGGCCTATTACATAATATGCAATCTTGACTTATTTAGTGACAGGAGCTATAAATGTAAATGTACTTAAGTGTGAGGGGTCCAAGGGATGTCTCTCTTGTTAATGTTGGTTATTTGAGATTATATTATATACCAGAATGTATGAGTGTTCTGTTTGTAATTGGAGTATATGTCAGGGATTAATTAATGACAATCGATCTTAAGAGAAATATTCATCAAATTTATTTTGTAATCATATATCATTGTAACTATAAACAATTTAACTTTAATTCCTTTTAAATTAATCAAAAAATAAATCAGGGAGTTTTTAGCTGCATCTTTTTCAAGAAACATTGTCTGTAATAGGATACTATTTCAAGGTCATCCTCAGTGTCTGAATTTTCATATGGAAGTGTGTGTAAACAAAACTGTATTGGAAACTAAAAATAATTTGATATGTATATGTATCTCCATATATTTTCTTGATTTTCATATCGTCATTTTGATTAATTTCTTAGAGATACTCAAAAGTTTGTCTATAAATCCATGCTCATTTGCAATCTCAAATTTTTATTTTATTTTTTTGTTTTTTGTATCATTTTCTGACTATTTATACAACCCCTTGTTTTATGATATTAGACATAGAGAATTTTGTAAAAGAAAATAAGATAGATATTTAATCTGTGCATTTTAAAAAAGTTAATGAAGTCCAGTTGTTTGTATTATTCGGTTACATCCTTTAAGGTTTTGTTAATAATGTGGAGAAGAAATTGAAAGTGTTAGAATAAGAAAATTGTGACAAGATCTAGTCATTTAGTTCTAGCTTGTAAAAATTATCTTATGATGGTAATATCAGCTTTTTAAAAGCACTGGTGACTGTGTATACTGAACACGCAAGTTTGAAGGAACTTTAAAGCAAAGTAAAACCTGTTTACATGATTTTTGTCAAGTGCCTAATTATTCATGTGAATTATATTTAACATGTGCATAAAATTATTGGATTTTTAAGCTGCAATCTGTAAAAGTTAAATATGGAAACTAATGTAAATGGAAGTCTGTCTATATATTATAAACATTTTATTATTTAATGTTTATTAGGATTTCTAGAAATTATTAGATGTCTCGTATATATACATGTTTAATGATCTTCTATTTTTGTATAACTTTTTATAGATGTTTTTATTTTATTTTATATTTCTCTTGGCTGGTCCAGGATTACCCCTCCGCCTTTCCCAATCATCAATGTAACCTTTATTTTTATTAATTTTCATTTTGTTAAATTTACTTAAAATCATCTACTCAGAATTATGTTCACCTTTATATAATTATTAATGCTTTTTCAATTCTCTGTATGTATGATATGCTTTCAGCATCATTTATTTGTCTTGTAATAAATTTTACATAATATGGCATAATATATGTGTCTGTATATTTGTTAAGACAAAAGAAGTAAAATTAGACTAGAAATCAACGTTGATCGAGTGGATGTTTTCATTGGGGGTCTACATTATTTGGATTGGATTGTTATAGCAACTAATTGTTAATGATGTGATAGGAATCCACTCCAGGATTGAGAAGATAAAAAAACCTTGGTGTGAATTCAAAATGTTTCTAACATTAGTTGTGAAAATATAATTAAGATACATGTACAATGTACTGGCTTGCATCCCAGGGCTGCATTCACCCAACCAACTTACGGCAAATTTGTAGATCGATCTTCTTAGTCTCGTAGAATGATCCTCAAAGTGCAATTTTAAAAACAAAATCCATGTACATGTATTCCAAACTATATCAGTAGCAACATGAATAGGTAACTGGTATTTTGTTGAAAATTTTTGTTGGTGATGAATAATTAGCATTTATAAAATTGTTCGTAAGTTGTTAAGTTCTTTTGTAAAATGCAGCCCAGCTATAAAATGATGCACTTATCTTGAATGACGTTTTTGACAGTGGATATATATCTTCTGATTTTGCTATAAATGCCTGTGATAGTCTGACCTAGCTGTCCAAAACTGATGCTATACATACAAGTAGTGACAATTACATGTTCACTGAAACAATGTTCCTGAAATGTTTATTTACTGGTTTATATTTTTCATGCATATTTTTTTTTTCAATGAACAGTTCATTATAAGGATTAATTCCAGTACGTGTATGTATGAATAAAAAATATGGCAATTTAATGTAATTATATTTTACCAGATAATTTTATTACTTTGCACATTACACTACAGTGTTGTACATGTAATATACATTGTATGTGTTGATACTGACACAATGAAATCTTTGTACAATTTCAAGGAAGGAGTTGTTTTAACTTTACTCAACTAATGTATCTTTTTTAATTTATGATCTACTACCTATTATGTTGATTTATTAAATATAAATCATGCAAAATGTCTTGATGTTTTTTCTTTTTGTTAAATTTGGTCACTGGTTTTGTATGCAAGTTTTGGGGCCGTTTTGAGCCGTTTTAAATGTAAGTAAAAGATACATGCATATAGATATGTCTTTTGACCAAGAGGGAATTTGTCGTTTCATGAAAATATATCTTAACCTTATAGACTGATTTTTCCATAAAGTTACATTTTTTTTTCTTCTTACAGTTTGAAGGTTCTGTGATCTTGTCCCCTAAATTTTGAATTCTGCTTATCTTTCAAAACAAGTCTGTTTTTGTTGATACTTTAGTCGAGATGTGTGTGAAAAATTAGAGCAGCAGGTTGGAAAATCAAACCCGGGAACTTCGAACACGAAGGAGCCAACAATATTTACAATTTATACTTTTTTGCAAAGAAAAGGGGTTGTCTTTATTCATGTGGCATTTAAGTGGAAATCAGAGACATGAATGCATTTTGTTATGCAAAGTAAAACACATTCGAAACAACAACAAAGTACACCAATTACGTTTACAGTATTTTTCAAAACGCACATTTTTTTATAAACTGCATGTCGGGTGATTTAGAAATCAAGACCCCGGCCATACCATGATGGTATTCTTATGTACAGTTTCTAGTAAAGGCCTTTTTGATAACCGTAAGAGGTCGTATAAGTTATGATTTGAGATGAGTCAGTCTAATTAAAATTAGCCCGTACGTTTTGTTACAGGGTTTTTTTTCTTTGTTATGCCGTATTAAAATTAGCCCTGACGTTTTGTTACAGGTTTTTTTTTTGTTATGCCGTATTAAAATTAGCTCTGACGTTTTGTTACAGGGTTTTTTTTTTGTTATGCCGTATTAAAATTAGTCCTGACGTTTTATTATTTGTTATTCCGTAGTCATAACAAACAATAAAATACAGGGCTAATTTTAATTAGAATTAAGATTAGTTAAATTTACTATGATATCGGACGAGACATATAAAGTTTACCGAACATATTCTCAAGAAAACCCCTAACAACTGACTGATCAAGAAATTAATACTAGTATACCAATCAACCCCCAACCCCCTTCATTCGTTGATTTAATCATTACAGATTTGCATATCAACTGAAGATGGAATTTCTTTAACATGTTTAATTGAAAATGTATGTTTCTTCTGTCATAAGGGGTATATGTTGGAAGAAATTATTAATTAAATCAAATGTACTACGTGTATAGATTAATGTATGTAACACGTCGAATGCATTTTAAAGGGATTTTTGCATATATCTGGGATTAGATATAAAATCTTCTTTTTAAGGTCTTTTATCGACTTGGTTACTTATGCAGTAGCCAGAAAAACGTCAGATATTTCGGACTACTTATGCAGATGCAAATATCGACAGAAAGATCTATTCTGCCTAAAGTGTAAATAAAACGATTAAAAATGTAAACTTAGTGCAAAATTTGTTATCTGTACGTACAGGCCCGTGGGCCCCATCGCTAGTAACTGATAACATACATCTAGTAAAAATATAAGAGGCATTCGGGACTTTTAATTTTATTTCTGGAGTAAATCTGGTGTAAAGAAGACACTTCGTGAGTTTGCTACTGTAAATAAATTTTGCCATGTATTTGTGCCAGGTGGATTTTCCTATGTTAATGAAAATTAAACGATTATTTTCTTTATAAATTACGCGTATTTTGAATATATGAATATAAGTAGTTTTAATTTTAGTGCCTTTCAATTCAATTTATTTTACTCATACCATCAACATGACGGTACATGAGTTACATATAATTTATTATATATGATTTATCATTATTGACATTTATAATGACAAAATTAATGTCAGAGGTATGGCATAACTATAGAAAATAAGCGAAAAATAAGTAAATGAGATCCAGGAAGACATACAGAGTGATTCAGATTAAAAAACGTGCAGAGTTGCAACATTTAAATCTCATCGTATTTCATCAAATGTGTGGGTTGGTTTTTAAACATGTTTTCAGATGTATTTGCTCTAGTTTGCATTGTTTCCGTTTAGGATGTCCGAGATGTGTACATGCTCGTTATCTGGGCAACTACATGTAACATTTTTCTTTGTTGACAACGAAAATATTAAATTAAAAGATTCAGATGTTTTTCGTTGGGGACACGCAAGAAAATATATACACAAAATATAATTTAATATTTAAAGCAACTAAGCGAAATAATAGGAGTCAAACGAAATAATTAGCATTCCAAACCAAAAGTAGCTTTGTTTGGTATCCTGTTTCTAGTTCTACCCAACAGAAATCGGCAACCAATTAATGACAATTACCATCTACGTCATAAATGTTCCGCTTCATTGGACACAAAGAGACAACCGGGGAGTCGAGAGATTCTGAATGCTGATTAATTAATATTTAAAAGACTATTGAATTGTTTGGCACGTTTTTTTTTTTGTCATACGTTCAAAACGATGGTGGATGGGTAAGGTTTGACTACGATGGGCTCGGGAAAGTCAAAAGTAGAAGATCTTGACACCGCAAAAGAGAAAAAGACCGAAAAGGACCAAGGAGGTGAGTAGCTTTTTAATATGTTCACTGTTGGTTCCGAAAATCGGAAATATTCGCGTCCAACATCGGATGGCAACAAGTTAAAATGTCTGAAAAATATTAAAATTTTGTTCCTTTAACATCAAGACTTGAATAGCTTTGCATAATTTTCCATCCGAACAACAATCGATAGAGAAAATCGCCGAGAATTACACACGTGATCGATCTACAGGTGGCACTCAGGTGAGATGAACAAGTTTTACGGATGCAGCGTTGGGCATGTAAGGAAGTCTTTGGTTTTGGAGTGTTTGATGGTCAACTGAGAGATAATGAATTAGCATCGATCTACATGCGATAAAGACCCAATTACACAGAGACGCCGGAATTTTAGATAGGACATGTGCTTGTGACATATCTGGTGTTTATCCTAACAAGTGATACAGATATTGTTTACCTAGGTTGCCTTGGTGAATTGCATGTGGTGCATAACCTGTAAATGATACATCGGTGCCCTTAACAATTACAAAACTATCGGGTACTTGGGGGTTTCGGTGATGTAATATCTCTATACCTTGGTTTTTTTCTGCCTGAGAATCTGAGTTTTTACGACCACGTTTTAAATACTGAACAATGGACGGGATGATTCGACACTTGAAGTAGATCATAAACATGGCTTATCAGTGACATTGTGGTAAAATAGGAAAATGAGTAACAAAGTGGGTGATATTGATGAGGAAAAACCTTATGGTGAGAATGATACATTTATTGAAAACCTCTCTCTACCACTCAGTCCATCTCTCTCTCTCTCCCCCCCCCCCTCTCTCTCTCTCTCTCTCTCTCTCTCTGAAAGTATCTTTGTCAGTATGCCTGTATCTCTTTTTCTAATGCCTTAGTTCTGATCAGGAGAAGATTGATTTCTCCAAAGTTTATTATAGTTAGAATTGACCTACCATGTTTGTTAAAGTGTAGAATATTTGTCCAGAAAACAATTAACTATGTCAGTTAATGTAATGAGTAAAAAAATACAAATGATGCAGTATTATACCAGCACATAGCTATAAATGAATAAACAACAGAAGCTGTAAGTAGACATAACATATCAGTGATCAATTTCTTCAAACCCCTCTTTTAAAGTCTTGATTGGAATATTCCTCCCTTTACGAACTCTTTTTGCCACTGTTGCTTAATTATCCCCCTTTAATGCTAGAAAAGAGTCAATATTTTGTTCATTTGAGCAAAATTCCTGCATGTCATATATATTTCAAATGTGTTTTGCTGTATTATAAAACATTAAACTGACACATAAGTCTGTCAAATTATGTAAGAAAATCACACTAGGGGAGAAATATCCATGAATATGATTGCATGTGTTAAGATACAGAGAATCATCAAAATCTTATTTGTTGCTTAAAAAACTATAATGGATTAGCATGTCAATTTGTACAAATCAAAATCTGTTTGAGAAACTGACAAAAAAATGAGATTTTGTACAAAAGACAGATGCATGGTTAATTTGTTGAAAAGATGACTCCTCTATTTGTAAGTTTGAGGGTGAGTAAGGGAAGTCAAGAGGGAGAGGAGGTAATTCACAAGGAACTCATTGTGAGAATTAAATGTATAAAGTTAAAGGAATGACAAGTGAATTACATTGTATATGTATAAGTATTATATTTAGTATTCATGCCTTTCCTCTCCATCAGAAAAGGACAGAACTACTTGTAATTTAATGTAATTGAATAGAATATACATCAAATAATTTTTATAATTAATAAATATTTCACAATGGGAAGAAAGATTTTAAGACGAAAATCAAGATCAGAATTTAAATGTTGGAAACAGAAAATTCAGAGAAAGTAAGGTTTATAGGATTAGGATAATTATGTAATGATGACTAAATCTGACTTTATAACACTATCAGAATTGTCTTTCATCTCATTTCATAAGAAAAGATGAAATACAAAAATTTAAAAGAGGAAACGGAGAACAAGAAAGTGCTATTAAATTATCAGGGTAAAAACCCCAGTTTAATAAATTTAAAAGATTACACACAAAGAACCTTTTATAAATGAGCTAATGGTTTTGTTGTTGATTAAAGTCTCCTTGATAATGGTTTATGCTGGAGGTTAACTTGTTCAGTATAAAAATTATTGTTGACCATTGATTACATTAATTTCCTAATGTCCCGAGCCACTTTTTTTCTTTTTTGTGATTATATGGTCATGCATTCCTTCATAATGGAAACCAATGAGATCTATTTTGATCAAAGATGATAACTTCTATAGCAGTAACTCTATTTCATGCAATGGGAGAATCAGTTGGCAACATCTGTTTATATTTTCTAGTTATTAATACATACAGGTGTGCATTAACATGAATACTGTAATAACATTAGTTATTCTAAACACAATTTAAGATACTGTTTCACTGTTTATTCAAGCTACCTGGGAGTTCAGTACATATACCAGGTAATATGAACAACTGGTGGCCTCAGATGAATTGTTATATAAGTAGAATTTATAACTGCTAACTGTACATTTATGTAGGGGCCATATGGTGTCTGGCCAATATATTTTTTCTACCCTGGACCCAGTCTGTTTCATCTTGATGAAAGATATACATTGTTTTTAGATCACATTTCTGTGTAAAATCCTTGTTGGCTGCATTATGATTTTCTATAGTCCTCTCTGGCTCACATTTCACCCATGGAATGCTTGTGGGTACTGGGTGAGCACTGACTTTGAAGCAAGTTTCAAGGCCAGAGCTATGTCAAGGTCAAAGCAGATTTAAATGTAAAATCCTTGTGCATGGCACTGGCCTAACCTGACTCATAATTCACCCAACCAGTGAGTATTAGTAAAGGTCAAAGTTAAAGCAGATCTTTCTGTGTTTGAGCCTTTTTGGGAACATGTTTTTTTTTTACCTTTGTCCAGTTTACTTTGAGCAAAGAGTGGTATAGTGACTAAAGAATGTACAGCGACCTTGAAGTAAGTTTCTGAGTCAAAGGTTAAGGTCAAACACAATCCTTTACAAGTTCCTTTCACCCAAATGTCCTAGAAGTGAGGCCCTTTGAGATATTGTCAGTTTGGTCACCATATCAATGATATAAAGTTCTATATGTCATATTCTAATAATGGCTGGAATTAAGCCTCTGCTCTGTACATTACCGGTATTCTCCAAGTCAAGTGGTTTATGTTATACTAGAAAATATGTATTAATTAGTTATAGGTACTTTTAAAGAAACTGATGTGTAGTTATTCTACATGACTGCATGTAAAACATGCAAGAAAAGCAGATAGCAGATATATAGTTACTTGTAGTTTTTTGTTATCTAAAGAACTGATGATCAGCCATTTGTTTACTCTATTGTGTAAACAAGTCAGCCCACAATAAAGAGTGTGTGTAAACTAGACTATACATAGAAACACTTTGAGATGGCAGTTAAACATACTGCTTCACTATTGCTGCTCTAGTAGCTCCATATCTTTGATAAAAAATTAATCTGAGAGAAAGAGATAGAGAGAGCAGTTACAGGGAATATAAATTCATGCACTTTGTATTTTAAACTAATGCCCCTAAATTTGACCATTATAAATTAAGAATTAATTATAATACACATGCATCAAAAACAAAGTTTAATATGTATATCATGTCTCAATCAAAGGCATATACCAACATTTCCAACCAAATTGCCCAAATTTAGCATTTTCCCTGTCTTTTTAACTGTAGAAAAGAAATACTGCTCACACATTAATATATGTGCAGCCGCAAATACTTGGACTCATTATGGCCGTTGACATTGTTTTCTAGTAAAAAAAAACTATGTTGACTTGATTTGTTGACAATTTTTTGAAAAGCATAAAAGATACATGTACATTTAGGTATTTTGAAGACATGATATTTCCAAAAATAAGTATTGTAGCTTTGGTTCTCTATTCTTGTGTCTGATGAATTCAAAACTGAATTTCAGAGAAATCAAATTTTAGGGTAAACATGAGATCTACATGTACCATAAATTGTCCACTTTAACTTTAAAAATGTCAAAATGAACACAATAATAAGTACATTTAGAATTCATAAAATCGCTATAAAAAAGTAAACCAAAACATATTAAATATTCAGGAGATTGTGTTAAAAATTCATCAGAGTAAAAGGGAAGTCTTTAAAATCAATTTTTTTCCATTTGATTGATTTATTTGTTTTCATCATGACAATAATACAGCTTGCAAGTAAAGCTAGATAATTGCTTACAATTTTTTGTCGTATGTGTATCATTTTGTGATTAAAAAAACGATTAACATTTAGTTCTTTTCACACCATGTATCTGTTAATAAAAACTTCCTATCAGTAGAAAAACCATGAAATAATGTTCTCTGTGGGATATTACTGGTGCAAGATGTATGCCATCAATTCAAAGTTTACATAGTAGCGTAACTAGGATTGAGAGATTATGTGTGTATCTGCGTTATATGGCTCTCGATTCTGTCATGTCATTATATTGATCAAAAGATAAATGTCTGATCAGAAATATATCTAAACTGTTTTCGAAGGTAAATATCAAAAGAAATAGAAAATCTAGCATGTTTTATCTGTAAAAGGACTCGGCAGGTGCATTGTGGGATGTCTTACCAGGAGATTACCGTGAACTCAGGATCAACAGTTTTTGAGCAAATTTAATGTATAAATCCATTACATTATCGTGATGAATTTTAATGCATCAGTTTTAAATATTACTTGGAGTGATAAAAATGCATAATTATATAATCTAAAATATAAGTTGATTAATTTGGTTGCTTCTTAACCTGGATTGATATGAGGTTTCCTTTGATGTAATTGACAATATGTGAACACCATAATGCACCTTTTGTAATGATTACCACCCTTCTCCCCCCCCCACTTACACACACACATTATTTGATAAAAAAAAATTTGTTTATTATAAAAGTATTCCTTTGTAATGAATTTTGCTTCCTTTCATGGCATATTTTACTTGCCAAGCTCCTTCCTCATTGGTAGGAGGAATATGTTTATAGCATCACTGGGATCTTATGTGATCATGCAGCTTCTAATTCAAAGGTTTCAGCATATTTAGGGTATTTCATTCATCTACTTTTTCATCTAGTAACTTGTCTGTTTAGTATAATCCCACATTAGGCTTGGGAAATACTGTTTTGTATAACACATCAATATCATATTGTCTTGTAGTATTCATGAATCTGTTGGAGACACTGTCAGAGATAGCATCTGCTAGAATTTGAGTTCAATCTCATTATTGTTGTGTTTAGAATGGTTAATATGGGTATTTTTAATGCCAAGTCAAAATTTGAAAGTAAAAAAACTGAGTTACAAGCAAGATACAGATTTTGAAATTCTTCAAAGCCCAAGTCTTGTTATATAGTTTACATATTTGTTTTTATTGGTAACTTTCAATCAAATGTTGGTTCTTCTGTTGATAATGTTATAAATTTATGAACATTAAATTAGTTTATATTGTGTTTGCCTCGAGCCATTTTGTCAAAGAAATGATAATTCCTTACTTAATTATTTGTAAAATAATATAGAAAATAAAATTTTCATCTCAAATAGTGTCTAGATCCCTTTAAATGTCCATGATCTCTGTTCATCTAAATGGAATGAAGTAAAATTAATGTTCTAGACAACTGTTCTGCAAATTTGGTAGAAAGTATTATTTAATGTAGAACCTTAATTAAAAGTAGGCAAAGTATTGACAAAATATATCATCGTTTATTTACAATGGTAAACACAAGAAACAGAAAAGAAAACTTGACAGAAAAAAGATCTTAAATTTGAAAATTTAGGTAGGGGTGCTGGATGCCCTCCCTTTAAATCCGCCACTGACTTTTCCCAAATCCCTGCGGAATCATGTAATGTAACATTAATTAGATCGTTCAAACTAATCACCGGGAGCATAATATTGCTGATCCTCTCCTCCGTAGGCGGGGTTTATCATGCAGACGCTGGGCTGAACTCAGTGAAGGTCACTCGGTGGAAAATTTTCGCTTTATATATTTATCACTGTTGCTTTTATATATCACAGTACTGTTTATATATACACGACCTAGCTTTATATATATACACAATTCTTTATATATATTGGTAATTCCTTTATATATAAAGCTGCTTATTATTTTATATTTTCGAGTTTATCTTATATATATGTGTGTGTTTTTATATATACAATGAGTTTTTCTTATATAGACTTTTCTTTTTATATATCTTATGTGGCACTAACAGGCTTCTGTAGATTGGAACATGCTTCCTAGCTACAAGAATGGAAATTCTATTGAAATTGGTTCGTCAGCTACCATTAATTTACCGGTAATGTACTGAAGGAGAGTTTGTCAAAATGAATTGCTTGTGTGCAGTGGATATCAAACTTCTTGAAATTTCTTGAATTAAAAACAACTAAGGTTTACTTAAGTTCATTTTTATTGGTATCAATCTTGCCAGGCAATTTAAATATTGTGCAACTTGATTCTTTTTAAAGTTCAAATCATTTAAGTAATTATATACATGTAATAATGCAAAGATATGCATATATTGTTAATTTGATCATTACAAAAAGAGCTATTAAAAAATGTTACAAACTAATGTAGTATGTAACTTTAAAAGGCCTGGAAGGCTGTTGTATTCTTATCAAGATTTTGTTCAAACTGCATGATTGCATGATACCTTCTGGACTATAGACAGCATGGAGTGCACGAATAAAGAAACCTTTGATAGCAGTGTTTACACAATTACTATGGCAATTACTGAAACAACAGCATTAGTTTAGGCATACAATTCAGGGAGTGATATGGTCATGAATATTTCATTGTTTACCCGATTAGGAAGTTACAGGTAGTTTGAATCATGGACACATACTAGTTGTGGTGTATTGAAATGGATATCTGCCCAGGCTGGCACTGAACAATAAAGCGGAATTTATGCATGGAAGAACTAGAAGTATTTTGGAAAAAAGATATTCCTTCATAAAAGGAAGGAAATGATCAAACAGTTCTGTACATTGTTTACACTAGCTGGCATTGCTTTCGACAGCTGTCTGCATGTTTTTTGATACCCACCCTCATTCACTTTCTGCAGAATAAAAATCAATAGGATGTAAACAGCCTTTGATGTAAGAAAGAAATATACATGTAGCAAATTAAATTAATAAATAATAATAGTGAAGCTCTTTTTGGTCCCTTGCAACTTTCTAAAGAATTCTGCTTCCATTATTCATATGAAGTGAGCAGATAAATGTAAGTTTATAATTGTTGTTATTAAATTGTCATGACATAGAATTAACAGCCAACTGTTCCATATATTTGGTGGTTACTACATGTACATCTACCTTGAAGTCTGAAGTCAGCCTATCCAGTCCCAGGAGTTTGCATTGTGCTCTCAATGCTGCTAAAGTTTTAACCAATCTCAAAAAAATCCACGCAAATTCAGCCTCTAAAGAAAAAAATCTATGAATGATGTAAACATTATTTATTAAAGGTACATGTAACGGTATTTGAATTAACATTGACATTTAAGGAGCTAAACATTGCATTTGAAAGCAGTTTTATAAAGTTAATGAAATGTGTACATTCATTCGCTGAAAATTTATTTAAACTGGTTAATATATTAATGTGATTTAGTTTCGTCAGTGGCTTTATGAAACACAATTGGATTTCTTAAGAAAAATTGGAGAGAATACTGTACACATGCAGGGCACAGGATATAATACTTTTCTTGTATCTATATATACCCCTTTTGGACCCCCCAGCCCAAAAATTTGTCAACTGCAGCTGAATTACATTATTTACATATCCCTTCACTGCATGATTACTGGATTTAACGAAGGGTGAATGCATTTGCAGAAACAGTATAGTCTTTTCCATTCACTCAAACAGAAATTGTATTTTTTCCTATTATATTGTGACAGACTAACTCCAGATAGCTCAGTAGGTCAATAGCACCTGACTAGAAATTCAAGGGGCCCGGGTTCGAATCCTGGTCCGCCATTATTTCTCCCATCCCAATACAATACTGTAGATTCCTAATTAAACGCGAGGAATTAATATCCGCATAAAATCGCGAGAAACACCCTTCGCGGATTTTAAAATCTCGCCATTAATTTTTGAGAGTTGAGAACAATAAGAAATAAGGAAAAAAGTTCCGCGTTCGCGATTATATATTCTCGTGATTTGATACAAAACAGCGGGATCGCGAAAGTAAGTACTCGCGTAATATAAGGAATTTACAGTATCTAAGATGACGCTAGTAGTAAGTATTAAGCACTTGAGAAGTCTTTACAGCAGAATCCGGTGAATTAGCAGAAAACTACAAGATTTCAGAAATGGAAATTTCACTAAGTTTATTTATAACTGCATCTGCATATAGTTTAGTGATCCATTATATTTCTCTTTTCCTCTCTTTTTCCTAGGCTTCAAAAGAAGGTAATGCCAAAGAGTGAAATAGGTCCTTTCTAAAATGAAAAAAGTGATAATTATAGTTATTTACTGAAGCAAATTCCCTTTAATGTAAAAGACAATACAATTAAGTTCCTCATACAAGTTCTGAGGAAATTGAATAACTATCAATTCAAAGAGATAGAGAGAGATGCACCAGATTGACTTTAATCTGGATTAAGGCAAAGTCGTATAAGATAAAAGGAGTGAAAAAGTATTGATAATTTTCTTTCAACAATAAGTTGAGTACCATGCTTGCACTCCTGCAAAAATTTAATGATTTCAAATGGCATATACTCCTACCAATTAGAAAGATCTAAAGTTGATTCCATGCTTCAAATGCATACCTGGTTACTAGGTAGAAGGAGGATGTTATACATTTTTACCTGGGGTCCCTTATCAAACTCTCACAAATGACCCGTGTTCGATAAGATAAATAGCTTACGCTGTCTGTATTGTGTAAACTATCTGGTACATTTAGCTGGAATTTGCAGTGCAATATGACTTGATGAAATGTAAAAATATACCAAAAAATGGGTAAAAAGGAGAAAAGGGACCAAAGATACAGGGAATCCATGACCGATTCGGAACCTGCGGTCAAAGAAACAAAATATGGTAAAAGAATTTACTTGGTTTTTCAATCTGATTGGCTGACAGATCGATATGAAATGGCTTCCTGGTGCATATTTTGCAGCCATTTTATTTTTATCAATTCCAGTTTTTGGGTGGGCATATTTTTTGCTTTGTTTTGTTTGTATTTATGAATCTTTGTGTCTGGGTGGAGTATGAAATACACTGGCAAATGAAGTTTTAATAACGTTTTTGTACAATATGAAATAAATTAATTGAAGCTTTATAATTAAAGATGTTTATTATATATTGATCGAAAACTTCATATGTTTTTATAGTCAAACCATGCAACATGGAACATATCTTTTTTCTGACATTGTATAATTTTATCAATGCAGTTTGTATGCATGCATACTGTAAACCAACTTTTAGTTGTGATGACTTTATTTCCCAATTTACTGGAGATAAACTGGTTTGTGGCGGCTTTTTTCGCAATCAAGATCGATGTAGATTACTAGAATATGAAAATAGGTTTCAAAAGATATTTGATGATTAGTTCATGGTGAGAAATATTTGTGAAGATGAGGCTCTTGCGAACCTTGCAAAAATTTCTCACACGCAAATAAAACTTGGTTTACAGTAATTAATGTGGGGTCATCAGAATTCATGGAGGGGAGAATTATGTGAGAATATAAAACATCTATATAAATTACTAGTACTGCACTTCAGTGCAACAGTGTTATTAATGTGTTTCAAGTTTCTGCATCAATATCTTATATTAAGCAAGAATATAAAACTATCCAATATTAAAAAAAAAAAAAAAAATTCAAAAAATTGAATGTTCGCTTTTATGATGTATATATATACTAAACAAACAATTAACATTATGCATGTAGTGGGATACTGTTAAGTTTTCTTTTGAAGAATATGAAATTCCTATTATCATAATGTTACAAATTACAAAACCTTTTGCAATCATTACTGCAGTATGTTTTGCTTTGAAAAAAAATGGTTTATTGATCTGCAATAAAAAGTAATAAAAAAGAAAAAGTTCTCCACAACAGGAATTATATCCTAGCTGTTGTTTGGTAGCCAAAAACAGAAAATGAAATGAACTTGCAAGAACATGTTATTACAAGAATAACCTTTTCTCTGTATGTTTAAATTTGAAACGCCCACAGTGATAGTGCAATGATGAAAGAATCTTTTCCTGTAAATTTTTTTTTAATTTGCAATAGATAAAAAGGTACCAAAATGATATAGTAGAACTTAGCTACCACACGGAAGTAAATATCTCAAAATCAAGCCTATAACCAATAGCCTTGAAAATCAATCTGTAGATTATCTATTTAATTTTTTTAAATTTGACCACTGAAGGTCATATAAATTGCGTTTTGTGGTCCCTGTTTTGATGACCCTTAAATGAAAACTAATTTAGTAAGTGCATGTTGTTAAGTTTGAAGTGGTTAAATTTTTATCGGACATAACACAAACCTGTGGGTAGCAGAATCTGACCACTGCATAGATATTCTTTACCACTAAAGGCCTTGTACTGTACCTTTGCAATATGAATATGAACTCGATGAGTCACCCATACTATAAAACATTGGTTGATAAAATAAAATCATTGCGAAACGGAAGGTGAAATGCTTCAAGTGGAATATTTACAGAGTTTGCTCATGCAAACTGGGAAATATTTCACTCAAAATGTGAACTTTGAGCATGGGAAGATAGACATAACCATGGTGGCATTATCAGCAGTAACCAAAATCATGCTGGATGTTGTTCCTTGGAATAAGTTTGACATTAAAAATCTCTGTAAATTAATTTTTTCATGAAAATTGACATATACTGTAGATTCCTGTAATAAAATGCAAGTAATTAATATCCGTGTAAAATCGCAAGAAGCACACTTCATGGATTTTAAAATCTTGCCTTTTTTTTTTCGGACAGATGTAAACTAATTGAAACTATGATAAAAATTTGATGTTCACGATTTTATATTCTCGCGATTTCATGCAAAACGGTTGAATCATGGAATTATGTACTCACATAAAATAAGGAATCTACAGTATTTCTTGCTGATTACCCAAAATCAAATCTTAAAATTTGCAACTTCTCTCTCAAGCAAACCCCAAATCTGTTCTTTGTTCATTATTGTTGTGTAGGTAGGGTGGAGCAACCAGGATCTATTATGTATAAGTGGTGAAGCTGCAACACTTTTGAGGTCCCTGCTATATTTGATTTGCACTCGCATCATCAGCCGCAAATTTTCCCAATAAGTATATCAAACACATGAATATACTATAATTATGTTCACTAATTAGGCATTACATCACTCAATACCAAATTAAACAGTACTATATTTTATTACGAAAACTAAACGTAGCATGACTTATTTGAGAGAAACAGTCTGCACAATGTAAGAAATGCAGTTCAGAGAACTAGTTGATTTTTCCCCACTGTTTCACGTGCATCTGCTCTGAATTTAACTACAGAGAAAATGAAATAGCATGTACCGCAGTACATTCCTTTTACCTTATAAATAAGACATACTTAAGTGCATGATTACGGGGGGAGGCAGGAATAGAGAACTGTATGGGTCATTGGTGCTGAACCATATCATTAGTAATAGAATGAATCTGTATAGGAATACTAGTAGAGATTTGACCTGTCTGCATGTAAATATGTCAGCTCTGTCATTTTCTCTCACCCTGAGTTGTCTTCCTTTGTATTCTTGTCTTTGTAAGCAAGTCATCAAGTTACTTAGGGGAATTCTCTATGATTTTGAAACTCTACCGGTATTTTTGATGCTCTTTGAAAAATGGAGTACTGGTACATTGTTTACACATATGGCTCAATATCTTGATTGGTAGCTATAGCTAGATCAAAGTTTGTCCAATCAACCCATTGCTTATATTGCTGGACAGACATCAAACTTGGCACCTGGTACTTATGTAGTTACCCTGGAAGGAGTAGATGATTCCTACTGAGTATGAAGTCAGGAGGTCAAAAATCAAATGTAGATTATAAATATTGATTTGAGGTTAAAGTTCAAAAGTCAAACTACTCAGTTGACATCAATCAGTAGTGTAAATGTTGTCAGATCATATCTCTTGGAACTTTTGCTGGACAGATTTCGAACTTTGTATACTGTGAGGACCCCCCATTAGGAGTAGCTATAGGTAACCCCTTTTGATTTTGAGGTCAAAGGTCAAGGGTAAATCAGACTACTCTTGATATAGGGAAATGTTATCTGTCTGATAACTTTAGCACATTTGCTTGACAAGCATCAAACTACTCCTTTTCTATTTTCAAGTCAGGAGGTCAAAAAATCTAATTACTCTGGATATGAGAAGATATAATCTGCTGGATCTAAGAGATTGTCTGCTCAATATCTTGAGAGCCCTTGATTGACAATTGGCACTGTGGTACGTACTCCTTAAAGAATGCATGGAGTTCTATTCCGTTTGTGGTCACAAGGTCAAGGTTGAATATGTTCTTAACATAAAAGAATTGTGCACACTGAAAAACTATCATCTGAAAAACCCTTTGGTTGTCCCTGACTCAGACTCTGTCTGGGATTTAATTAGTCTCCAAATGCAAAGGGAAAATTGCAGACCACAGACTCAAGTTCAATGTTCAGGATGCAGAAATGAACTACTTAGAGGGTCCAGGAGGCTAGATTTTATGATAAATGAATCAAAATCCCACATTCTGAGATTTTTTGGTGGGAAGTCAACAAGAGCATTAATTATTTTGAGGAAATTATAAAAATCCCTAGAAATATATTTCAAATCAAATTTCCACAATTTTCAAGACACAAGATAATGTACTTTACTGGTAGCAGAAACAACCTTGCTAAAAAACTGTGCTCTCCTTAAGTAAGTACATTGTGAAAGAGATAGAGTCATACATGTTCTTAAAACATTTCTTATTTGAAATCCAAACAAATTAATCCCTTTTTGTATCCTTTTAGGATCACATGTCCTTAAAAACTTTATAAATCTGTTTTGATTCCAATCTATTTCATTTACTATAAGGCAAGAAAAGAAGAAAATACATCTTTATTGATTTAATACATGTAATGTTTGTTACTTATTTACATATTTATGTGAGAGAGTCTGATAGGTGGGGAACATTTGGTACAGGGATTGAAAAGATGAAAAATTCTGTCACATATGGTATCCTGTATATATTGATAAGTTTTAAGGGGCATATCCCACCATTGTTGTCATGAACATTTATTTCTATCTTAAAACACACCTGTCACAAGTTTGATTAATGCCAGGAGCTTGAGGATTATAAGGTCTCCATCATGGAGCAATTGGAAACAGTGGATGAAAGTAAGACTTACCCATGTTCAATTTATCTTATCATATTTTAAGTGAGCATCTCATGGCAGTATACTGGGACTGATTTTTGGATGTCATATTACATCTGTCTCATGCTTTGAAATTTTGTTTGATAAATGAAACAAAATTTTCTTTAACTCTATGTTATATTATAAATGGTATTGTTTTCATGGACATGCATGTACACTTCTTCTTAATGAATATAGTCAGACTGTATTGTTCAAAAATTTAGAGCTTAGTTGTTTAAGTTGAGATTTTTACAGCACAGTTAATTATTAATGACAGACTTGTGTTCATATGTTAACCATAGATAATTTTCTCTCTCTCTCTCTCTCTCTGTCCAAGTACTGCTGGTATCAACAAATAAATGTTACAATTCATTTAATGCATTTTGTTTATTCCATTCTATAAACATTGATTTGTCTGGGTGATAAACTGCAACAGCTTGTAGAGCTTACATGATAAATATATGTTTTTTTCCCTAGCATTCACAAAGTAGTTGCTTGATCAGGACTCCCATAACAAATGACTGAACACCTGTCCCAGTGTAGCAGTGATAACTGTTATGTAGAGTGAGTAGTTCTTACAATGGGCTGATCAGTAAGCCTTAGGGGTTGTGTACATATACTGATGTCAACAAACTTGCACTTAATCATTTTTTAAGAACAACTCTTAGTGCCTTTATCCTACCCATGCTCTGATGTCTGTCCACCCTGATTCAAAGTATGCTATGACTACAGAGGAAACATGCCCAGAAAAGGAGAAATATGGTTAATGTTTTCATATATATGAAAAAGGAAGATTTTAACAAATAATTTGATGTCTTACAGAGTTAAAGTGTTGCTTCTTTGTCTCTGAAATTTAATTATCAATTTTGCATTCAAAGCAAATGATAAAACAGCTGAATGGTAAATGCTATGAAAGCTCCTAGTAAGAGGAGTTAACTTTTAGATTACATTGTATGTTTTTTTTAAGGTGAAAATTGATTATTGTACTTCTCCTGCTTATGTCAAATATTTTTTACTTAGTAGCTACAGGTAAAATCTTTAGCATGTTATCATTGGGCTATCTTAGAAATTTATACACATCAAGTTCAGTGCTGTATAAAATTTAGAAGTTAGATTTATACTAAATCCCCCCTCTGGTCAACTTCAGCTTATGGTTTAAGTGTTTGTAAGGTATTTGAGTTTGTGTTTTGAGGATGGATGATGACTAAAGTACATCATATCCCTTACAAATTGATCTGAGGTCTACACAGTATTATATACATATTGGTTAACTTTATATTTTTAGAAGATGTACATGTATAGTTATAAATTGGAATGATGATTAACATTTTTCTTGTCAGGAGTAGAAATTGATAGCAAGGTCAGAAACATGTAAATAATTCATATAGGTATAATACAGGTGTAATATCGATTTTGTTTTACAGATACAGAAGAGTGTGTATGATTCTATCTATAGGTTCAATCTCCTGAAGGAAAAAGTCATAGCCATGCAGAGCAATTAGTCTGTGTATTATGAGTCCATGGCTTTGATATATCAATTAAGATGACATTAAAGCGAAGGAAATTTTAATGTAAAAAATCCAAACCAGAACATTTTTTATGATTGATGTACTGATCTTCTCTTGTATGTTTTTTTAAATTAATGATCGACATTTTGTTATTCCAGTATCTAACAATCAATTTTTAAGTGTATGTCCTGGTATTGGGAAACAAATAAAACTGCACTGTGGCTTATTATAGGTAATTTCATAGACATATGAGTAGTCCCTTTTGAGGTTTAATCTTGCTCATCTTGAAGCCTTTAATATTTGCAAAACCTCAGTAGATACAGTCATAAAACTATATTCTAATGGCTGCTACAAAAATTGTCTTGATGTTACTGCTCGTGCATGCACTCAAGCATTGAAATCACATCCGTTGGATATGTATTTTATGTACGTATCAGTGACTTGGAATTAGGTTTATTAGTGATGTAAGTTTTATCTTTCAACTGCCCAAGAAATTGATATGACAGCACTTAGTTATATGAAACAAATATGTACACACTTTACAAATACCTGAAAATTCCAGTATAAACCTTAATAGAAAGTGGTTATTGGTGATAAACAGTGTGAAATAATTAAGTGATTTCAAACCAAAAAAGGTCATTTAAAGGTGGATTTTCCCCAGAATGGAGCCTGTATTTGGGATGTACATGAGGTGGTTTATGATATTTTTGTGCTGAAAGAGGATGTGTTTTATTTAAATGAGCAAAAAGTATCAGTTACATTTAGAACAGGCAAGTATCACCACGTTCACTGGATCATATGTTTATTTCAAATATAATGTACCAGAAATCTGAGAAGCTGCGAGGCGGCAGTGAGTGAAATACTAATTTTGCTGGTGACAGTAAACACAGTTTGAGGGAAACTTGAGAACAGAAAAATACTTTTATTGCTTTGAGCAGACACTTAATTCCAATAAGTGATTTGTTGAAGACAATATTTGCCATAGCAACTGATTGCTTGTGACACATGTTAGACTAGTAGGTGACAGAGATATTAGCCAGCCTTTACAATGCTCTCTTGGATTGAATTATCGGTGCTGAAGACAAATTGGAAAAATCTTGTGTTGTTATCATTTTCAAAACAAAGGATGATTTGAAAGATGCAATTTTTGGAGCAAGGAGCTGTTTCTGTTACACCTTTCACTGGAATGTGCTCCATGTCTTTTTATGTTGCGCGTGCTAAGCTGATTTTGTTCAGTTCAAGATAAAATATAAACCACGTAAAGGAAGTGAGTGAAAAAATCAGTCATCGCTGCTGTGTCAATGAATAAGAAATGTGTCATGAAGTGTAAACACAGTACATGCATGATGTTTATAGTTTCATAAAGTTAATTTTGTATAAGTTGTATATGTAATTCGCGCTTCAATGGAATCTAAGGACATTGAATTGGAAGTACCGCCAGGAGATCAACATGGGTCTTTGCAGGATCCACCCCCAGAGAAAGTTAGCCAGGCAGGGGAGGAGGAGGGGGAGGATGAATTTGATTTTGGTCCAGCAGTTTACGATGAAAATTTATATGGTGGGTTAGACTTGGATATTTAATGTCATTTCTAATCAATTTTATGAAGATCATTGGCAGCTGTGACCACCATTTCTAATAATTTCTTTTTACCTAAGGGTGAGATGTCATTTGTATTTGATTTATAATGTGAGAAGATTAGAAGAGAGACAATAGATATTTTATCACTGCTTCTATTGGTCTTTACATGTATGCATGTGCTGCTTTAAGTATGTGTTGAGGTGTGGATCGACCTGCCATTTTGCTACACTTGTAATTATACAATCCGCAAATTGATATTGATCTACTTGAAGAGGGCGTGGAAGTTATTAGTAGTTTGTAAACCCTTAATGTTCCATATATATCATTTTACTGGAAAAAGGTTGCAGTGAAAGCAGGAAAAAATCTAAATGTCAAGGATGCAGGAAGGAACCAACGAGTGGATGCCGGAGACTAATGCTTCTGTTGACTATATGCGATGATGGAATTACGCATATAAAATAATAATTGCATGTGGGCTGAATTTTACACACTTATATGCTATATGATTGATTAAATACAAATTCTCAGAATTCAAATATAAGATCAA
>WFKH01011581.1:50926753-50938531 GCA_016163765.1 Magallana hongkongensis | reverse complement strand
AATAGATGGATTAATTTAATTGATAAACAGGTTTTGATGAAGTTAACATCATCCAATGTACCAAGTTAGCATTGTTTAATATTTTTGGGTGTGTACTATGGTAGTATAATTGTCAGTGCTATTTCTAATAAAAAGAAAAACAGAACCCATTTCAGCCATTAAGTTTCAATCATATGCATGTATATTGCTCAACCTGATACAATATTATATGTACTGACTTGAGCAGCACATCTCTGTCTCATTGTGAACAATTATTAGTAAGTAGCAAGGATGTAACCATGCATGGGCTATATACTCTCAATAACAGAAGACTGCATGGATATAATCAGATTGGAAGATGGATCAAAGTCTTTTATGGCTTGTGTATCAGAGAATAGAAAACAAAACCATTGGGCTGTGTCTGGCAATTACCATTAACTGTACCAAGGAGTCAAAATTTCATGGCTGAATGATGGTGATAATTTCATTAAATTTTGATATTTAATTCAAGCCCCACAGAATTTTATGTCTCAGCTTTAAAGATTTGAAATGTAATTAAACACAAAATATTTCAGCTAGTGCATTGAAAAATAGTTCTCTGGTTGTATAGTATGTACGTGTGCATGTTTATACATGCTATTTTTGGACAGCGAGAAGTTGAATTGGATATACATCCCTTATAAGAGGACATTTCCTGAAAGAGGAAAAAGGAAAACTGCAAAGTCATGACATATTGATACACATGCACTAATCAAAATCTTAATTTTTTTTTTTTTTCATAATTACATAAAGTCTTGGTAATGTGTTGTTAATTTTGTCAGGCTCTGTACTCCTCAAGTACAGTAAAGATAATGTAAATGCTTTAAAAAGAGTCCTCAATTTCTGTTAATTCAATAAAGGTTTTAATTTTAATTCAAGTGCTTACAGCTTATATATTCCAATTACGGAGAGAGCACCAATACATTGATCAGTGATGTGCGGCCCTTACATTACAGAAATAACTTGGTATATATTTAGATTTAAATTTTTTTAACAAAACTATGATTATTTCTATAATTTTTAATTATTTTAGGTAAACCACTGACATATGACAAGGACTTCAAAGGCCCTATCAAGGACAGGTATTAACGATATTAATTGACCATATCCTGGTATAAAAATGTGTAAACCTTTCAATATATGATTTAACAACAAATGTTAGAAGAGCTTGCGATTTGTTTCTAGGTCCTGTACAGACATAATATGTAAATGTGTAAACCCTTCAATATACGATATATTAACAACAAATGTTAGAAGAGCTTGCGATTTGTTTCTAGGTCCTGTACAGACATAATATGCTGCCTGTTGTTCCTGATTTTTATTGTGGGACTCGTCATAGTGGCCTTCTTTGGTGAGTGGACATATTGTTTACTTTATACTCATGCACTGCACGATTGTGTCAACACAATGACTTGTATGTACATATACCGGTATATTTAAATCATAAATGTACATGTGCTATACTCAAAATGTACATGTACATTTGTTGTTGATTATCATACAACATCAATGAATAATATTATTATAAGTTTGCTTAATTTTATTTAAGTCTTTCTGGTGAATATTCCTTTGCATTCTATTTTTAGCATTCAAATATGGGGATCCTCGTCTCTTGGTTTATCCAGTAAACTCTAACAATGAAATCTGTGGATATGGAAAACAACTGTAAGCTAATTATTCAAAAGCAGAATGTTGTAAATGTACTATGTATGATTCACTGTAATTATCTTTGAGAGGACTGTTATTTCCAGGGGAAAGCAGTACCTACTGTTCTTTGACCTGGTTGCCTGCGGTCGCATGGGCATGGGAGTCTTTGTCACAGGGTGCCCCACCCCACAGGTAACCCTCTCCCTGAACTTATATTTAGTCTTCATAAATAAATATCATAAACACATAATGTTACATAAAGAAGGTTGTTATGCCAAAAACAAAATTTTTATTCATATATTAAATAATTAATATGGCTAGAACTTACATTTATTTAAAGCTGCATAATTGTGGTCCAATTTTTTTACTTTTACATTATCAACTAATTTTCCATACAAACCAATTATCTTAGAAAATTATAGACTTTCACCTATGTACACCAGCAGAATCTGTGTCTTTAAAAGATAGAAATACTTGAAGTACCGGTAAATAAAAATATTTTTGTATGCAAACACAAAAAAAAATAAAAAGCTTTTGCGTCATGATTCACAAGGTTTTATCACCGATTGCTTAATTATGGATGTATTCAGCCCGCATATAATGCATCAATTGCAAACAAACAAAAACTTTCGAAAGATTTGTGAAAAAATGTACACAGGTTTATTTTTGATTTGCAAAACAGTTTGAAAAACTAACTTGCAACCTTACCTGCCTTGACATCAGTGCGAATCTCTATATAGAGGCGAAATCATTCGATCATCATTACGTATCCTATTATGTAAAGTTTGTTTTGTAAACAGACAGAACATCAATTTTTCACAGAAATATCACTAAATGATCAGAGAAAACTTCTGCATTGCCAATTACTATAAATATACTAAACATTTAAAACCATTGTTTTAAAAGGTACATAAAATTTGATATAGAATTGGACCAAACAGCTTTAAAAGAATAAAAATATATACATGTACTACTTGTATACACTTAATTATGTTTTCAGAAGAAAAGCTACAAACAAACAGTTTTTTATTCATTTTGATTGGAGTATAAAAATAGAATTATTTTCAGATGTCATTTTTACTGCCAGTGAGTACGGTATAAATAAATGAGACAATATAATTGGATTACATGGTAAAAATATACTTTTGTCAACTCTTCAGAATCTACAAAATAATAAAACAATCTAACATACCTGAAACACTTTTAAAAGTGATGGTTTAGTTGTCTGGCAAATTTGCTAAATAAAATTTGCCAAATGTTAAGAACGCAAAACCTTCACATTACTACCGGGCGGGTATAGGTTATAAATGAGAACCATATTAAATTGCATTCAGGTCTGGTTGAAAATAACTTTGATTTTACTTTTTACCTTTATCTGCATTACAGATATGTGTTGCCTCCTGTCCAACTGAAAACAATGTAATACTAGCAGCAACCAGCGCTAAATCAGATCTTAAGTACTGCAAAGATGGTTTTGATGCAGTCTCAAGTTCAAAGGTATTCATGCAAGGTTGATGATATGTTTGTTTCTATCAAATATCAGTTAGAAGCAATAAAACCCTAAAAATTATCAGAAAGAAATTAATAGAATTAATTATAAATTTGAGTATTTTTTCAGAGTATAGCAGATATGCTGAAAGATGAAGATTGTGCTACCTACTGGTTTAAGAGCAAACCATGTAAGATTTGGTTCATTCTCCATAGATATACCTTCCTTAATCCTTACAATGTACCTCTTTCAACACTCCCTGATGTACTAATTTATATAGATAATTAAATGACTGATATTTAATTCTTCATATAGAAGCTTTGAATTTTTACAAACTTAAGGTGGAATAACACACCTGGAAAAAGTCACTCAAATTCAAAGTAAATTATTTGATAAGATATAATGATAAATAAACTGTACATATGTCAAATAAGCGAAAAATTTGCAGTTTGGGGATAAAAAATGAATATCTAAAAAATTCAATTCAGTAAGTAACAACAAAAGCCCCTGCAGGATTCGAACTCGGGATGTACGGATCACAAGCCTGACACTTTATCCATTCGGCTATTGAGTAAGTTGCATGTTGCCGTTGATAAAATCCTTTTAATAAAATGAAATGTCGTTTCGATCAGAGGTCAGCCATTTTGTGATAATGTGTTATTCCACCTTAATGTTTGATAGAAAAAAATGGAAAGTTTGATGATTGTTCAGAATATTTTTGGCTTTAGCAATAAAGGTAATGAACCATATAATGTTTAATTTCTATATTACATTATTTACAACCTAGCCTAGCTAGTCTTACAGATTTTAAATGAAGGTACATCAGTATTTCTTCACCTCCACTGAACAACTTTATTTAGTTTATTCATACAACAAGTTGCGGGGGTAAAATGTTTTAGACCTATCCGTCAGTCAGTCCTTTTTTGGGGGGGGTCAGCGCCATGCACTCCTCTTAAACAGCTGCACAGAATTTGTTAAACTTCCCTTTGTAGGTACAATGTATTTAGGACACAATTTTAAATGTGCATTATTACCAGGATATTCTGATTCCATGATTTTTTGGGGAAATTTAGTCCTTTTAAACATAGAAGCCTGACCAGTATTGAACATAGTATTGAAACAATTTGGCAAAGCCACTCCTCTTAATTTCCTGAATAGAACTTAACTTTGTAGGTATTTAAGACACAATATGCATGTGCATATAATTGCCAGGAAATTCCAATACAATTTTTTTTCTGCAAAATATGGCCCTTTTGAACTTTAAATCTGTTGTTATTAATGGGAAAAGTATAGATGTGCATATTTGCAGAATCTTTTGATGTGATGATTTTTCAGGAGTTGTGCCCCTTTATAACATTTTTGTGTGTATTTAATGCATATATACCCTGCCATTATGTGTAGCTTTGTCATTAAGTAATGTGGAAGTGTAAGGAATGTGAGCTTGCTCACTATTTCTTTTTATTTGATAGCGAGCGCAGCTTGCCAGCACGAAGTGCCAGCAAGCACTGCGAGCTCTAACGACAATGCAAGAGTATGCCTAAATACAAGAGTATAGCTAGATATGTATATATACATAGGATCTCTCATGGTTTGCGATGGTATATGATTTTTATCCAACGAGTTGTGTGTTTTCTATCCCCGAGCCTTGGCGAGGGGATAGAAAACACACAACAAGTTGGATAAAAATCATATACCATATCGCAAATCATGAAAGATTCTTTTTATCACATGTTTCACCATATATTATGTTAATCTCAATTTTCTCTCTAAGAATTATAATTGTGAGCCGCACAACACATTAACTACAAGACATCAACAATTTTACGCATGGAAAAAAAGATCCTTGAAGTTTAACAAACAAATATTTTATTTTCGAACAAATTTTAATGAATTCATGAAAAATTAATAAAACAGCATTTAATGCTTAACATTTACAACTCAATACTATTCCACTGAATTATTGTTTTAGTTTTTCATTCTACGTCAATCAACTGCCTAAGCCTACGTAATGTTTAATTATGACGTCACGTGGCGTAAGAACACACAGTGTAATATCAAAAATTTATCCCATGAGTGATATCCACCGCATAATGAGATAAACATGTGATAATATACTATATACTTATAAAATTTATGTAACTTGACCTATTATACAAGGAGAGGATACCAACCAACATGACATCATAATGTCTAGACTGAGCACGCAACTTTTAGCATAATGAATAAATAGATAGGCAGATCCAAATGTGCACGTTTCTAATGAATCTGATAGTGAATTTGTGATCGTGTTATTGGCTTCGGCTTTCAGATGGCCACACTGTAAAACATAAATATTTATACATGTATACTGGAGCGTAAACTATTTTATTTTTATTCAATTTTTTTGTCACGTTGATGCATCCATTTGGTAAACCACGCTATATTTCTTCATTATGAAACACATGTACCTGTGTGTATTTAGTTAAAATTTATGCTGTGCTCGCCCCAACAGTCGCACCATAAAACATATTATTTCTCCCATGATTTTTAGATGATAAGATTTTTCTGTTGTTGTAGTGATCAATCGATGTGTTCCTTCATTTCTGATTGATGTCTTGGAGAAGGGTAAAAATTTAGCAGAAGAAGTTAGCAACTCAAATGCCAATGCTACAGATTCTAATGGAAATGCTTATGACAGTGCAGTGATTGAAGGTGGCCTTAGGTGAATATGCATTGATTGATATTATAAAAAGTTGAGATCACATTATCCATCTTCATTTTTAACATTTTAAAGTCAAATTGTTACTTTGGAATTTTCCATTGTTAAGTGTATATGGAACCTTCCTGAAAGCCAAAGAATATGGGGAGAAAATCATAGAAGATGTTGTCACAACCTGGTGGATGATTCTAATGTAAGACCGCTTAGCTTAAGTTAGGTTCATTTTTTTGGCTCACCTGAGCTGAAAGCTAAATATTACTATTTCATTATTGCTCACCTTAATGAAATTAACTGTCTACAGAGGCCTGATACTGGCAATGATCTTTGCCCTGATTTGGATCATCATCATGCGATGGATTGCTGGATTCATGGTCTGGTTTACCATCCTAGCTTTCATAAGCTTGTTTGGATTCTGTGAGTTGTACAACACTCATCTGCATTGATATTTACAATTTTTTGTAAATAGTAATGTATTGTATACAGGGTTATTTTTGCCCCATGTTATTTTCACCCTTTTACACTTGCTAATGGTTTCGTCCCATATTAAATTCACCCAGACACAGTTGTGTTAAAAGAAAAATAACTTGAGAATTGGAATTTGCCCAGTCTTAGGGTTGCTCACTGACAATGAGGGTGAAAGGGGCGAAAATAAAACAGGGGCCAATATTTCCCTGTACACTGTATATATATAAAAAATGTAATTATCATCCCTTTCTATTTTAGCCACTGGCTGGACTTTGTACCAGTACTACCAACTGAAGGACACTGACCAAAGCTTTCATGTACAGTTCTCCGTCATCCAGATGACCATGTCCAAACCCAAGCTATTCCTGGCTTTTGGTATGCATGCATAATATGCATTATACAATATGTATTTCAAATTATCTTGACATTGATTATGATTTCAAAGTTCTTTGACTTCTAATAAAAAGTTAAGTTTAAAATTGCAAAAGAATTTATATTACAATTTGAGAATGATGTCATAGCAAAATATACACATGTAAATAGATGAAGTACTTGTGAATACGCTGTATGTGCTGCTCTGTTATGATTTTTGTGAATTTAAATTTGTCTCGGCCAATTTTGTTGGATTACCAATTTTTCACTGACATTTAGACATTTATAGGGATATAATTAATTTCTTGGATTCATTTCTATGAATAATAAATAAAGGCCAGTGTTCTCTTTTTCTAGGCATCATATCTGGAATAATCCTACTTATCGCAGTCCTAATCCTACTGTTTCTGTGCTCAAGGATCAGAATCGCTGTCTCACTCATCAAAGAAGGAAGCAGGTAGGAAGATCTTGAAATTATCAAATTGCAATCTTAAAATTTTTTATTTCAACTTCAATCTTCTTAAGGAGGCTGGATGGTCAACAAATTAACCATCAGATCTGCATGAAATTTTATTTAAAATATGATTTGTTAAGCTATAAACTGCTATTTAGTAAAGAAAAATTTCATAAATTTCGTTCACCTTCAGTTTTAACTCTTTTCCCCTTAGAGGTTTCTATCCTTTAACCCTTAATGACGCGTTTTGACGACCCTGGCCATATCCTTAATGACGACTTTTGACGCACCCTATATACAGCTCTTAATTAGACCTCTCAACACCTGTTGTTTATTATAAACATGGACTGGTATACACCTGGCCATGTATACGGATGATTGTTCACTCATTCTAAATAAAGATATCACGTGATTTACCTGTGTTTGGTGGCGTGATGCATTACTACAATAAACAAAGATGGCGGACTACGATGCGGACATCGCACATGTTTTCACTTTTTGTTTATAATCAAGTGTAGAGGCAGAATTATTTAGATTTATTGGTAGTAAGATTGAATGATGAAAGCCAGATGTCAAATTCATGCAAAATATTGGGGAAAAATCTGTGTATTTACAGAAAACGGAACACAAGGTGTGCATTACCTGCAACCCCTAAATACACGAATTTACCGGTAATTTTTTTTTTTTTCAAGAAGTTAACACACTTATTTTGTTAACATGTTAGATTTAACAAATCCTCTTACACCATTTACTGAAATAAAAGAAAATATTAGTCTGAAAATGATAGACATTAATTGAAAAGTCAGCCACAGGTACATTTAATTATTTACTATCAAAAAGCCAATTTCATGATAATAATGGAATTTTTCAATAAAAATTATTAAATAATTATTTGTAATACATAGAGTTTTAAACATGTTTACCAAATATCTGTTGTGAAAATTATTCTTAATAAAGCTTTAATGTAGAACACTCAGTTTTATTTTCATATACCTGTTAGCACCTGTATTGTTTTATTAGTGACTTAAATAATTTTTTTTATAATGAATATTGAAATTTTAATTCATTACAAATCCATTGATATATAATTTTCTATATTTTTGATTTGCTAAGACCTGTAATAAGTTAATTCAAAAACACACATCAGCTGTTTTCAGTTCATCTGAAAACAGTCTAAGGGTAGCCCAGGGTAGAGTGTTAAGGATATGGGCTATGCGTCAAAAGGTGGCATTAAGGGGTAAAGAGTTAAATATATTTAGCATTTTCCTATATGTTTATAAAGAGCTCTTCCTCAAAAGGAGATCAGTACTGTCTAAAAATGGCCACGACCATCAAGCCCTCTTAATATCTTTATGTCAAAAAATAGAAATATAAAGTTGCTGTTTCTTGAACAAGTTTGAGATAAACATGCATTTAATCACTTAGTGAACCTAACAAAGTGTTTGTTGCTTTTCAGAGCTGTGGGGACTATGATGTTTACACTCATATGTCCCATATTTCCATTCTTCCTACAGATAGTGGTTATTGGGTTCTGGTTGACTGTAGCTGTGTATCCTTCTACATCATGCAGTTTATGCTTAACATATTTTCTTAGCCTAGTAGATTATTCTAAAACTAAAACTCCTAAATGTTAGCAACTACTAAAAATAGTCAGATTATTCAAATTTAGATTTAAAATGTTTTATACTCTCCCCTGGATGAAGAAATTAAAAGCGATCACTACTACTACATGACGTTACATTGAGTTGAATAGCACAGAAATATGTTACTGTATCAAAGAATAATTAATTAAGATGTATGTAGAGCCAGCAGGGCCGCTGATATGTATGGTATATTATAGTATAACGCTATTCCGGTGATGTATTCAAATAGAGATTACCTAATAGGGTATCAAACATATGTACATGTAAATACTTAGGCCTTGGATTGTGTTCAGAACTTAATTGTACTGTACTGTCATACAAGGTTTCCTTTACAAGCTTTATAGATTTTTGGCATCCACTGGAAGAAACCAAAGTTTTGAATTCAACAATGCCTCTGATTACAAATATTCAAATGGTTCCTACAACTATGATAAGATAAAGAAAGCCACATCCCAGTTTTTTGGACAAGCTTGTGACAATGTGAGTAAATCAACTACAAAAGAACAGGATGATCAATACATCCATTTCAGATTCTAAATAGCATTATTCAAATGTCAACTGGGGTTGAGGGCAACAATGATTATGTTAGCCATTAAGGGATGAAATATTGCCCTACTCAAAGTGGAGGGCAATTAATATTTTGGCCCAAGGGGGATACCATAATCAAAATTGCCTGAATACAAAGTCTATTTGAAAAAAAAAAAGAAACAATTAAAAAAAATTTGAAAACAAGTCATTGTAATTTTCTCAGCTGAGTATAAATTAATTATTGTTCAATTTGCCTAGTAGATTTCTAAATTTAAGATATTTTCGTCATGAAACCATCTCTGGTGATATTCTGCGCTCATTGGAATTACCTACCTTTCATATTCAGATGTTTTACCTGTTTTTACTCCTCAATAATTCACAAATCCTTGTATCTTTTCTGCTAACAATTCATTACATAAAGTGTCCATTATTTACTTGTTACTAGTATTACTGTTTGCCTTGTTGGAATTGCAAAACTTTAAGTCAACGGATCTCAATTACTTACTATTTGTCTATATACAGAGTTATACAGTGAGAATATAGTACTGAATATTACAATATTTTGTAATACATGTATATATTGTCAATGTTCAAACAGAGCATGGTTCATGCATGTAGATGTAGACATTTCTCATTAACTTACTCAAAATGAACAAAATGAAAAAAGATGCCCTTGGACCTAATGGTCACTTTAGTATAAAACCTGTACAACCCTGTAAGTTGGAACAGTATATATATGTCTAGAATATTGGATAAATCATTAAATACATGCATGTATTTGTATTAATTAGAGGTTAATTATAGGATGGTGATGTTATGATAACCAAGGAGGCACAGTCCTCATTGTGCATGCATAAAAGAACTGGTCAAAATGTATGGCTTTAAGTTTTAGCATAAAAAAAGTACATGTATTAAGTAATATAGCATGCATAAAATAGAAATAGTTTGGGGTGGGGGTGTGGTGGGGGTGTGGTGGGGGTGTGGAGTAGGAAATAGATGCACTGACTGCAGCCATGTTCTTTTTAAACCAAACCAGGAGGAGGGAAACATATATTTTAATCTGAAAATGTTCAAAAGTTTATGACAGACAACACAAGAAAATAACTATAAACATTAATTTGTATTAAAGTGATAGATCACCTTATTGATTCAGCGACAATTTTTTTAAAGCCTCTTTAAGAATTAAATAATGTACATAATACAACGTACATGTACATGTATTTGCTTGTCTATTTCAGTAATAATAATTTTAAAAAGATACATTAGTTGTATATATGTACATGCATTTGTGAATGAATTTTCTTAATTGATTCTTTTGTGCCATGAATTCATTAATATCAAAAGTTTTGTTGTTTTAATTTTCAGACCTCATTATCGGCCTCTGAGTTTTGTTCCTTCTTAAAGAATCAAGAAGAAAAGTATGTGCTATCAAATTCATCAAAGAAATACATAATTATACCCCCGCTCCGAAGGAGAGGGGAGTGCACTGTTTTACTTTTGTATGTCTGTCTGTCTGGCCATCCGTAACAAAAATTTCTGTCGCATTTTTCTCAGCAACTATTCACCGCAGGTGCTTGAAATTTTTATACAGTCTGTGTTAAGGCCTGCCATATGGTGGGATCCTTTTTTGTACCAATCGGATGTCAACTTCCTGTTAAATGACGACTTTGATTATTTTTAGCCTAAATTTTCAAACAAATTTTTGTAAAAAGATTTCTCAGCAACTATTCATCGCAGATGCTTGAAATTTTAACACACTCTTTATTTAGGCATGCCATATGGTGGGATCTATTTTTGTACCAATCAGAAGTCAACTTCATGTTAAATGTCGACTTTGCTTATTTTATATATGTTAACATCAGAGTGGGGGTATTATTAGTGAGCATTGGCTCACTGATATCTTGTTCTATATACTATATATTTATCATTAAATGCATTAAATTTAAATGCAAATGGGTTTTTATCAGAGGGATTTAAAAAAAAAAATCACCAAAGTGGTATATAACAATTAAGAGATATACGAAGCACTTGTACACATACATGTATATTTATGTGTTATTTTTAATTTAGTTTTGTCCTCTACTCCCAAATTTTCAACCTCTTCATGATGTTCTGGCTGGTGAACTTTGTGGTTGCTGTGGGACAAATGACCTTGGCTGGAGCCTTCGCTTCTTACTACTGGGCGTTCGAGAAGCCGAAAGACATCCCAGCATTCCCAATTCTGAGTTCACTGTGGCGATGTTTCAGGTAAACATGAATGAATTTTAATGAAATCTGATATTAAGAATAATACATGTATAATAGAGTGTACTAGCTGTAACTGAAGAAAGTTATGACTGTATAGTATGTCTGTCTTATATTTTGATTAAAATAACCAGTAGTACATTTTAATTGCATTATTTACAATGATTTAGGCTGGTTTCTCTTTGCTAGGTATCACCTGGGGTCCCTGGCTTTTGGGGCT
>WFKH01011581.1:50903811-50916178 GCA_016163765.1 Magallana hongkongensis | reverse complement strand
GGTTTCTCTTTGCTAGGTATCACCTGGGGTCCCTGGCTTTTGGGGCTTTAATCATAGCCATAGTACAGATGATCCGCGTTCTTCTGGAGTATGTGGATGCAAAACTAAAGGGAAAGGAAAACCCTGTCGCTAAATTTTTTGTCAAGTGAGTGCAGTAAAAACTGTCATTTGTATAGATCATTTTCTTATTTTTGATTTTGAGATAAAGGTTTGCAAAAGGACAGCAATGATATTTGTGCACACATTATTTTCCTGTATAGATGTCTCAAATGCTGCTTCTGGTGCCTTGAAAAATTCCTGAAATTCCTGAACAAAAATGCATACATTCTTGTAAGTGTATCTTTAATTTTGAAAAAACTATAATTTTTCAATGTAATTGGTGACGAAAGATTCTTTATCATGGTTCATTATTACTCATTGTTTAAGGCATTTTTCAGAGTATGGAATTACAGATGATTATTTCTTTTGTTTCTTTCTCTTCTACAGATTGCAGCACATGGTAAAAACTTCTGTACTTCAGCAAAGAATGCTTTCATGCTCATCATGAGGAACATTGTCAGGTGAGACAACTTAGCCTTTGGTTGTGCATTATTAAGTGCATCATTGAACTGTCCCAAATCTAAACTCAGTACAGTAAAACTCGTTTAGTACGAACATGGATATAGCGAATTCTCGGATATAGCGAAGTTTTTTTGAGTCCCCATTAAAATTCTTAACAAATCTTTGCAAAATTTTACGGTTATAACAATTCGGATATAACGAATTTACGGATATAGCGAACTGATTTTGAGTCCCATAGAGGTGAATAATAACGAAATTTTACACTTTTATAACGAATTTCTTTACAGTTTAAAAAGTTGCATTACTATTTAACATAACAGTTTGAATGAATTTATTTACATATAAATTTTTCAATTCACAATCCGATTATTAAAGGAATCAAAAGAATTATTTTCATTTTAAGCCTCAATTAGCAAAAATTATAGTCTGGTGAAAAAAAACATGTATATAGTGAATTCGCTATAGTTATTATTACGAATTTGTTATACAGATATAACGAATTACGGATATAACAAAGTAAATCCATTGGTCCCTAGGACTTCGCTGTAACCAAGTTTTACTGTACATCTCTGTTCTCAATTCTGGTCCAGGATTCATTGTTGTCTTTCTCTGACTCTCTCTCCGTGTCCTGAAATTGATACTAGAACAGTTTTCCCATAGTTCTGATGCATTTACATTTTATTTTTCACTCAATACAAAAGGTAACTCTTCTCAATTCTAGATCTGCTGCATATACTCCTCAATTTGATCCATGTAAACATGACCTAATCCGGCTTTATAATATGTGACACTGTTATTTTGACAGAGTTGTGGTGATAGACAAAGTGACAGACTTCCTGTTGTTCATCAGTAAACTGGTGGTGGTGGCTTTCGCAGGTAAATACCATGGAGTCCATTACTAACTGATGTTGTCACTAAAAAGAATGAAATTGATTATTCAATTTTCCTTGGTGATATTTTTCATTTTCCGTTTCAGCTGCCTCCTCCTACTTTTTCTTTGATGGCAGGATAGAATTCTTGGCTTCCTTCACTCCGTCCCTCAACTTCTATGTAGTTCCCATTGTGGTGAGTACCTTTTGCTTGAAGTATTCTATGGAGTAACTTTACTATTATAGCTCAATAACTTACGGCTTCTTGGTTTCTGTGTTAATTTTCAGCTGGTCACACTGGGCTCCTATGTCATAGCTAGCTGTTTCTTCAGTGTATATGAGATGGCTGTGGATACACTGTTCCTATGCTTCTGTAAGTTTATACTTTAAAACCATATGAATAGTTTTAAAATACCCCCTCGCCATCAACTTAGTATACAGCACATGGACAGCACATCTGTCATCTTGCCAACTTAGCAAGATTCTGCTTACCATTTAGCTCATCTGAGCTCATCTAGCTGGGTAGTCAGATTTTGTTGCTCAAGTGAGCAATACGGCCCATAGACCTCAAAGGAATTATTAACATTTTGTTTCCTTAGTCTATGTGCAAAAAATGTTATGAGATACGACCTTAGTTACACATTGGTAGGAGAAAGTGTAACTGTCCCTCATAATCATTCAATGTTCTTACTTGTAGTGGAAGATTTGGAGAGAAATGATGGTTCTGCTGAGAAACCTTACTTCATGAGCAAAGACCTACGCAAAATCCTGGGGAAGAAAAACGTCATTTCACCCAGTGATAAGAAAGAATTCTAATGAAGTCTGTGATAATTAGGCTTGTCCTCATCAAGAAATTCAAATGACTTTATTTTTTGTGAGATGCAATTTATTGTTATTTGTTAAAATTAATAGTTGACTTTCTGTGCTTATAAATATATAGTTAACTTTTTGTTAAGAAAGAAAAATTGACATGCATTTGCAACTGATCACTTGTATATACTGATGATTTCTCATGCAATTTTAATAGATTCTAGGTTGCATGTCCCTCAGGTATCAATGTATGCATATCAAAGAGAATATCACTGATCATTATCATTAAGGCATTATAGCACTTAATTCACCATCAAGTTGATGTGCAATTGCTCTGTGATTTTGAAAAATCAGGCACACTTTTGATATTTCAATACAAATCAACAAATTATGACAAAGTGTGTCAAATTTACTGAGGGGTTGACATTTACAAATGTAGATATCAGCTAAAGCTTTAAATTTACTAATTTAGTAGTACCAAACATCAAATCTTTGTCAGAATGGTGAACAACAGCATAATTAAGATTTTGCCCGTGGGTGTTTGTGGTGAATAAGACAGCTTGGTTATTTTTGCTTATTTGATGTTGTCAATGCGATATGTTATGAATTCCTGTGTTTTACTATTATATTTGGTATATATACTAAAGAGACCATATTAGTATTACATCTATGTATTAATTGCCAAATTTGTTTAGATATTTGCTAACTTTTTGATAGATGGGAATAGACTTGGATAATAGATTTTAATCTAGACTTGATTCCTACATGTTAGTATTTTTTCCCCTCCTTTTCCCCTTTCTTAAAGAGATCACCTAGTTCCCAATGCAAGAGATCTTGCCAATAACTGTAATTTAAATATTACAAGAATGCACACTAAAATGCAAGAAAAACAAACTACATGTATATCATACTCCAAAGTTAACTTGAAATACCTTGAAACTTGTCATTAGCATTTAAGTCTAGCTTCCATGCCGTTTTATGAAGATTGAGTATAAACTTCTAATTCCATATTTTTTTTTCTAATTTGAAACTTTTTTGTACCGTAAAATTGTTATTTTTACTGTTGTTTTAATTAATTGGTAATGTTTCTGATGCTATGTCACAATCAGAGATCGGTTTGAAATAAAATAATAATTGCAGATCTAAGTTGTTCTTCAAATCAATTACTAATAAAACTGTAAGTTTTGAGAGAAGTGTGCAAAAATAATAAAATAAAAAAATAATAAAAAATAAGGTTTCTGCTTCCTCAAACTTCACTCTTTTGTTGCATAGTTGACCAATTACAAGACTTGTGAATTCTATGAAACATGGGAATTTTGGCTAGAAAAATTTATTTTTAGTTTCTCAGACCAAAAAAATATGAAATATAATGCGACAGACAGGATATTAAAGCAGTATTTATTGCAAGATTTACCAAGGGGATTTTCATATTTAAAAATGAAGTTGTTCCCCTTTTCAATACATGTGTATAGCAATAAATGAATCAAAACTGCAGCATTGCCAGTGCCAAAGTCATTTTGGCCAAAATATTAAATTCAATACATGTATTAAGTTCATTCATCAACTTTAGTGGTGCAAGAGGATTAATTAAAAAGAATTGTCTAACCTAGGCAATACTGTAAATGTATTGCATTTGGCTTGTATTCTATTAAGCTTACACTAAATCAAGTTCATGGCTAAAGTCTTGCATACATGTATAAGAATTATAGGTACATGTACTTTCAAAAATATGCTACATTAACTTGTTGAAAAATTAATTTCCGCGAAATATCGTACACGCAAAATATAATTCATTTTTATTAAGTTGTTAGTAAATTAAATTAATAAGTTGTAAAAAAAACCCCCAAACTACATTGTTTTTTATACAAATCTTTAATAGCAGTCATGGTCCTCATAGTAATTGATGTTTTTTATGTGTATGTTCAAAGTTCTTTGTGAATATATAGCACAGTCTGATTGCTGTATGTGTATAGCCTAGCTATTCTTATGATGGTCACTCAATTGTTGTGTAGCTATGGATTACCAGAATCCCGATCACAGTTTCAATGTCCAATCACTCCAATCATGAAATATCAGCGGCCAAACTCCAGCTCTGTTCTCATTTCTTCCTGTGTCTGGTCTAACAGCTCCAGAAGTTGGGAATAAAGCATGTGATCTTGTCCATGTGTCACCGACAGGATATCTCTCGCCTGAAGTAAAAGGTACAATAAATATCCTGGTGTCAAATAATGTACAATAATAAATAAATATATGGAATAAAAATATATACACAGTAACACTGATACATGTAGGTCATTTTCAAAGAAAAAAAAAGAAAAAAAAGAAACTAGATGTGTCAGTATGAGAGGTCTTTATAAATGCCCTGTTTGAATATCCAATCTCCAAGGGGGATAACTTTGGTAAAATTTGTCAATCAACATGAAACTCAAACGTAATCAATATATAAATAGGAATATCTCGTTTTAAAGCACTGCATAACAGTTAGGAAAATACCTATTGATAGATTAATGGATGAGAAGAGGTAACTGACACAACCATTTCATGGTATGAGCATACAAGGTCCAAACTTTTCAACAACACTGCTATTTACTTTGCATCTAATTTTAAAAAATAATTTATCAAAATTAAAATTATGTTATCTTGGAAAAAAAGTAATTGAATTGATAAAAGTTTTCAAACCTGTTGTAAGAGCTTGAGAGCTTCCTTTAAGTTGTGTAAATAGAGGTGGATTTTCCCGAGTTTTAAAAGCTGAATTCCTAGATTTGGACTGTTTGGGGGATAATACTTCCTGGGTAAAAAAAAAAAAAAGAAATGAAAAATACATCTTTCAAAAAGTTGAATGACCAAAATAAATAAAAACAAATTCAGCAGAGCTGAATAAATTTGGCTTATGTATCCTTCAAACATTGTCTTAATCTGCAGTCACTATTGTAATACATGTAATATCAGATGAAGCGACCAATATCATAATTAAACATAGATGAAACATATTTACATATTTTGATGATATTTAATCACTATGATAAAAGGCAACTACATTAGTAATGGTACATAAATACCTGTATGCAGGCAGTGTTTCACTCCCATACACTAAAGCTTTGTCCCATAACTGGAGATCCACTGAGGCATCAAATAAACAGTCTAAAATCTTACCACAGCTGAGATTCAGGGGATGTAAAAAGTTTTTGTTCTGATTTAAGCAGCTCTCGCACATATTTAAAATTCTTTCTGGATCTAAAAGGAAATATGCAACAATAAGATTAAAGATATTAAAGGAAAATTACATGCATTAATTAATTGATCAAAATTTAAAAAAAAAATCGAAAGGATGAAGAGACAAGTAAATACTGATAGTACATGTATCAATATTTGATCCCATATAGAAAGAGTACCAATATATGTACATCTTTCTCATGCGTTTCAGAGACGGCACCATTTATAACACAGACTTGCCATTTGATTGCTTGGCTCTCTTGGCTTCCTCCAGACATCCTCGGCATTCTTCCTCCAGTCCCAAAGCCTTCTGAATAAACTTGTGGTCACTGACCAACTGACCACAGATGAAGCAGGAAGTTAGCATTGCACCATCTGAAAAGATTTTCTTTTTTTCTTGGATTAATATTTATCATCAGAAACCAAAGGTTGATTCTGCTTCAATCCTCTCTCATAAGAAAAAATAGAAAAAAGAATGTAGCAGAATCAACCCTGGGTTTCCAATGATGTCTCATATTCTCTCTTCTGGAAAAATAAACAACAGAAATGAACCTTAATGCTATCGATATACTATTAATTACATATTTACATAACCTTTAAGGCTAAAAAGTCACTCCTATTACATGTAGCTTGCTCTAGTATACATGTCTATGGGGAACAAACTACTCACCATCAGTCACTGAGATATACCCCTCCATACAGTCCTTGTCTGGGCATTTTATTGCCAGCATAGATTTCTCCTAAAAACAAAACATCATCTAAAGGGAATTGGTATAATTAAATTATTCCATGATGATCATGCAGTCTTCATATATGTACATGTACCTGTACATGCAGACATTATATTATATTCTGCACCATATAAGTTTGTATTTTTTAGTGAATTAATTGTTGCATGATTTAATTCAATGCAAAGTACAGGTAAATATGGCTTGTACTAAATGCTCATTATGAAACATGTCTTTAGCTAGACTTGTTATTCATCATCAATATCACCTATCAGATAAAAAGAGGGGTCATCAGACAAAAAATAACTTGTCACTGGCATTACTTGCATCAATCTGTCAATCATGTATGGAAAATCAATATACTAAAAAAAATGTGTGATCTTTTACATGACCAAATGAATTACACTTCTCAACTTCCTATACTATCTTTTTTTTTTTTTTTTTTTTCAAATTACCCCAATAATTTTGTACCTTTTAGATACCTTGAGGCTAATATTATACATGATAAAGCCTCGTTAAATTGTATTGTACTTCTTTTTTTTATATCTGTGAGTTATCTATATATATTTCTGTTGATATTGATTTAAGCAAATGGAGACTCAGGATGTTGTTGATGTCATTCACAGCTGTTTCCTTACACACAGATGTCACCCTCTCCTCTCAGTTTAAGAATACCAATCAATCAATACACACTTCATATGTACACATCGAGATGGACACAGATGTAAAAAAAAATTCTTTTTAATAACAATTCAATTTATTACTGAACTAGCTATTTTACTCTTGTCATTTTAACTTGAGATATTCTTGTTCAAAAAATAGTTATTATAGATCTTTAATCATTATTTTCTTTTGTTTCTTTAATTGTTTTTTTTTTCTAATTGGGATCATAAATAATAAAATGCTACTTCATGGTTTATAACAAATTGTAAACAACTTAAGATAAAGATGTGCATACTGGTAATTATTTCTCTAAATTACTGGTACCGTATTTCATTTCTCTAATAACAAACTATAAAAAAAAACTCCAAAATGAACAACATCCAAATAAGCACTCAATCTAATTTGGTGCTAAAAGTAAAATCCCAATATACAGGAGCAGTAATCAATCTAATGAAAGAGGCCCTACCAAGTCTATACCCTACAGAACATTAAAACACATGCGAGGCTGATACATCAATTTAAGTCCCTCCCCACCCCTACTCTTGTCTCAGTTATTGATCGTGGGTGATTATGAAGTTTGATTAAAACAACATCTGGTCCCTTACAGTACTTGACAGGATCCTATATTACATGACCACTACTATCTGACACGTGCACATGACGTACTAGGTGTAGTATGTCTTACTAGGTCCTGAAGAGATTCAGGGCTGTTACTATATATGGAGAAACGTGGAGCATGTTCCTTGTGTAAGGATATAGTGCATGTCATGCTGTCTTACGATGGATGCAACAGAAGTATATAAGATTAAGAAGTTTCACTGTGTCAATTTATGAAGAGGAAACTGAAGAGGAAGATGCATGGTCTAAAACCTTATTGAAAATAAATGTTATGGTTCTAGTATAGAACAGTACAGTACATGAACTGGTATTAGATTCAATTTGCTGAATGTGGAATATTTTATTTATCAACTTTAATCTACGCCAGTATTTTATTTACCGGTAACTGAACAAAACGTTGATGTGAGAATCATATATATTGGACAAAACATTACCAAGGTTAAAGATTGCAGTCAAGGGAAAAAGGACATTACTTATTTTTAAAAAAAAAAAGCTGCAGACAGCTATGGAGTCCCCTTTGACCTCTGAACTGCTTCAGTGTGCTATCTGCCTGGGAGAGCTGGACGATGCCTATGCCCTCCCCTGCCTTCACTCCTTCTGTTCCCAGTGTTTACAAGGCCACATTTCTGTGTCCCAGAAAAAGGTCTCCAAAACACTCAAGCTGAAGAGGTTTCCCTGTCCCACCTGCAGAGTATGGATTAACTCCCCTGGTAGTGGGATCTTGGACTTTACTAAGGATTTCAGGGTCGTCAAATTGAAAGACGCTTTAAAAGAATGGAAGAAAACAAGAAGCAGTGAGAAAATCCTGACTTGTGGGCTATGTGAGAAAGACTTCAGTGATCCCTTGGACCATTATTGTGCCGACTGTCAAAAGTACCTGTGTGCTGCGTGTTGCACATACCATAACTCTCATTCAGTTTTATCAAATCACATCATGTTCCCTGTTTCATCTGGACAAGGAGAAAATGAAAGCATAAAGTGTTCAGGGCATTTGAATGAACAGATAAAATATCACTGTGAAACTTGCAGCTTGGGAATTTGTGTGAAATGCATCATAGAAGAGCACAGAAATCACGAAATTATTGATCACAAATATGGCAGCAATCCTCGAAAGGTTGAAATGAGAAACAGTATGTATCAACTTCGAACCCAACTTTTCCTCTTAAATGAAGTCATGTTTAATTTGACCAGCATTGAGGGTCACATTAGAAATCAACATGAACAGATAAAACTTCAAATTAGGAAACATTCCCATAAGATGATAAATCATGTCTACCAAGAACAGAGCAGATTGCTGAAAGAAACAGATGTCGACTACCAACAAAAATATGATGACCTCAGTAAGAGAAAAGAAAATTGTAAGGCATTTATACATCATTTAACAAATCTTCAGTCTAAACTAGAATCTCTTCTCAGAGTCCCAGATATCAGCACAGTTTTAGATAATTTCCAGTCCCTATTGAAAGATACCCAAGATACTGAAATGGTGGAAATTTACACTAAAGAATTAGTTGACATTCCAAAATGTGCTCAATATATGTCTACCAATGTAGGAAAACTTGGTCACATAATATATGGAGATCAAACAACCATCAAACCAACATGTACAGACCTCCATAAGAAGTATGGTCATTCAGATCAAATGTCTGGTATAATCTATGAGTCCAGAGTCAAGGGGAGACAAGATATGAAACTTTTCCATGGAAGGACAAGTCCAATAGCGAGTCACCTAGAAGACCACAGGCCTAGCTATCCAGTGGCAAAACTACTGTGTCACATTGGAGGAAAGGGAACAAAACAGTATCAACTAAGTATTCCATATGGAATAGCATTTTCAGCAGATGAAAGGCTAGTAGTTGCAGAAAATGGCAATGGAAGAATTCAAATGTTTACCAAAGAAGGAGTTTTTCTCAAGATGTTACCCCTTCCTAGATGTTGTCCACGGTCGTTAAGCTTACTTCAGGACCAGAAAGTGGTTTTTACTGATGAAAATGAAAAATGTCTGAAAATAATAAATTTAGAAACCTCTGATATATCTTCCGTTACCACTAGATTCACTGAAAAAACTGTGTCGTTTCCTTTTGGAGTTGCTTCCCTTCGTGATGGGAGGTTTGTCATCTCAGACATGATTTATGAAACGGTCACACTTACATCTTCTACTGGTGTTATCGAGAAACAGCTTGGAGAGGAGGACCCTAGCAATGTGTATGACAACCCCTCATACCTGGCTACAGATTCTGAAGACAACATCTTTGTTTCTGACTCGGGAAACCATAAAATCAAAGTGTACAACAAACACGGACTGTTTCTATTTCAGTTTGGCAATGATGGAGTCGAAGATGGACAACTGAGGTATCCAAAAGGAATAGCTGTGGATAAGAATGGTCTGATTTATGTAGCAGATGCTGGAAACGACCGAATCGTAGTCTTCTCCAGGCTTGGGTTCTTTCTGTCTGTCCTGGTGGATAGGAACTATGGGATTGAGAGACCAACAGGCCTGGCCTATAGTCCAACTGGACTCCTTGCTGTCTCCATGCCAGACAAACATGAAGTCTTTGTGTATCAGCTTGACAATTCAATTCCATGTCAATTTTAGTCTTGAATGTGTTCTTGACACATATTACAATGTTGGCCACACATTTTCATTTGTCTTCCAGCTGTTGAACATTGATTTATGTTAATTTTGGACTTCTGATTTTTGCAATGTATTTTACCTTTCACATTGATAGAATATTATATGCATTTTTAAACACAATTTTTGGATTTTTTTTTCTCTATCACTAATTAAATTATACATGTATTAACCTTGGTAATATTGTATTTTATGTGACAAGAAAATTTCATTAAAGAAATAATGATGATAATGATGATGATGAAAACAAAGAGTATCACTACAGATATTTACACTTGTATAATCCTACAGACGGCTCTTACCAAATCTTTGTCCTGACACCAGGAACATTCACACTTGAAGTAATACTGCTCCATCAGCATCTTCCTTCTCTCAGCTGTGCTATTCAACTGATCAATGTAACTGATGAAGACCTACAGGATACAAACAAAAGAAATTAGGATCCCTAACTACAAAACTGGTTTGAAAAAACCCCCTAATAATATGAACTTTTAATCTTATTTTTATCGTCTTGTAGAGGTATAAAATATTGCAACTACCAGTACCAGTACTAATTGTTGTTTTTTTTTTTCATCCAAATCTTCTGAATTTTTGGCATTGTTTAATTAAAAAAAACCCAACAACTTTTTATGAAAGAACTTACAAGTTTTAGGGAACTTACACTGGAAGGGGTAGGATCTGCTATTGGTGCTACTGCTCTCAAGTGTAGAGACTTGCCCTGGAATGTGATGACAGCATTAGGTGTACACCTGTGGTCCAGTAGAGAGGGCCTGAAAGTGACAGAGTTGTTTGTGTGTCAGAAAAATCTATGTATCATTAAAACATACACAATGTGTTTAAAGAGTTAAAGATATTAGGGGGAGGAAAGTACAGAGTGAGACATTGATTATCACTTCTAAAAACAACTGTAACTGTAGGAGTTAGTGTAACTTTATTACTTTTAATTCCGCCTTCTATTCATATACTGATATCATGTACAGTTTTCAAGTACTGACCCTAAATATATCCCCACACCTATAGGCTGCATCTCCTCCCCACAGATGGTGAAGCTGTTGGTAGTCATCTGTTACACAAAGTTGTAAATTATCAGAAAGATTAGAACCATTTTAACAAGACCTTGGACTTTCAGTAGGACATAGCTATCTATTTCTTGCATCAAAACAAGTTAAAAATGACGCGGTTTCAAGCAAAATATGCACCGATTGTGTAGTCTGAGCTCAAAAGTCAGACAAGTCTTGTTGATTTCAAAGTGCCATGGCTGAGTGGCCAGCAATGAAATAGACAGGCCTATGTCACATTGCTGTTTGACACAACTACCCCAAGTCCAAGCTCTTGTTAAAATGGTTCTATCACTCTAATACTAGCTTATTCAATCTGTTGACTACAATTCCATATATGCATGCACTCTCAATTAAGCAAAAAATTAAAGATATCTAGGATGTATTGCAGATTTCAGAAAAAGGACACAATCAACTTTTCAAATATTTTGCTGATATAGGGGACGTGAAAAAAAATTAACTATACAAGTGCATCAATACAGTATTGATTTGCCTAAATTGATAAATTAAAATATACATCATATTCCTGGTTTCTGATTTTTACTAATCTTGTGTAAATTGAAACCTGCTTCCATTGTCACAATAGCTTGAAAACTATAAATAAATGTGCAATAACCTTTCCAAAAATTTGTAGAAGGTCACGTGAAGAAGGAAGGTCAAGGACACCAGCAGACACCTTCTGTAAAGTGAACAAATGCTGGGAAAGCTGATCACATCGTGTTTTATCATTTGTTATTTCTTTTTCATCTACAATTAAAACATAGCCTTCGTCTTATGATTGTGTTATAGATTCAATAAGATCTAACTATAAGAAAGAAGTCATTCCCCTCTTCAGAAAAAACAAGAGGCCCATGGGCCACATCGCTCACCTGAGCAACACTAGACATTATAATAAAATCAGCTAAATATAAACCTACATCAAACTTTGAACCTTATATGTGGCACAAGAATTATCCAGGTCCACAATCTAAACAACTGAGAATCAACAAATGTCAATATGATTGCATATTAGTAATACTATATACTAAATATTTTTGAGAATGATCAAATTTATTTCCAATGTAAAAATTTGACCCCCCCCTTATAGTTTCATCCTTTTTTATTAGATTTTTTAAGAATTTTTCTCTATATATATAACACTACCTGAGAACGCTTTCACTCAAGTAACAGCTTTTCTGCTCAATTGATTTTCAAAACTAAGATATTTCTCTTTAC
>WFKH01011581.1:50886812-50899164 GCA_016163765.1 Magallana hongkongensis | reverse complement strand
GTAAAGAGAAATATCTTAGTTTTGAAAATCAATTGAGCAGAAAAGCTGTTACTTGAGTGAAAGCGTTCTCAGGTAGTGTTATATATATAGAGAAAAATTCTTAAAAAATCTAATAAAAAAGGATGAAACTATAAGGGGGGGGTCAAATTTTTACATTGGAAATAAATTTGATCATTCTCAAAAATATTTAGTATATAGTATTACTAATATGCAATCATATTGACATTTGTTGATTCTCAGTTGTTTAGATTGTGGACCTGGATAATTCTTGTGCCACATATAAGGTTCAAAGTTTGATGTAGGTTTATATTTAGCTGATTTTATTATAATGTCTAGTGTTGCTCAGGTGAGCGATGTGGCCCATGGGCCTCTTGTTTTTTTCTGAAGAGGGGAATGACTTCTTTCTTATAGTTAGATCTTATTGAATCTATAACACAATCATAAGACGAAGGCTATGTTTTAATTGTAGATGAAAAAGAAATAACAAATGATAAAACACGATGTGATCAGCTTTCCCAGCATTTGTTCACTTTACAGAAGGTGTCTGCTGGTGTCCTTGACCTTCCTTCTTCACGTGACCTTCTACAAATTTTTGGAAAGGTTATTGCACATTTATTTATAGTTTTCAAGCTATTGTGACAATGGAAGCAGGTTTCAATTTACACAAGATTAGTAAAAATCAGAAACCAGGAATATGATGTATATTGTAATTTATCAATTTAGGCAAATCAATACTGTATTGATGCACTTGTATAGTTAATTTTTTTTCACGTCCCCTATATCAGCAAAATATTTGAAAAGTTGATTGTGTCCTTTTTCTGAGATCTGCAATACATCCTAGATATCTTTAATTTTTTGCTTAATTGAGAGTGCATGCATATATGGAATTGTAGTCAACAGATTGAATAAGCTAGTATTAGAGTGATAGAACCATTTTAACAAGAGCTTGGACTTGGGGTAGTTGTGTCAAACAGCAATGTGACATAGGCCTGTCTATTTCATTGCTGGCCACTCAGCCATGGCACTTTGAAATCAACAAGACTTGTCTGGCTTTTGAGCTCAGACTACACAATCGGTGCATATTTTGCTTGAAACCGCGTCATTTTTAACTTGTTTTGATGCAAGAAATAGATAGCTATGTCCTACTGAAAGTCCAAGGTCTTGTTAAAATGGTTCTAATCTTTCTGATAATTTACAACTTTGTGTAACAGATGACTACCAACAGCTTCACCATCTGTGGGGAGGAGATGCAGCCTATAGGTGTGGGGATATATTTAGGGTCAGTACTTGAAAACTGTACATGATATCAGTATATGAATAGAAGGCGGAATTAAAAGTAATAAAGTTACACTAACTCCTACAGTTACAGTTGTTTTTAGAAGTGATAATCAATGTCTCACTCTGTACTTTCCTCCCCCTAATATCTTTAACTCTTTAAACACATTGTGTATGTTTTAATGATACATAGATTTTTCTGACACACAAACAACTCTGTCACTTTCAGGCCCTCTCTACTGGACCACAGGTGTACACCTAATGCTGTCATCACATTCCAGGGCAAGTCTCTACACTTGAGAGCAGTAGCACCAATAGCAGATCCTACCCCTTCCAGTGTAAGTTCCCTAAAACTTGTAAGTTCTTTCATAAAAAGTTGTTGGGTTTTTTTTAATTAAACAATGCCAAAAATTCAGAAGATTTGGATGAAAAAAAAAAACAGCAATTAGTACTGGTACTGGTAGTTGCAATATTTTATACCTCTACAAGACGATAAAAATAAGATTAAAAGTTCATATTATTAGGGGGTTTTTTCAAACCAGTTTTGTAGTTAGGGATCCTAATTTCTTTTGTTTGTATCCTGTAGGTCTTCATCAGTTACATTGATCAGTTGAATAGCACAGCTGAGAGAAGGAAGATGCTGATGGAGCAGTATTACTTCAAGTGTGAATGTTCCTGGTGTCAGGACAAAGATTTGGTAAGAGCCGTCTGTAGGATTATACAAGTGTAAATATCTGTAGTGATACTCTTTGTTTTCATCATCATCATTATCATCATTTCTTTAATGAAATTTTCTTGTCACATAAAATACAATATTATCAAGGTTAATACATGTATAATTTAATTAGTGATAGAGAAAAAAAAATCCAAAAATTGTGTTTAAAAATGCATATAATATTCTATCAATGTGAAAGGTAAAATACATTGCAAAAATCAGAAGTCCAAAATTAACATAAATCAATGTTCAACAGCTGGAAGACAAATGAAAATGTGTGGCCAACATTGTAATATGTGTCAAGAACACATTCAAGACTAAAATTGACATGGAATTGAATTGTCAAGCTGATACACAAAGACTTCATGTTTGTCTGGCATGGAGACAGCAAGGAGTCCAGTTGGACTATAGGCCAGGCCTGTTGGTCTCTCAATCCCATAGTTCCTATCCACCAGGACAGACAGAAAGAACCCAAGCCTGGAGAAGACTACGATTCGGTCGTTTCCAGCATCTGCTACATAAATCAGACCATTCTTATCCACAGCTATTCCTTTTGGATACCTCAGTTGTCCATCTTCGACTCCATCATTGCCAAACTGAAATAGAAACAGTCCGTGTTTGTTGTACACTTTGATTTTATGGTTTCCCGAGTCAGAAACAAAGATGTTGTCTTCAGAATCTGTAGCCAGGTATGAGGGGTTGTCATACACATTGCTAGGGTCCTCCTCTCCAAGCTGTTTCTCGATAACACCAGTAGAAGATGTAAGTGTGACCGTTTCATAAATCATGTCTGAGATGACAAACCTCCCATCACGAAGGGAAGCAACTCCAAAAGGAAATGACACAGTTTTTTCAGTGAATCTAGTGGTAACGGAAGATATATCAGAGGTTTCTAAATTTATTATTTTCAGACATTTTTCATTTTCATCAGTAAAAACCACTTTCTGGTCCTGAAGTAAGCTTAACGACCGTGGACAACATCTAGGAAGGGGTAACATCTTGAGAAAAACTCCTTCTTTGGTAAACATTTGAATTCTTCCATTGCCATTTTCTGCAACTACTAGCCTTTCATCTGCTGAAAATGCTATTCCATATGGAAGACTTAGTTGATACTGTTTTGTTCCCTTTCCTCCAATGTGACACAGTAGTTTTGCCACTGGATAGCTAGGCCTGTGGTCTTCTAGGTGACTCGCTATTGGACTTGTCCTTACATGGAAAAGTTTCATATCTTGTCTCCCCTTGACTCTGGACTCATAGATTATACCAGACATTTGATCTGAATGACCATACTTCTTATGGAGGTCTGTACATGTTGGTTTGATGGTTGTTTGATCTCCATATATTATGTGACCAAGTTTTCCTACATTGGTAGACATATATTGAGCACATTTTGGAATGTCAACTAATTCTTTAGTGTAAATTTCCACCATTTCAGTATCTTGGGTATCTTTCAATAGGGACTGGAAATTATCTAAAACTGTGCTGATATCTGGGACTCTGAGAAGAGATTCTAGTTTAGACTGTAGATTTGTTAAATGATGTATAAATGCCTTACAATTTTCTTTTCTCTTACTGAGGTCATCATATTTTTGTTGGTAGTCGACATCTGTTTCTTTCAGCAATCTGCTCTGTTCTTGGTAGACATGATTTATCATCTTATGGGAATGTTTCCTAATTTGAAGTTTTGTCTGTTCATGTTGATTTCTAATGTGACCCTCAATGCTGGTCAAATTAAACATGACTTCATTTAAGAGGAAAAGTTGGGTTCGAAGTTGATACATACTGTTTCTCATTTCAACCTTTCGAGGATTGCTGCCATATTTGTGATCAATAACTTCGTGATTTCTGTGCTCTTCTATGATGCATTTCACACAAATTCCCAAGCTGCAAGTTTCACAGTGATATTTTATCTGTTCATTCAAATGCCCTGAACACATTATGCTTTCATTTTCTCCTTGTCCAGATGAAACAGGGAACATGATGTGATTTGATAAAACTGAATGAGAGTTATGGTATGTGCAACACGCAGCACACAGGTACTTTTGACAGTCGGCACAATAATGGTCCAAGGGATCACTGAAGTCTTTCTCACATAGCCCACAAGTCAGGATTATCTCACTGCTTCTTGTTTTCTTCCATTCTTTCAAAGCGTCTTTCAATTTGACGACCCTGAAATCCTTAGTAAAGTCCAAGATCCCACTACCAGGGGAGTTAATCCATACTCTGCAGGTGGGACAGGGAAACCTCTTCAGCTTGAGTGTTTTGGAGACCTTTTTCTGGGACACAGAAATGTGGCCTTGTAAACACTGGGAACAGAAGGAGTGAAGGCAGGGGAGGACATAGGCATCGTCCAGCTCTCCCAGGCAGATAGCACACTGAAGCAGTTCAGAGGTCAAAGGGGACTCCATAGCTGTCTGCAGCTTTTTTTTTTTAAAACTAAGTAATGTCCTTTTTCCCTTGACTGCAATCTTTAACCTTGGTAATGTTTTGTCCAATATATATGATTCTCACATCAACGTTTTGTTCAGTTAAATAAAATACTGGCGTAGATTAAAGTTGATAAATAAAATATTCCACATTCAGCAAATTGAATCTAATACCAGTTCATGTACTGTACTGTTCTATACTAGAACCATAACATTTATTTTCAATAAGGTTTTAGACCATGCATCTTCCTCTTCAGTTTCCTCTTCATAAATTGACACAGTGAAACTCCTTAATCTTATATACTTCTGTTGCATCCATCGTAAGACAGCATGACATGCACTATATCCTTACACAAGGAACATGCTCCACGTTTCTCCATATATAGTAACAGCCCTGAATCTCTTCAGGACCTAGTAAGACATACTACACCTAGTACGTCATGTGCACGTGTCAGATAGTAGTGGTCATGTAATATAGGATCCTGTCAAGTACTGTAAGGGACCAGATGTTGTTTTAATCAAACTTCATAATCACCCACGATCAATAACTGAGACAAGAGTAGGGGTGGGGAGGGACTTAAATTGATGTATCAGCCTCGCATGTGTTTTAATGTTCTGTAGGGTATAGACTTGGTAGGGCCTCTTTCATTAGATTGATTACTGCTCCTGTATATTGGGATTTTACTTTTAGCACCAAATTAGATTGAGTGCTTATTTGGATGTTGTTCATTTTGGAGTTTTTTTTATAGTTTGTTATTAGAGAAATGAAATACGGTACCAGTAATTTAGAGAAATAATTACCAGTATACACATCTTTATCTTAAGTTGTTTACAATTTGTTATAAACCATGAAGTAGCATTTTATTATTTATGATCCCAATTAGAAAAAAAAAACAATTAAAGAAACAAAAGAAAATAATGATTAAAGATCTATAATAACTATTTTTTGAACAAGAATATCTCAAGTTAAAATGACAAGAGTAAAATAGCTAGTTCAGTAATAAATTGAATTGTTATTAAAAAGAATTTTTTTTACATCAGTATCCATCTCGATGTGTACATATGAAGTGTGTATTGATTGATTGGTATTCTTAAACTGAGAGGAGAGGGTGACATCTGTGTGTAAGGAAACAGCTGTGAATGACATCAACAATATCCTGAGTCTCCATTTGCTTAAATCAATATCAACAGAAATATATATATATATAACTCACAGATATAAAAAAAAAAAAGAAGTACAATTCAATTTAATGAGGCTTTATCATGTATAATATTAGCCTCAAGGTATCTAAAAGGTACAAAATTATTGGGGTAATTTGAAAAAAAAAAAAGATAGTATAGGAAGTTGAAAGTATAATTCATTTGGTCATGCAAAAGATCACACATTTTTTTTAGTATATTGATTTTCCATACATGATTGACAGATTGATGCAAGTAATGCCAATGGCAAGTTATTTTTTGTCTGATGACCCCTCTTTTTATCTGATAGGTGATACTGATGATGAATAACAAGTCTAGCTAAAGACATGTTTCATAATGAGCATTTAGTACAAGCCATATTTACCTGTACTTTGCATTGAATTAAATCATGTGACAATTAATTTACTAAAAAATACAAACTTATATGGTGCAGAATATTATATAATGTCTGCATGTACAGGTACATGTACATATATGAAGACTGCATGATCATCATGGAATAATTTAATTATACCAATTCACTTTAGATGATGTTTTGTTTTTAGGAGAAATCTATGCTGGCAATAAAATGCCCAGACAAGGACTGTATGGAGGGGTATATCTCAGTGACTGATGGTGAGTAGTTTGTTCCCCATAGACATGTATACTAGAGCAAGCTACATGTAATAGGAGTGACTTTTTAGCCTTAAAGGTTATGTAAATATGTAATTAATAGTATATCGATAGCATTAAGGTTCATTTCTGTTGTTTATTTTTCCAGAAGAGAGAATATGAGACATCATTGGAAACCCAGGGTTGATTCTGCTACATTCTTTTTTCTATTTTTTCTTATGAGAGAGGATTGAAGCAGAATCAACCTTTGGTTTCTGATGATAAATATTAATCCAAGAAAAAAAGAAAATCTTTTCAGATGGTGCAATGCTAACTTCCTGCTTCGTCTGTGGTCAGTCGGTCAGTGACCACAAGTTTATTCAGAAGGCTTTGGGACTGGAGATAGAATGCCGAGGATGTCTGGAGGAAGCCAAGAGAGCCAAGCAATCAAATGGCAAGTCTGTGTTATAAATGGTGCCGTCTCTGAAACGCATGAGAAAGATGTACATATATTGGTACTCTTTCTATATGGGATCAAATATTGATACATGTACTATCAGTATTTACTTGTCTCTTCATCCTTTCGATTTTTTTTTTAAATTTTGATCAATTAATTAATGCATGTAATTTTCCTTTAATATCTTTAATCTTATTGTTGCATATTTCCTTTTAGATCCAGAAAGAATTTTAAATACGTGCGAGAGCTGCTTAAATCAGAACAAAAACTTTTTACATCCCCTGAATCTCAGCTGTGGTAAGATTTTAGACTGTTTATTTGATGCCTCAGTGGATCTCCAGTTATGGGACAAAGCTTTAGTGTATGGGAGTGAAACACTGCCTGCATACAGGTATTTATGTACCATTACTAATGTAGTTGCCTTTTATCATAGTGATTAAATATCATCAAAATATGTAAATATGTTTCATCTATGTTTAATTATGATATTGGTCGCTTCATCTGATATTACATGTATTACAATAGTGACTGCAGATTAAGACAATGTTTGAAGGATACATAAGCCAAATTTATTCAGCTCTGCTGAATTTGTTTTTATTTATTTTGGTCATTCAACTTTTTGAAAGATGTATTTTTCATTTCTTTTTTTTTTTTTTACCCAGGAAGTATTATCCCCCAAACAGTCCAAATCTAGGAATTCAGCTTTTAAAACTCGGGAAAATCCACCTCTATTTACACAACTTAAAGGAAGCTCTCAAGCTCTTACAACAGGTTTGAAAACTTTTATCAATTCAATTACTTTTTTTCCAAGATAACATAATTTTAATTTTGATAAATTATTTTTTAAAATTAGATGCAAAGTAAATAGCGGTGTTGTTGAAAAGTTTGGACCTTGTATGCTCATACCATGAAATGGTTGTGTCAGTTACCTCTTCTCATCCATTAATCTATCAATAGGTATTTTCCTAACTGTTATGCAGTGCTTTAAAACGAGATATTCCTATTTATATATTGATTACGTTTGAGTTTCATGTTGATTGACAAATTTTACCAAAGTTATCCCCCTTGGAGATTGGATATTCAAACAGGGCATTTATAAAGACCTCTCATACTGACACATCTAGTTTCTTTTTTTTCTTTTTTTTTCTTTGAAAATGACCTACATGTATCAGTGTTACTGTGTATATATTTTTATTCCATATATTTATTTATTATTGTACATTATTTGACACCAGGATATTTATTGTACCTTTTACTTCAGGCGAGAGATATCCTGTCGGTGACACATGGACAAGATCACATGCTTTATTCCCAACTTCTGGAGCTGTTAGACCAGACACAGGAAGAAATGAGAACAGAGCTGGAGTTTGGCCGCTGATATTTCATGATTGGAGTGATTGGACATTGAAACTGTGATCGGGATTCTGGTAATCCATAGCTACACAACAATTGAGTGACCATCATAAGAATAGCTAGGCTACACATACAGCAATCAGACTGTGCTATATATTCACAAAGAACTTTGAACATACACATAAAAAACATCAATTACTATGAGGACCATGACTGCTATTAAAGATTTGTATAAAAAACAATGTAGTTTGGGGTTTTTTTTTACAACTTATTAATTTAATTTACTAACAACTTAATAAAAATGAATTATATTTTGCGTGTACGATATTTCGCGGAAATTAATTTTTCAACAAGTTAATGTAGCATATTTTTGAAAGTACATGTACCTATAATTCTTATACATGTATGCAAGACTTTAGCCATGAACTTGATTTAGTGTAAGCTTAATAGAATACAAGCCAAATGCAATACATTTACAGTATTGCCTAGGTTAGACAATTCTTTTTAATTAATCCTCTTGCACCACTAAAGTTGATGAATGAACTTAATACATGTATTGAATTTAATATTTTGGCCAAAATGACTTTGGCACTGGCAATGCTGCAGTTTTGATTCATTTATTGCTATACACATGTATTGAAAAGGGGAACAACTTCATTTTTAAATATGAAAATCCCCTTGGTAAATCTTGCAATAAATACTGCTTTAATATCCTGTCTGTCGCATTATATTTCATATTTTTTTGGTCTGAGAAACTAAAAATAAATTTTTCTAGCCAAAATTCCCATGTTTCATAGAATTCACAAGTCTTGTAATTGGTCAACTATGCAACAAAAGAGTGAAGTTTGAGGAAGCAGAAACCTTATTTTTTATTATTTTTTTATTTTATTATTTTTGCACACTTCTCTCAAAACTTACAGTTTTATTAGTAATTGATTTGAAGAACAACTTAGATCTGCAATTATTATTTTATTTCAAACCGATCTCTGATTGTGACATAGCATCAGAAACATTACCAATTAATTAAAACAACAGTAAAAATAACAATTTTACGGTACAAAAAAGTTTCAAATTAGAAAAAAAAATATGGAATTAGAAGTTTATACTCAATCTTCATAAAACGGCATGGAAGCTAGACTTAAATGCTAATGACAAGTTTCAAGGTATTTCAAGTTAACTTTGGAGTATGATATACATGTAGTTTGTTTTTCTTGCATTTTAGTGTGCATTCTTGTAATATTTAAATTACAGTTATTGGCAAGATCTCTTGCATTGGGAACTAGGTGATCTCTTTAAGAAAGGGGAAAAGGAGGGGAAAAAATACTAACATGTAGGAATCAAGTCTAGATTAAAATCTATTATCCAAGTCTATTCCCATCTATCAAAAAGTTAGCAAATATCTAAACAAATTTGGCAATTAATACATAGATGTAATACTAATATGGTCTCTTTAGTATATATACCAAATATAATAGTAAAACACAGGAATTCATAACATATCGCATTGACAACATCAAATAAGCAAAAATAACCAAGCTGTCTTATTCACCACAAACACCCACGGGCAAAATCTTAATTATGCTGTTGTTCACCATTCTGACAAAGATTTGATGTTTGGTACTACTAAATTAGTAAATTTAAAGCTTTAGCTGATATCTACATTTGTAAATGTCAACCCCTCAGTAAATTTGACACACTTTGTCATAATTTGTTGATTTGTATTGAAATATCAAAAGTGTGCCTGATTTTTCAAAATCACAGAGCAATTGCACATCAACTTGATGGTGAATTAAGTGCTATAATGCCTTAATGATAATGATCAGTGATATTCTCTTTGATATGCATACATTGATACCTGAGGGACATGCAACCTAGAATCTATTAAAATTGCATGAGAAATCATCAGTATATACAAGTGATCAGTTGCAAATGCATGTCAATTTTTCTTTCTTAACAAAAAGTTAACTATATATTTATAAGCACAGAAAGTCAACTATTAATTTTAACAAATAACAATAAATTGCATCTCACAAAAAATAAAGTCATTTGAATTTCTTGATGAGGACAAGCCTAATTATCACAGACTTCATTAGAATTCTTTCTTATCACTGGGTGAAATGACGTTTTTCTTCCCCAGGATTTTGCGTAGGTCTTTGCTCATGAAGTAAGGTTTCTCAGCAGAACCATCATTTCTCTCCAAATCTTCCACTACAAGTAAGAACATTGAATGATTATGAGGGACAGTTACACTTTCTCCTACCAATGTGTAACTAAGGTCGTATCTCATAACATTTTTTGCACATAGACTAAGCAAACAAAATGTTAATAATTCCTTTGAGGTCTATGGGCCGTATTGCTCACTTGAGCAACAAAATCTGACTACCCAGCTAGATGAGCTCAGATGAGCTAAATGGTAAGCAGAATCTTGCTAAGTTGGCAAGATGACAGATGTGCTGTCCATGTGCTGTATACTAAGTTGATGGCGAGGGGGTATTTTAAAACTATTCATATGGTTTTAAAGTATAAACTTACAGAAGCAGAGGAACAGTGTATCCACAGCCATCTCATATACACTGAAGAAACAGCTAGCTATGACATAGGAGCCCAGTGTGACCAGCTGAAAATTAACACAGAAACCAAGAAGCCGTAAGTTATTGAGCTATAATAGTAAAGTTACTCCATAGAATACTTCAAGCAAAAGGTACTCACCACAATGGGAACTACATAGAAGTTGAGGGACGGAGTGAAGGAAGCCAAGAATTCTATCCTGCCATCAAAGAAAAAGTAGGAGGAGGCAGCTGAAACGGAAAATGAAAAATATCACCAAGGAAAATTGAATAATCAATTTCATTCTTTTTAGTGACAACATCAGTTAGTAATGGACTCCATGGTATTTACCTGCGAAAGCCACCACCACCAGTTTACTGATGAACAACAGGAAGTCTGTCACTTTGTCTATCACCACAACTCTGTCAAAATAACAGTGTCACATATTATAAAGCCGGATTAGGTCATGTTTACATGGATCAAATTGAGGAGTATATGCAGCAGATCTAGAATTGAGAAGAGTTACCTTTTGTATTGAGTGAAAAATAAAATGTAAATGCATCAGAACTATGGGAAAACTGTTCTAGTATCAATTTCAGGACACGGAGAGAGAGTCAGAGAAAGACAACAATGAATCCTGGACCAGAATTGAGAACAGAGATGTACAGTAAAACTTGGTTACAGCGAAGTCCTAGGGACCAATGGATTTACTTTGTTATATCCGTAATTCGTTATATCTGTATAACAAATTCGTAATAATAACTATAGCGAATTCACTATATACATGTTTTTTTTCACCAGACTATAATTTTTGCTAATTGAGGCTTAAAATGAAAATAATTCTTTTGATTCCTTTAATAATCGGATTGTGAATTGAAAAATTTATATGTAAATAAATTCATTCAAACTGTTATGTTAAATAGTAATGCAACTTTTTAAACTGTAAAGAAATTCGTTATAAAAGTGTAAAATTTCGTTATTATTCACCTCTATGGGACTCAAAATCAGTTCGCTATATCCGTAAATTCGTTATATCCGAATTGTTATAACCGTAAAATTTTGCAAAGATTTGTTAAGAATTTTAATGGGGACTCAAAAAAACTTCGCTATATCCGAGAATTCGCTATATCCATGTTCGTACTAAATGAGTTTTACTGTACTGAGTTTAGATTTGGGACAGTTCAATGATGCACTTAATAATGCACAACCAAAGGCTAAGTTGTCTCACCTGACAATGTTCCTCATGATGAGCATGAAAGCATTCTTTGCTGAAGTACAGAAGTTTTTACCATGTGCTGCAATCTGTAGAAGAGAAAGAAACAAAAGAAATAATCATCTGTAATTCCATACTCTGAAAAATGCCTTAAACAATGAGTAATAATGAACCATGATAAAGAATCTTTCGTCACCAATTACATTGAAAAATTATAGTTTTTTCAAAATTAAAGATACACTTACAAGAATGTATGCATTTTTGTTCAGGAATTTCAGGAATTTTTCAAGGCACCAGAAGCAGCATTTGAGACATCTATACAGGAAAATAATGTGTGCACAAATATCATTGCTGTCCTTTTGCAAACCTTTATCTCAAAATCAAAAATAAGAAAATGATCTATACAAATGACAATTTTTACTGCACTCACTTGACAAAAAATTTAGCGACAGGGTTTTCCTTTCCCTTTAGTTTTGCATCCACATACTCCAGAAGAACGCGGATCATCTGTACTATGGCTATGATTAGAGCCCCAAAAGCCAGGGACCCCAGGTGATACCTAGCAAAGAGAAACC
>WFKH01011581.1:50871221-50886712 GCA_016163765.1 Magallana hongkongensis | reverse complement strand
ATTACTTTTTCACTTATTCCTAATTATCTCCCCTTGAAAGAGGGCGTGGCTCTTCATTTGAATAAACCTGAATCCCCTTCACCTAAGGATACTTTATGGCAAGTTTGGTTGAAATTGGCCCAGTGGTTCTTGAGAAAAAGATGAAAATGTGAAAAGTTTACAACAACAACGAAGACAACGACGACAACAACGACAACGGACAAATTGTGATCAGAAAAGCTCACTTGAGCCTTTGGCTCAGGTGATCTAAAAAAATGAAATACATCTTTTATTAAAAATAAAATCTCAGTCTTTTACGTTTTGTTTTCAAATTTTTGACTCAAGAAACTTAAGATTAATTTTTTACCCAAGGCAAAAATCAGTTGTATAACAATGAGAGACTTTGAATAAAATAATAATTACAGATAATTTGGGTTATACATTTACTATTGATATATAAAGTTGACTTACGTGACATAAGATCATTGAAAGACCTCCTTAATGCAAGCACTCCTTTTGGATCTTGTACAATGGAGCTATCCTGCAATAAAAAAAATATTCTGTACAGTAACCATACATGTAGCTGCAAAACTATAGCTCTTTGGGAAAAATTGCATCTGTCAACTATTACCTTGTTCTAATTAAATAATACATACATTAAATCTGATGACCAGTCTTAACAATAGTCTGGTACTATCTGTGGGAATCTTTGGCTGGAATCTCTTCAGACAAGGACACTCCTTCTTGTGAACGTACCAGTCAGTTTTCTACATTTCAAATCATGAACTCTAGTTACATAACAATGAAAATAACCTGCACAATTCTAGTTTTAAATATCATTTCCATTTCAATGATTGATTTGATCTTTACCTGACACTTTGTACTACAATATTTCACAGACGCACAGGCACTACATCTTTTCAATTCATCTACTCTGAGAAAAGAAACATTTCTATGTTAAACTGAAAATAATTATTCAAACTGGTCTCATTAAAAACGTGAAGAAAATAAACTTTAATTATTTATGATGGGCTCAGATGCCATCACTTTCTTGTCTAAGACTTTTTCTTTAAAAAAAAAACCTACTTCAAAAAGTGTGTTAAATTAATAAATTCAAGAGCAAAAAAAGTTGTCTTTTTTTGGTTAAAAACCCCACACGTTTTTTACTTTATGGATATGGCAAGAGTATTTTAAAAAATTCAGAGGCATGTTAACATTATGTTCAACATTTGTAATGGTTTTAATATGTTATATTAATTAATTTGTAAGTTGATGTTATTTTACACTTTGTACATGTACATTCTTATCGGTAATAATTATCTTAATAACCCCACCTGTCTATGCTATATGTACTGCCTGCTGACCACTATATTGATGATATAATTAATTGCATTGACTCCTGATCTTAGGGATCCAAAATATACATGTAAGCTCCTTACTGTCAGGAGCGGATCCATGGTATAAATACTCCAATGAAACCGTGTTAAGGATGACTTTGATTTCACACTTGGACTGTTAACTATGCTTTTAATTATTATTTGATTTATTGGATTATACTGTGATTATTACTTGGAATCATCTTGCCGTTAATTTAGTGATTGTATATAATTGTGATGTGTGTAAATAAACTTTAGAATAGATGAACTTGAGTCAAATTTTCAAGATATGAGGAAGGATTTATGCTACCAAAATATAGACTTTAAATTCTGAATTCAAAATATGAATACGACCGCTCGGTCGGCGCTACACATTGTAGAATTTTTTCACAGAATGCGTTTGAAAATGCAAGGGTAATAAGTCCAAACCAAGAGCATTTTTTTTTTAAACTTTTGTATACGTACGAAACTGCTTCTCAACGCACTGTTTACTATTTTTATCCCAAAGGAGTCATTATCATGTTTATCCAATATATAGTCATCTATTAATCCTGACGATTGTGTTACAATTTAGCAACACGGTCACGGGGACGTGAAAGCGTCATATCAATATGACATTCTAACCTAAATAAACTATTGATACTCAATTACCTTTTCATGCAGTTTTCGCATCTATAATCATGTTCTTTATTTGACAAAACGTGAGCGAAAGGCTCAGAAACACAGAGAATCGTGCCAGGTTCAACCATATTTATATTTTTCAAACTGGAACTCCACCGACGTTGCTAATTGAAAAACCAAGATTGCGCAAACTTTCTTTTTCCGAAAAGAATCAAACTAGTTTCAGGACGTTTTCAGTGAGTCAGAAGTATTAGGATGTGCCTCACAATTTTTTAAAAAGCACATTTCTAATTAGTCGATTTGAGGTAGAGACTGTACACTTCAATATACACTCACTCACTTCGAAACACACAAGTGCTGTATCTCACTTTTGTAGACATTAATTATAATTGAAAAAATAAATTTTCTAAAATTTCTCAAAATCATGACCATGCCTCTGTATCATCACAAAATGCACCATCAATCCATATTTGGTGAAGACTGGACCCGTAATAACTTAGATATGACCATCACAGGACACTTGCTCAAAAAACTTGAACCTGCTCCTAAGCTAAAAAAAAAACACGTCCACAACTTTTCCCTAGCACTCTTGCATATACAACTTCTTAAAAGATGCAAACTTTAGAATTAGTTATAACTGAAACAATTCTGTGTTTCTGTCTCTAGCTCAACTCTCAATGAACTTCATGTTTTGAAAACGACATAATATTATATAAACACAACAATTTTAATTTTATAATCTTACAATTAAAAATACATTTATGTTCTCCTTCAAATCATTCCACTCGTGTAAAAACACACTGGTATATTCTGGTTTAATTATATATATATATATTCATGTACAAGTTCCAAACACTTGTTTTTTCTGGTATAATTATTCTGAAACCATAACACAAACAGTATATTTGTATATTTTTAAAACACAACATATGTATAAAATTCCTATCAATCAAGTTACTACACTGTAGCACTTAAGGATTAACTTTCAGAACCCTCTCTAAATCAGCAACAGAGGTAACAGGAAGATCACAGGAGTAGTTTTTGCACACGTAGGCTGTCGCCTTGTCATCTTTCTTTGTTAAAGAGTTCAAAAACTCCAGTTTCCCCTTCATGAATTTGTCACTTGTTCCATCACATGTTATAGCAATCTTGTTTGGCAGATAATGCTTGGCAACACAGTTTTTCAGTGCAATAAGATCATCTGAATTTGGGTCTCCAACCAAAACAATCTGTTGAAAATAAAAAAGAACCATAGTTTAATACTTTTGTGTAAGAACATGTACTGGTGTTATAGAGATGGATTTTGTGCTGAAAATTATCCCCCCCCTCCCCAGAAGAAGAAATCCAGCTCTAGAGCAGCCTTTCATGTTGGGGGGGGGGGGGGGTGTCCTTACTCTAGTCATTTTCCCCTTCTATTGTCATCCAGAATGGGATTTAAGAGGTAGTAACCAAGTTAACATATTTTAGGATGTTGATTCATGTTGGGCAAGTTTTAAGAGAATTTAATTTACAAGTGTAATGACCCCCCCCCCCTTTTAAAAAAATTCTTTTGAGTAAATGATGATCATGGAAGAGGAAGATATATACAGCTTTCAAATTATTGTATATAAGTTTGGATGAGCTGTAAGATGATGGAGGAGGGGGAAAACTGACTCAGTGGGGAAGTTCTACCCCAGAGTTAAAATCCCTACCTCGGAAAGCTGATGCTAGAATGCAATTTCTGTGGGAGAAATCCTACATTAGAATTAGCTTTGTTGGGGGAGGGGATTTTCAGGGGGGAAATCCTGCTCTTCAAGACCAGTAAATGTCTTGTACATACTCTTTACTTTATTAAATCATCATTACATTCAAAATGATTTAACATTCACATAAAAAACAGCTTTTAATTATAATTTTTTTTTTAAAATGACGATGGTATAATCTAAGCGAGATTTGTTGAGACTAAAAAATTTGGATGGACATCTCTTTCGGAAGAGACGTTAGCTTTTTATAGTCTCAACGAATCTTGCGGAATTAATTATGGTACCGCTCTGGTCAAATCAAATACAAACAAAATTACCTGTTTGGGAGTGTCCTGTAGAAGAATTAGTCCACACACCATCTCTGGTATAGCAATGGGTATCTTTGTTAGTCTCTCATAGAACACTTTGAGAATGGTCGCAGCTTTCTCGGCGTAATCCTGATTGTTTAACAGTGCCCCCAGTCTGACCAGATTGCTGACGGACACTGAGTTAGGACACGGCTCTGCACCATCCTGATCTACAACAAACAAAGACAATAATGCTTGTAGTTTGTATACTTTAAACATGCATGTATTTAAAGTTCCATTACATGTATTGGAATAAGAAGTGGTGGTAAAAGATTACTATAAATCAGCAGTAAAAAACAGGGTAGTGTATATTAATAAAAAAAGAACTGGCAGTAGTACATGATTGTGTAAATTGACAATGTTTTCTGTGTTTACATAGGTGTCAGGAAGAATCCTGGGCATTTGCTAATTTTTGTTGGGGTTTTAAGGAACATATGATACAACATTGAAAGTACAAACCATCCTTGAGCCTAAGGACAATGGAGGCATCTCTGCCGCTGTTGCTGAAATAAGCGCCGCCCTTGCTGTCCCAGAACAAAGCGTTCTGTCGCTCCTGTAATTCCTCGGCCCACTGTACCCATCGCTCATCCTGACAGACCTCGTACAAGTCTAGAAGACCCCGGATAACAAAAGCATAATCATCCACAAAGCCCTCGATTGGAAAAGACCTGTAAATTGAATCCCAAGAGTAATGATGAAAAACAATCTGAACTCAAACTAGGTGATGAACATTTATGCTCCCTCATTCTGTATATTTTAAGAATTCTTTTTGACAGTCTATTATAATTTGTAATTTTCAACCAGGATTTTTCAGAATATTTTTAATATGATACCAATCCAAACATGGCTTAATACATCGTCGGAAACCCACGGTTAATTATGCGTCGTTCCTCTCTTCATCATCCGTAGGTCCGTTGAAACGTTGACTCTCGTATTGAAGCACGCAAGTTGATTGGTGGCTCATATAACACCCTGAGTAAATTGGTCCAATGAACAAATCGCTTTTAAACGCTCGTTCGTTACAGTATTCATTGAAACCACTGGATTTTGTGCTGTCGGCATAACTTTGCATACTAAATTAGCTATTCGTTTACTTTTATTGACAGACCAATCAGGTGAATGAGTTGCAAGGCATTGTGGGCTACTACAAGTTTCAGTGAATACAAAGCGTATTGAAGATATATACATGTACATGTACCATTTTGAATTGTCCTTTGGAAACTCATTTTCAATTTTTTTTTTCAGATAAATGCAAAATTATATCTAATCTTTCATTTCTATGCTCACATAAATATTTGCTCACTAAAATGAGCGTTGAAGTTTAAACTGACCCACGGGTGATGGAGAGAGGAACGACGCGTAATTAACCATGGGTTTCCGACGATGGGCTTAATAAGACCAGCATTAAAAGTGCTTAAACAATGCTTGGGATGAGTTGTAAGCATTAACATGAGATGGATGCTTACATATCTGAAGGGATATTTTGTTTATAAAACCTGAGTTGATGTCTTTTAAATTGATATCAATTGACTTGCAGTAATAGTCCCAAGCAACTTCCTTAGTGACTTACAACTGAATGCCTTTTCAGTGGCGTAGCGTGGTCCATTTATATGTGTAGGCAACAAGTTGAAGTCGAAGGCTTCAGTGACGTGCGTCGCAAGGAAGGTGGTGTGCGGGAGGTGGTGTCCCCCTCCCGCAAGGGGGGTTAGGGAGGCCTCCCCCCTAGAAAAATGTTCCGAAAAGGACGCAAAATTACCACTTCTTAGAGCAGAAAATTGTTAGTTTCAACAAATTAGTAATGTATGTCTTTTGGGAAAATTATGTAAATTTAAAATCGTGTATTTCCTATTCTCAGTCTGTTCATTTTGAAATAATCAAATTAAATCTGTTTCGTTAATGAAATTTAAGAGAATCAAAACCACACTCTGCTACTATTCTGTAAACAAAATCAAAAACCGTACGTAATTCTATATCAATTTCTTTATCATAACTGATAAGATATGTATACATGTTTTCAGCTCAAAATCATAAAAAAATATCTTTTGATTTCACAGGCATGGCAGCGTTAAAATGATCTATTTCAATATAGGGACCGGACCATATCATGTTCATTATTCAAGAAGTTCCCTTTTTAATGAAATTCGGTATAATCGCAAAAGTGAAAAGGTGATCGATTGAATTTAACGAATATATACATACATAAATGTATATTGCCAAGAGTTTAAGGTTATTGGTGAAAAGAAAATCTTCAAATTTAGCTTTTCGTTGGTTTGAGTTAACACTTTCGCAACGCAATCGCAAGTCTTTTGTAATATTAATCGACGCTTTTTTGCATCATTAAAGGATCTGATGGCTTCTTTGTTATTGAACTGGAAAGTTTTGTGGACATGCAACACAGTTAATGTTGACTTTGTTTTAGATTTAAAATTTCTAAACATATTTTAAATTTTGCTTTACAAAATTATGTGTAGGCAAATGCCTTTTTGCCTTAATGGACGCTACGCCACTGCTTTTGGCTGTGTTTTTTAGCTAGATGTTGGTCTTCTGTCTTGATGTCTGTCAATGTGAAGTGTTTGGATGTATTCAACTTGAGGTCTGTTGACTCAAAGTCTGTTTGACTTCAGTTCAAAGTCAACTTATTCCATATGTATTGGTACATGTAGTAACATTGTGTCTACATATCATTTACTTGATGTCTGTTGATTCAATCAAATGTCCTAAATTACCCTGGTTGTGTCTATTTGTCTTGATATCTATTATCTACATCTATAAACTTAAGGTCTATTGTCTCCAGTCTTTTGATTTGGTGTCTACTAGTTGTGCCAGTAATTTCACATTTTTTTCTCACTGTCTGTTGATTCAATGTTCAGTGAGTTGTAGTCTAGTAACTTGCCCTGTTGTGATGGAGTCCTTCTCTATATAGCTGGTTCTGTAAAGGGTACTGCTGGTCTTGTCATACATGTGGCTCTGGAGGAATGAGGCCGTCTTCACAGCCTGGTCTACAAACACAGACTCCGCTAGGGCTTGCCCTGCCTTGGACAGTCCAGAAATCATCAAACCTATCAAATATCAATAAACCTATAAAAAAATGTAGGACTCCTGTTTACCTGTAAAAAACCTTAATTGTATAAGATCACTTAACTAATCCTTATCAATAAAAATTATTTATAACTGCCAATGAACAGTCTTTAGGTAAAAAGCCATAAATATTACAAGAGAAATTTCATTTTTTTTTTCAGCAAAATGAAGTAATGTTTTATTTTTTAAAATACCATTCCAAGCAGCTACAATCTTATCGTCAAGGTGTGGTCTGGGTCTGTTTTGTCTCTCCTTGTATAGAAGAGTTCTACACTTTTCAAGAACTTCTTTTACTTCAACAGGATTCAAAGAGAATTTTTGAGCTGTTTCTTCCACCGAGTCTTTTACAATCAACACATTTTGGTTCAATAACTCATCATGAGGATCCTGTAAAACATAGAGAGAATAAATGACAAAACAAGATGCTGTAAGTGTTAGCTTCGTTATTCAAGATTCGGTATAAGTTATATACTGTATACAGGAAAATATTCGCCCCAGTTTTATTTTTGCCCCTTTCGCCCTCGTTGTCAGAGGGCGAATTTAAGACTGGGCAAATTCCAATGTATCAAATTATCTCGCTTTGAACACACTTGTGTGTGGGCAAATTCAAGACGGGGCGAAACTGTTTGCAAGTGTAGAAGGGGAAAATTACATGGGGCGAAAATAACCCTGTATACAGTAATTAATTACTGATAAAAAAAGTGACATCAATCTTTATTTGTAGGTCCACTGACTATGTTTCAATGATGAAAATGTGATGTTTTTTTGTTCTAAATCCATAGAAAATTGATGTCTGCAAATTCTCTGAAAATGAGGTACACTGGTATTGTCTTTGCCATTTTTTAATAATTATACCCCCCCCCCCCCCCCCCCCCCCCCAATCCATTGTTTAACTCCATCAACACTCCATCAACTAGTCAGTTTGAAAAGGTAGAACACTTAACAAACTATGGTAATAGCACTATTTCACCTGCATCGGATTAACATTTCCTTTTTCTTTGATGTTGAAGTGGTAACAGAAGATCTGGGCCAGAGTGAGGTTTTCCTTGACCTTCTCCTTTAGGATATCGTGTATCTGTTGATAAGTCCAGACACAGAATGCCCCCTCTTTCTTTTCAGAGCTCTCTGCTGTTGGTAAGGAGTCTGCGTCCTCAGCACTATAAAACCCTCCACACTGTGGACAGAATCACCTAGATTAGCATTCTCGGATAAAACTCTTGGATATCTAACTTTTAAACAAAATACCTTGTGTCAATTGTCTATCTATGTGAAAATTAATTGTCTTTAAAAACTTACTGGGTTTAGTAAATCTCTCATGGTGTACTCAGCTATGTCTCGTACAACCTCTGCAAAGTTATCTTGTTTCGTGATCTGAAATACAATGCCAGTATACAAGTACATACTTGAAGATAATGATGCTGCTTTGCTAAATATCGACACTATAGCCATCTAGCTGGCAAAATATAGAACACAGACAGCAATAACTTTATTTTAAACATCATTCCGTTGAAAAATTTTAATCATTGTTGTAGGTATACAGATTACAGTGGTTGATATGTTGAGTGTGTAGACTTGCCTGATAAGCTTCAGCATAGCTAAACAGAAGCTGCCCCTGGTCATACAGCATCTTCTCAAAATGAGGAACATGCCAAACAGCATCTGTAGAATATCTGTGAAAGCCCTAGTGGTAAAATATCAGTTCTTTCATTTATAACACTATGATTATGCATATTTACATACAGCAGGAAAATGTTGGTAAAATGTCGCAAAGAACTTAACAAGTTAATTTATTTCTATTAATAAGTTTAAACTGCATTTTTTTATCAAGCAATATGTCTTATCAGAAAGATATACAAGGCATTAATCAACCAGAAAATTAAATGATACCTTAGAAATGTGATCAAATATCCCTCCTTTTGCCATTTTGTTGAGTGTAAATGTTGCCATTTCCAGACTGCTGTTTGCCATATCACTGAAGGAATCCTTATATTTGGCATACAAATGGAAAAGGAAATTGAAATTGACTGAAAAAAGATTGTTAAATCATTTACAGAGTCTGCAACACATATATGAAGTCTTTGTACATTTACCTGGAATATATTACTGGGTTAATTCATAATGATCAGTCATTTTTTAAAATCTAAATTACTGTATGCTGATTGTTTCATGGCGATATTGATAAAAAATAGTTGAAAACTCCACAGACCTGGTTGTGGAAATTTGGGTTCTTTTGAAAACCCTCCATCCTCCTGATCAAAGGACCTTTCGAGCTGATAATACAATTTCTCTGTGCAGTCTTTGAGGTCAGGGAGGGACTGTCCCGGGGCTTCGGAGGCACTGGTCCCCTCCTTGAGGGTTCGCAGAATGACCGAGGACTGCTCATTTAAAACAGTTCCCTTTGTCTTCCACTGTAGGAGTTCAATAGACACAGATGTTTCAAGTTCATATCCATTGAAGATATTACAGTTTTAAATCTTATTAAGTTAAAGCACATGCTTTATAGTACATGCACAAGTTCATAAGAGAAATTCATTTAACTTTTCTTATAAGTTGATCATCACAGTTTTACAATGCATACTGATTGGTTCATGCTTTTTGAGAAAAATAAATTTCCTACTTGCTCAGCAAGACTTGTCAAAACTGTTTTAAACCCTGGTCGTCCGTAATATCTGTCATCTGGCGGAAAGTAGGTCCCTCCAAATAACGGCTTCAGTTCTGGAGTTAGCCACACACTCATTGGCCACCCTCCCCCTCCTACAGTGGCCTACAACATAAAAATCTGTGTCACTACACAGATACTGTAGAATTTATTGCTATGCAGCAAAAATTTTAATTTCCAGAATTTATGACCAAATATTAATGTTTGCAACTGAGAGAGTCTGTTCACCTTGCTATTTAAAAAAACCCCTGCCTTAAATGCTTGACCTCTTTATGTTCTCTCAACACACCAATGCATTACATGTACTGTATACAGGGTTATTTTTGCCCCGAGTTATTTTGTCCTTTTTCAATTGCAGACAATTTCACCCTGTCTTGAATTCACCCAAACAAAAGAGAGATTATTTGAGACACTGAAATTTGCCCACTCTTAAATTTGCTTGCTGACAACGAGAGCGAAAGGGGCAAAAATAAAACGGGGGCAAATATTTCCCCGTTTATGGTATTTGATGGATCATTGATTATCCACAGATTTACAAAATATCAAAAAATTCCAATTTCTCCAAAGAAATACAAATAAAAAGCAAGAGCAGGTGGATCTTCTGCTTATGTTGTAAGTTTGGTTGAAAAAGAAAAAATTAATTTCAAAAAGAAAATAATATAAAAATCCACAGAAAAACAAGAAGGTCTTCTTTTAAAAATAGAAAACCCTAATTTTGCAAATAATAAAGACCTTGCATCAGTCTGTTGTTTGTGACATCACATTTCAAAAAGTATACTTTATAGATCCATCAAAAAAAATATTTGTGAGTTCAGTCACCTTAAAATTACCTGAATAAATGTCATGTAGACCCTGTCTACGTCTGGCCTCTCTTCCCTGTCTACCTTAATGGAGACAAAGTTGTCATTCAATATACGACCAATTTCTTCATTTTCGAATGATTCTCGTTCCATCACATGACACCAGTGACATGTAGAATACCCAACTGACAGGAAAATCAACTTGTTTTCCAGCTTTGCTTTATCGAAAGCTTCCTGACCCCATGGATACCTGATAAGGCAAAATAGTACATTTTTTTTTACAAAGAAACAAGAGTAGGGATATTTATAAACAAGAGGCCCATGGGCCACATTGCTCACCTGAGCAACAATAGACATCATAAAATCAGCTGTACGGAGTCATATACAAAATATCTGGACAATGTAGTATAACAGATCCTGTATTAAAAAAATAATTTTTTTTCCCTGGATATTCTGTTTATCATTGAGGCCTTTTTGTCACAGGATGATTTTATAGTCATTCCACATATTGAGCATTACAGTTCTCAAGAAGATCTAAATCAAATGGGATATAAACCTACATCAAACTTGTGAAGCCCTAGAATTGTCCAGGGGCCAAAGTCTAAAGAATTATAAAGAATCAACAGTATGTCAATATGCTTGCATATAAGTAAAACCATATATTATAACATTTGAGTTTTTGTGGTTTTAAAATGTTTTTCTTTGTAAAATTGGACCCTCCAATGTGGCCCCACCCTACTCCTGAAAAATATGATTTTGACGAATTTGAATCTTCACTAACTTAGGTTGCTTTCACTAAAGTTGCACCTTTTTTAAGAAAACGTTTTTTTTAGAAAAAGATTTTTCTCTATATATATTCTTATGTAAAAATTTAACCCCTCCCAATTGTGCCACCACCCTACACCGGGGATCATGATTTGAACAAACTTGAATCTACCCTACCTGAGGATACTTCACACAAGTTACAGTTTTTCTGGCCAATCATGTTCTGAGAAGAAGATTCAAAAAAAAAAAAATTCTCTATATATTCCTATTTAAAAATTTGACCCCCCCATTGTGGCCCCACCTTACCCCCGGGGTCCATGATTTGAACAAATTTTAATCTGCACTATCTGAGGATGCTTCCACACAAGTTACAGCTTTTCTGGCCGAATGGTTTTTAAGAAGAAGATTTTTAAAGATTAACTCTATATATTCTTATGTAAAACTTCGACCCCCCAATTGTGGCCCCACCTTAACCCCGGGGTCCATGATTTGAACAAACTTGATTCTACACTATCTGAGGATGCTTCTTCACAAGTTTCAGCTTTTCTGGCCAAATGGTTTTTGAGAAGAAGATTTTTAAAGATTTACTCTAGTATATATTCCTATGTAAAACTTCGACCCCCCATTGAGGCCCCACCTTAGCCCCGGGGTCCATGATTTGAACAAACTTTAATCTACACTTTCTGAGGATGCTTCCACACAAGTTTCAGCTTTTCTGGCCAAATGGTTTTTGAGAAGAAGACTTTTAAAGATTAACTCTATATATTCCTATGTAAAAATTCGACCCCCCCATTGTGGTCCCATCTTACCCCGGGAACCATGATTTGAACAAACTTGATTTTACACTTTCTGAGGATGCTTCCACACAAGTTTCAGCTTTTCTGGCCAAATGGTTTTTGAGAAGAAGTTTTTTGAAAAATATCAACAAATTTTCAATAAATCCTAATTATCTCCCCTTGAAAAGGGGCGTGACCCTTCATTTTAATAAACTTGAATCCCCATCACCCAATGATGCTTTGTGCCAAGTTTGGTTGAAATCGGCCTCATGGTTCTGGAGAAGAAGTCGAAAATGTAAAAAGTTTACAGACAGACAGATGGACAGACAGACGGACGGACGGAGGTACGGACGGATGGACGCCGGACAAAAAGTGATCAGAAAAGCTCATTTGAGGTTTCAGCTCAGGTGAGCTAAAAATTAGAAAATGCATTTTAAAACTAAAATAGCCTTCACACAGCATCAAAACCACACCAGTAATTATGAATTTAAAATCTTTGTAGTGACTTTCTTCCTAATCCGAATCAGGCACTTTGTGTATAATGTACAATAATGATTAATATGAGGACTGTCTGCTAGGTGTCCAGTTGATTTTTATTTAAGGAATAAGGAATCATTCTTTGAGTATTATTAGGTGATAATTTTGGTCAGGGCATGATCAAATCCAATAAAGCCCAAAGGGCTTTATGATAGATTTGATCACGCCCCGACCAAAATTATCACCTCATAATATTCAAAGAATGATTCCTTATTACTTATATTTATATAATTTTTAGCAATTGTACGATTAAATATTTGAATATAAATAAGCAAACCCCGCTTGCACCCCAATTATACATCATTTGAGTTTATTGGACTGTATAATACAAAATCGATATGTAGTGTTATCACAGGCAAAGACACTGAAAAATGTAAAAATAAAATAATTCATACAAGTTCACTATATGACCTAGCTAAAATAACGCTGCAGCACCAGAAGCCATGAACTTCATTAACTTGGTGAAGACACACTTGTTCATTATAACCATGTACTACTTACATGTACATAATCTGCTTGATGTCAAAAATAAGAATAGATTAGAGCAAAGCTCATTGCAAAGCAACGAGTGGGTCTTCCTTTAATGTCGAAAGTAAAGCTAAAAGTTTCTCTAAGAAGCACAGTTCTTAAACCAATAAACATAAGTAACTAAAACAAAAAAAAATTGAATTATTCTTGGTACGAGCTAACAAAATCCGAATGAATCTAAGTACGAATTAACAAAAAATTATCAATTTCAAGAACGACTTAGCAAATACAAATCCGAATGTGTTTAAGTACGATTTAACAATTATCGAATTATTTTAGGTACGAGTTAATTTAACTTTGAACATAACACTATTTTCTTTACCAAGAATGTAGAATCCAAATTTCTGGAAAAGTCAATTTTTAAACCCCTATTTCTCTGTAATGCATCGTCCGAGTTTAAAACGGATTTCAGTTTTAAATTAAGCTTAATAAGCTTTTATTTTTGCTTTTATGATTCATAACAAATTGTCGCTTACAAAAAAGTTATTACAAAAAGACTTTGTAGCCCTTCTGGCCCCTAATTTGATAGGTCAGCCCCTTTTTCTTGATATCAAATAAAAGGTCTCGCAAATATAAAAATATTTTGTTCAACAAGTGTTTACAAATTGTTACCCATTCTAGAGATATCTGAACAACTGTGTATTAGGGGCAGACCCTTCAACTCCTTACCGGGCCACCAACAAATTTTTTTTTTAGGTATCATATTGTTAAGAACATTGTTTTGAGCAACTTTTCTTCTACAGTGCTTTTCAAAATATTTCTCCTTTTCTTAATATTAATCATCAGAGTTTTTGACTTCTGGCCCCTTGAAAACCCTAATTACATAACATATTTCTTAGTTATGGAACTGTATAGATAAACAGCTGTACAATGAACATTTTTGCTTCTATAATTTATAACAAATTATTTTTCAGTAAAGAGTTGTTATAAAAAGACTTTAGAGCCCTCTTGGCCCCTAATTTGAGGGGCCAGCCCTTTTTTCTTGATATCAAATAAAAGGTCTTGTAAATATAAACATATTTTGTTCAACAAGTGTTCAGGAATTGTTGACTGTTCTAAAGATATCTGAACAAATGTGTTTTAGGGGCAGACCCTTAAACTCCTTACTGGGACCACCAACAAAAATTTTTTAGGTAGCATATTTTTGAGAACATTATTCTAAGCATTTTTTGTTCTACAATGCTTTTCAAAATATTTCTCCTTTTCTAGATATTAATGATCAAAGTTTTGAACTTCTGGCCCCTTAAAACCCCTAATTACGTAACATATGACTTAGGTATGGTACTGTATAGATAAACAGCTGTACAATGAACATTTTTGCTCCTATAACTGATAACAAATTATTGTTCAGTAATGAGTTATTGCAAAAAGACTTTAGAGCCCTCTTGGCCCCTAATTTAAGGGGCCAGCCCCTTTTTCTTGATATCAAATGAAAGCCCGTGGAAATTGAAACAACTTTTGCATTACATGTTTTAACAAAATATTTATACGTCAAAAGATATTACAGAAAATGTTTGAAAATTTTGTGAAAAAATTTGGTGCTAATTTTCAGGTTCAGGCGAGCTTCGAGGTCTTGCGCAATTTTCATAATTGGAAGCAATGGGGTACAACTTCAGACATTTATCTACAATCCTTGAAAAATTTCGAGCTTCTATCTTGATTAGTTTCGGAGGAGATGCGTGGACTAAATGACCCTTAAAAATTTACAAAATCGTCAATATCTGAAACCGGAAGTGACGTCATCATTTGAAAATTTAATAATATGTAGCGCCGATGATACTCTATCAGTCCTGAAAATTTCGTGCAAATCGGTTGAATAGTTTTTGAGAAATAACGCTCAAAAAAAGTCAGAAAAAGAAAACAAGAGGCCAATAGGCCTTAACGGTCACCTGAGTAGCATAACCCATATACAAACTTGTCAAGGAGTCTCATATATGCATTTAATTAAGTTTTATTTTGCAATAGAAAATTTTTTAATTTGTAATGACGACCACCTCCCTGCTGAAATCTTTCAAAAAGGACTATTAACCCTATAATTTTAGTGAAAAACTTAAAAGATCATAAAAGAGTGCATGACCTGATATTGAAAAGGTGCAAGACTCTGATAGAAAATAATTTAATAATAATAACAAGGTGGCTATTATTCATGTTTTATCTAAAACAACCTCCCATCCCCCATCCCCCCGGGGCAGACAAAAACTCTCCCTGTGGGCATTTAAACAAACGAAAAAAAACCCCCAGCTTTATCGATAAAAGCCATCATGAGTTACTCACTTCTCCTGT
>WFKH01011581.1:50852396-50865450 GCA_016163765.1 Magallana hongkongensis | reverse complement strand
GAGTAGAGAAGAAGATTTTCAAAGATTTAATACATTTTTACTATATGGCCATATTGACCCCACTCTAGAGCCTGAACCCCTGACCCAGAGACCATAAATTTCACAATTTTGGTAAAGGGCTTCATGGACATCATAACCATGTATTTAGTTTTTAACAAATATCTATGGGAGTAGAGAAGAAGATTTTCTAAGATTTAATACATTTTTACTATATGACCATATTGGCCACACCCTAGAGCCTGAACCCCTGACCCAGGGGCCATGAATTTCATAATTTTGGTAGAGGGCTTCATGGACATCATAACCATGCAATCAGTTTTTTCCTCACATGTGTGGGAGTAGAGAAGAAGATTTTTGAAAATTTGGCTGTTTTTTTACATATTTGGCCCCACCTGTGGCACCCTGGGGGTGGTAGAGCCACCAATTTCACAATTTACATTCCTCTTACCATAGAGATGCTTCACACCAAAAATGGGAACAATTGGCCTTGTAGTTTTTAAGAAGTTAAAAATGTAAATTGTTAACGCACGACGCACGTCGCACGATGCACGACGACAGACGAAAACAGATAGCAATAGGTCACCTGAGTTTACTTAGGTAACCTAAAAAAGAATAATAAAGAAAAAGAAACTGTAGAATAACAAGAGGGTCTTCCGTTGGAAACGTACCTCACCCACAGAACCCCCTGACCCTGGGGCAATGACTTTCACAAATTGTTGGAGGCACACTTATTCATCAATGATTATAACCATATATTTGTTTGTCTCCTGTAGATGCACAGGAGTAGAGAAGAAGTTTTTAAAAATTACATAAATTTTCAAACTTTTTATCTTAAAATTTATGATCCCTGGGGTAGACATCATGAAATTCACAATTTATTTTCCCTTTCCCCTACAGGTGCTACATGAAAAGTTTATCTGAATTCAAACCCAATGAACTGTATGTAACTTACATCTAAACCAACAAATGTATATTGTCTTATTTTATTTTAAGTGTTGAAATCAAGTTTTGCATGCTTTAAAATTTCATATTGTGTTTCATAATCACAATTATCTCACGAATTGTATAAATTAAGCTAGTTTAGATAATAGCTTGTCTACCAACATTGGTATCACATGAGAGTCGATTTCTCAAATTTACATCTTTTTTCATAATACTTAAATAAACGTGTAATCAGGTACCCCTTCAAAATAAAAATTCAGAATACTGTACAAATTTTCATTTTTCATTTATTTTGGTGTCCTGCCATGATTCCATGATTGAGGTCGAGAAAATGGTACATTTTGCGTACCGCCAGTACATATTATATTTATGTTAAACTGTAATTAAATCATAATACCAGTCAACAGGATTTAATGCATGTTGCAGCAAATATGGAGACAGCTCTTTGGACAGTCGGTTCCTTTTTTCATTGCTCTTGCTTGTTACTCCACCTGATGCCATGGCTCTACTGATGACACATTAAAGAACATGAAAATCAAACGTTGCTTAACTGTTGAACATCCTGTCTATGTTATGGTGTTATAATTGCCGTAGCTTTCCAGAATGTAAATTTTTATAAATATTAAACAATTTATGAAAATGTGTTGTATAAATATCTTGGGACAGTATAATCATTAAAAACTAGCAAAGAAATAAAACTGCATGACTATATTAAAATTTCTATGCTAAATAAGCACTGGGGTAGTTTCTAGTATGCTTTAATCAAGTTACCCAAGTTACCCATAGAATTCAATCTCACCAAAAGATTAGGTAATTTTAATAATTTATTGCAAATAAATGAACAACAGGCAAAATCCTACCAGCGAGCTTCGTTATTAAATTGCAGATTCCTGTTATCTCACCTGCTTAAAAAGAATTGATGCTGTTTAACACCAAATAATGAAGATCCAAAACATTTTACATTATTTACTCTACGACATATTACATGGCTCGATAACCATCTAAAGTGCTTCAGACTCTGCATCAGGTAAAGAGTAAACAGAGGAGAGTGTTTCAATTTCCGGTCTGGTAGAAATTTGTCTTTTCGTTCATTGTTATTTCGTGTTTTGTCAAGATGAAGTCAGTGTGATTGACCATCAGTTTCTCATGTTTAGTACGCTGATTAGGCCTATGTTCAGTTTGTGTCCTTGTCATACACTCGGAACTTCTCGTCACGCAGTTGACAATGACGTAAATCCGTGGGGAGTTGGCCAAAGGTTGCCGATTGTTTCCCCGATTGTTCAGAGTTCAACGTGAAACCGAAAGTAGAACAATGCCAGGACCAAGGTATGTAAAATTGCAGAGCGAGTAGATTTTGTTTATATATGTCAGTTCATTTATTAAAGTTATAACAATTGACATATAAAAAACATTATACATAGGGCGCCAAATTCACAAAAATAAGTATAAACATAGTTTCACTTGATAAACTCTGTCCCAAGTTTCTGCTTCCACCACTTTTTGCATAATATCTCGATAATCATAAATACCTTTGCGCCCAAACTACATCCATTCACTAGGATGAAAAAAGTTCAGATTATCTGTTTTGAAACGCCCTTAATCTACCATTTCAGGTTTCAACACAGAACCAAAATTAGAAAGTTTACGGGGATTTTGCAGTGCAATTAATATAGGGAAAAGACTACCAATTATTTTCCCATAGAACTCCATACAAACATTATGACCTCTCAGTACTTTACTATAATAGTTTCAGTCAAATCTTTGGTATCATTTGAAACTTCAATTCAAGACCTTTCACATCTTCGCTAGCCAAGGGTTTTCAGTCCACTCTGCTCCCCATAAACCCTTGGCAGATGTCATTACGAAAACTCGGTGATGCGGTGGCGCTATCTAGCGAGCAACTTGAGTTGCGCCCCTTGTATATTTACATTTTAATCGAATGAAACAACGGGTAATATACATGCTTCTGTATAAATACAACTTGAAAACATGTTGACTAGCAAGAATAGGAACATAATTAACAATGCTATTCAATGGGAATGAAGATATAACCTAGAGAAAGCAAGGAATGTTTTATTTATAGGCCTAGTGACTGTTTGTAGAGACCTGTACCGGGAGTGAAAAAGTCGCTATATATAAATGCATTCAAGCCATAAAACCAGGTATCGTTGCCGTAATTATTGTGGACAAAAGAAATAAATAAAATACAGCTCATTGAACAATTGAAACTCTAACCATAAGCAGGGACGTACATGTATATACTAACGGGATAGGCAACTTCTTCATTCGCCATGTTTACTTCCCATACTACACACACGAGCCTTGACAAGTTTGTAAATCTCTGTTAAATCTAGTGAAATACATCGTTTTTAAAGTGATCTGGTAAGACCATCCTTGTAGAGATATTGTACTCGAGCACTTGTGCCTCAACTTGTGAAAAAGCACCGAATGTTTTACCAAAAATCACACGTGTGTTTCTTTTAACAGTTTATTTATAAGCGAATGTTTACAACGCTGCGATTGGATCAGCTACTCGCAGCTGCAGCCAATCATTAAACGGAGCTTGTCACTGAGTTTTCGTAATGACATCTGCCAAGGGTTTATGGGGAGCAGAGTGGACCGAAAACCCTTGGCTAGCGAAGATGGACCTTTCAGGAAATGACAAAAAAAATAGAGGGTCCCCTGGTGTTTATAGCTCAAATCGACCCCTTCACGGTAACTGCGGTACTGCTCTTTTGCAGGGCAAAATGACATAATTTGGTGAAATATGACGTAACGTCAATTGTTTCAATTACATCATTTAATTATCTACCTATTAAAACTTCGGCAAATTATATCAATTTGCCCTGCAAGAGAGCAGTACCCGATTACTGTGAAGAGGTCTATTTGCAGTTGTTTACACCTTACAGCGATTGGCAGTAAATGTCAATCTACATAAAAAATCAACCCCCACCTCTACAATTTTTCCTAGTGTTGCTATATTCTTTAAAATATTCCCCCATTCCATCATTTATTTTAAAAACTGATATTTTTACTACAAAATGAGAATTGTTACATACCTGAATTCAGCCAATCGCGTAACGCCTACCCATTCATTCCATACAACATTCTATAACTTTTCTCTGTTTTAAACATCTGGGGGTTTGGTACTCTCATTCCTATAGACATGATGATACCCCCGATGATAACGTTAAAAAATTGTGCGAGGTGTCCCGAGTACTTCCGTTTTGAGAAAAGATGTAAACATTTCCCATTTTGAATCTCCATATGATATTTGTTTTCATTTCTGTGAAACTCTCCGGGTAAAAACAGATGATGTATCAATGAAGAAATCTTGGATTTTTTCCCTTTTATCAATTTGAATTGTACTTCATTGACAGGTTTGTTTATTTTAATTAAAAATCATCAAAAAGTGATGGAAGCAATAACTTTGGACAGACTTATAGGTTTATCGGTTGTAAATTATAGTTAACAACATTAATCTATATTTTACATCTGTAAACCATAGTTAACACGATAATCTATGTTTCAAAAGTGTAAATTAGAATTACTGTAATACGCCGAATATAATACGCAGTAGTGTACAATATGCACCCCCCACTTTGGGCCTGAAAGTCGTGAAAAAAAGCTAGTTCGGGTGTGTAATACGCACCCAAAAATTTGACCAAATGGTAATCCTGAGTATTAACAAAGAAGTTATACACGCTCAATTTCATCGCTGATATACACTACCGGAAATAAGAAAAACACGATAATTTTTTGGATACGGATTTATTGTAACTAGTACATGTACATCGCGGTAATATCTTTATTTCATAATCAATGTTTTAAATAGACCTAGTATTTAATATTCTACTATAAATAAAATTAACTACTTTTAACAAGCTTTAATTGTTTTGTCATCACAACCCAAAAGTAGCAAAAAACGGTATACAGGTATAGGAGATAACGGACCTAATTAAATTCTTAAACGATGTCGATCAAAGCGTTCAATTAGAGGCGTGTAAATTATGTGCTCTGTCTGTAAAAACAATGCATTGGGTTTGATAGGAAAATCCAAAATTTAATCATTTTTAAGTGAAATATTGTTGCATTAAGATAGGTAACGTACGTCAGTCATTCACAGTGAAAGAAAAGTTGAAAGTAATCGCGTATGCCAAGGACCATGGAAATCGTGCAGCAGGAAGGCAGTTTTCCATCAACAAGGCTAATGTTCGACTATGGAGACATCAGAGAGACAGATTACAGCAGCTACCAAAGACCAAGATGGCAGAGAGAGGGCTTTCAGCATTTTTCCCCAACTTAGAGGCCGAGCTGCTCAACTGGGTCACCGAATGCAGACAACAGGGATATGGTGTATCAACTGCCGAGATCCGCCTCAAAGCTCTGAAGATCACCAAGAAGGACCCCAAGGCACGAGACTTCAAAGCATCGACGGATTGGTGTTACTCCTTCCTGAAGAGGCACACCTTTCCATCTGACGCAGGACCCACATCTCTCAAAAACTACCAGAGGACTACAAAGAGAACCTCTCCAACTTCCAAAGTTTTGTGATCAAGATGAGGAAGAGAAATCGCTACAGCTTGTCACAGATCGGGAACGCAGACCAGACTCCGCTGACTTTCGATCTTCCCGCCGACACCACTGTCAACCCCAAGGGCGCATCAACAGTATCCATCAAGACAAGGGGCAACGAGAAGAACAGATTTACCGTGATGTTAGCTTGCACTGCTGACGGGGGAAAGTTGCCACTGTACGTTGTGTTCAAGACAGGCAGTTCAAATAAATTTTTAAAGCCATTTTGAAACAGTTTATTGATTAACATACTTTAAGAATACATTTTCTCTAAAAATATGATATAACAATGATTTCCTAAGGGTTAAATATTAAATATTACATGTAATATATATGTGATAATGAAGTAATGTTACGATGTATAGCAGGGTATTGGTTCTGTCTGTGGTCAGCATAGGTAAAACGGCAGTATGATATTCCGTGCTTCACCTGGGGAAAAAATGTGTCAAAATCCTATAGGGGTGTATAATACGCACCCCTTTCTCACGGTAAAAAATCCTGCAGTGGGAAAAAAGTGTGTATTATATTCGGGGGATTACGGTAACACTGAAAACAATCATTTGTGATTGCAAAACATTGTTATCAGATAAATATACTGTATACTAGTTCACGATTTGTGAAACTATGATTAAAAACTTGTACCTATAGTTAATGAATGTTAATACATATAGTTTACAGATGTGAATCTATATTTATTAGCAAAATTTATTGTCAACCTTGATCTACAGACAGATAAAGTTGGATTAGCATTGGTAAACTCTAGTTTACAACCGTTAAGTATATATGGCTTTACAGATGAAAACTATATTTAATAAATCATTAACGATCTCTGACCCTCAGCAATGTTCGATAACTCTAAATTATTCGGAATTTTTTTATGCGTACTATAAATCTGCCCTTTATATAGACAAATTTAATTAGTCTTGAAGTGTTAACATTACACTAAGCCATTCAACGAACTGCTTGGCTTAGTGGCTTCACAGAGACCTACTACCTAAAGATAAAGGGGTTCGAGCCACCGATGCACAGGTGCAACCTTTTTTTTCTAACTTTATCTCAACTTATACGTTATTTATTCCATTATATTCATCGTGGTCAAATTTGCAATAACTTCGTAAAATGCATGGATGCCACCAAAAAATTTCTTTTTATTCTATTTCATTTATAAAGTTTGAAGGATAATAATATTTTTATGATGAAAAAAATACTTCGAGGCTGAGGATCGGAGTACCTTAAAATAACTATAGTTTACGATTTGTTCACTATAGATTACAGTTGATAAACCTAGTTTATCATAAATGAAACTATGTTAAGTTCAATTTTGTGCATTTGGCTAGCCATAAGAATAGGCTATTTTTTCTATTTAAAGTACTGATGTACATAAACAAAAATTTAGTTACTTTTAATACTTACGTTTTATGATTAATTCAATAAATTTTTAAAAGAAAGATGTAAATATAAACAATAAAATGCATTCTGTGATGATTCATGCAGGCTATGAAGGTAGTGATCATTGCAGAAAAAATTTACACAACCAGCGTTAGTGGGTTATGTATTTTTCTGCAATGATCACTATTATCATACCCTCATGAATCACAAAAGTAAGCATTCTATTGTTTAAATGTCAACCAAAGCTCAGTGTAAACTGTAACTATAAGTCTATAAGTATAAAATGTCAAAAATTGTATAAAATTATGACAGTCATATGTTTCCAATAGTCAATTTTCATCACACGAGTTTATCCCAAAATGACATCATTCTGCTAATTGCTTAGGACATCGGATGTATGGAATCTCTTTTTGTCTATACCATTACCACTGAAGTTAAGCTGCAAGAAAAAACTTAAAATCACACAATTATTTAATTAAAGTCACTAAAATTACCTTAAATCCTAACTATAATATCACAGTATCTTAACTTGCTTATTGTCTGGTAAAACATACTTCTGATGATCCATTTTCATGCTAAAATTGTCACATGACTTTTTAAAAGTTTTTTTAGTTTGGAAGCCTAAGAGCCCTAAAAATTAAGCTTTTTCTGTAATAAAAACGTACTAAAAATCATACAAAAAATGGTATTGTAAAACGCATCAGTGGTGAATTGTACTTATGGGGTAAATTACCGGGTAAATAATTGAACGATTTAATTTAAAATAAAAGCTTCAAAGTCAATTAAAAATATTATAGAATAAAAAATTGAAAATAAAAGATATATTCAAAGGGTTATTTCACTTTTATTTATAATAATTAGTATTATAAAAATTTGTTGATGAATCATACATTTTGTACTATCGCAAACATATGATGCTACAGGTCAAATGCAGCATCCAGTTTTTATAGCTAGAGACTGCATATTATGATGACTAACTTCAATTTAGTATTGGCGATTTACATTAATTGCTATGTCTAAGGTTAAAACTGATATAGTTTCAAAATTGTTGACTAAAGAGACAATCATTAGGGGAAGCTTTTAGTGTTAGACTACTGGAAACCCATGATGCCAGTATACTTATACATTAAATGTATATACATGTATATATAGAATTAACTTTGTACCATGTAATATGATGTAGAATACATGTAATTATATATATAATATGATGTGATATGACATTATATGAACATAAATTAGATTTATATTATATCATACAGTTGCTTAATATGATACAATTTTGTATCATAAGATACTTTTCTATTTTTATTTTGTTTGTTTGTTATAGGTATAGTGCTAAAAAATGCATGGGCAAAGTGCTCATTGTCCAGAATAAGGATTATGTTGGCCTGACTCGAGAAGTTGAAGCAGAGGATGACAACTTGGTCGAAATGAAGAAAACATTAAAAGAGATGGGGTTTACAGATGCATGTATTGAAGTTCACAAAAACCAAACCAAATCACAAATGATTCAGTTATTGCAAAATAGTAAGTATATTTAAATCTACAGGTAATTAAGTAATTTTTTAAGAATTTATACACAAAACCACAGTGACTTTTTACTATAAATTGGTTTTTTATGAACTAATATGGACAATTACTTTAATTTGGTCAGAAATTTTTGTTTTGCTGTGCAATCTAAATTGTTATTTTCTCTCATTGATTTTAGCTCACCTGAGCTGAAAGCTCAAGAGAGTTTTTCTGATCACTTTTTGTCCAGTGCCTGTCTGTTTGTCTGTCCATCTGTTCTTCTGTCCATAAACTTTTTACATTTTTGATTTCTTCTCCAGAACCACTGGGCCAATTTCAACCAAACTTGGCACAAAACATTACTGGGTGAAGGGGATTCAAGTTTGTTAAAATGAAGGGTAACGTCTTGTTTCAAGGGGAGATAATTAATTAAGAATGTTTGAAAATTTGTTGGTATTTAAAAAAATCTTCTTCTCAAAATCCAACTGGCCAGAAAAGCTAAAACTTGTGTGTAAGCATCCTCAGGTAGTGTAGATTCAAGTTTGTTCAAATCATGGTCCTCTGGGGTAGGGTGGGGCCTCAATGGGGGTCAAAGTTTTACAAAGGAATATATAGAGAGAAATCTTTAAAAATCTTCTTTTAAAAAACCAATTGGCCAGAAAAGCTAAAACTTAAGTGTAAGCATCATCAGGTAAGGTAGATTAAAATTTGTTTAATTCATGATCCCCAAGGGAAGGGTGGGGCCACAATTTGGTGGTCAAATTTTCACCAAAAAAAAATCTTAAAAATCTTCTTCTAAAAATCCAGTTGGCCAGAAAAGCTGAAACTTTAGGGTGGAGCCTCAATGTGAGTTCAAAGTTTTATATAGGAATATATAGAGAAAAATCTTTTCAAAAACCAAGCTATTACTTGTGTGGAAGCATCATCAGGTAGTGTAAATTCAAGTTTGTTCATGACCCCTAGGGGTAGGGTGGGGCCACAATGGGGGGGGTGGGGGTGTGTGTCAAATTCTTACATATAAATATATATGGATAAAAATCTTTAAGGTCAGACGACACGTTCCTCAATTTTATATAACTTTTTCCAGGAATTTGTTAATGGTTTACTACTACTTTGACAAGCTTTCTTGCAAAAAATTAGGATACTTTACCAGGCATTTCTGCAAAATACTAGAGTTTGCAATTTCCTATATTATCTTCTTGATAATACACCTGAATTGCTGAAATGAAAACAAATAAATATTCAGCACAGCAAAATTCACTATATTGGAATTCAATTTAGGCCGGGCCTGAGCTTTGAACTCACGACCTCTAGAACCTATTCTCCTGGCAGTGAGCGGCCACGGCTCTAACCACCCGGCCATCTAGGCATATATCCATATACAAGTAAATTCTAATCATTTTAAAATAATTATAAAAATAATAATTTTATTGGAACTCTTCATTACGAGGAGATACAAAAAAAGATGCTCGAGGAACGTGTCGTCTGACCTTTAAAATCTCTTCTGAAAAACCATCCGCCTAGAAAAGCTGTAACTTTGGTGAAAGCATCCACAGATTGTATCGATTCAAATTTATCAAAATCGTGATCTTCGGGGGTAGGGTGGGGGTCCAATTTTTTATTAACTTTTCTCAAAAACTCAAATGTTTCAATACATGGTATTACTTATATGCGAGCATCTTGACATATTGTTGATTCTCAATTGCTTAGACTGTGGCACTTGGACAATTTTTGAGCCCCATTAGGGGCTCAAAATTTGATGTAGGTTTATAGATATATGAACAATTGTTTAAGATCTTGAGAACTACAATACTCGATATGTGATATGACTATGAAATCATCCTGTTACAATAGGGGCTCAATAATAAACATTAGAATATCTGGAGAAAAACTTGAAAATCTTTTTATACAGGATCTATTCTACTACATTGTCCAGGTATTTTGTATATGACTCCATAAATCTAATTTCGTTATGGCTATTGTTGCATAGGTGAGCGATGTGGCCCATGGGCCTCTTGTTTATTTAGGATTAATATTGCATGCTATTTTCAATTCAATGTTGTTGATTATTTATTTCATCTTTATTTAGTGGCTGCTAGAAATGATTTAGAGGATGATTATTGTTTTATCTGCATGGTCTTGTCTTATGGACAAGATGGCGTAATTACTTGTTATGATGAGACTCAATCTCCCAAAAATCCTACACCAAGAATGCAACTACCTGTATCAGAACTTCAAGAATGTCTGAAGGGAGACAAATGTAGAGGTCTTCTCTTGAAACCAAAGATATTCATGTTACAGGTACTTATAAGTCTCAATTCAGTTAGAATGTAATCTCAGTTGCTTCCAAAATTTACTATCATCATATGAGAGGATTGTTTGGAAATTATTGAGACAACCCAAATATTTTCCTTTCTCAGTGACAGATTTTAGTGAAAATTGGCATAGATACATGTATTGAACAAACCCCAACAAACAACTAATCAAATTATTATTAAAGAATATTTAATATTTTGTTTATGACGGTACATACACAAGTCGATGGTCAGGGTACCCGGGGCAGACATAAACTCGTAGAATATAAAACTTTAACGTCTATTTACAAGGTGTTGGTAGACCTACAGTTATGATGAAAGAAATCAAATTTTACATGCCCAATTTACTTTTTATTGTGACTAACTTTTGGGCAAATTTTACTTATGTTCGAGCTGAATTATGGAAATAGTACAATATTATATTTACAAAGCCCTAGAAATTTGACTATGACGGCATATTTAATTTTGCCGTCAAGGCGGCGCAGCAAATATGTGTCAAAGTGAGAATATCAAAAGAAGTCCATATCAGGCCAAGCAACTGCTTAAACAAAATCTATAGGATAGAAAAGGGTTGTAAGCTTAAGTTTATCAGGGTTTTGATTGATTTTTTAACTAGAATGTAAACAAAGGAACTAAATAACAAGTACTCTACCTTTTACACCCCAACTGATGTCAACAGTTGTAAAATTGACTTTCGGGTAGCATTAACTTGGATAAATTTTGTTTACAAAAATTAAAAATATTAAGTAAATATGTACAGTACCAAGCAGACTTCAACCAAACCCTGGGTCAGCTTTCTGTGTCCACTTTGGGTCTGCTATGGCTGACCCCGAACAGACCCCAGGCTTACCACGAGCAGACATAGAAAGCAGCTAGACCCTGATTTCAGAAGCAGACCTTAAACTGGTATTAAAGATGACCAAATGCCTCTACATGTGTATACAAAGGACGGGCTTACAGGTGGTAAGAAAAAAGACAGATCTGCTTCCAAGAGCTGACCCTGAGTAAACCCATTGCAGACCCCAAGCAAACGCTGAGCAGACCCAAAGCAGAGACAATTTTTAGATAACCTGAGTCACTCAGTTGACCTTTTGCAATTGGTCTTCGTCCATCATCGTGCGTCGTTCGTCGTCTATTATGCAACATGTGTCGTGCTTCGTTCATTAACAATTTTAAATTTTTAACTTCTTCTTGAAAACTACAAGGCCAATTGTTACCAATTTTGGTGTAAAGCATCTCAGGATAAGAGGAATCTAAATTTTGAAATTTATGACCCTACCACCCTCAGGGCCTCATAGGTGGGCCAAACATGCAAAAAAAAAGGCCAATTTTAAAAAAATCTTCTTCTCCAATCCCACACATGTGGGGAAAAAACTAAATGCATGGTAATAATGTCCATGGAGCCCTCTACCAAAATTGTGAAATTATTGGCTCCTGGGTCAGGGGTTCAGGCCGTAGGGTGGGGGCAATATACGAAAATGTATTAAATCTTAGAAAATCTTCTCTACTCCCATATATATTTGAGAAAAACTAATTGTATGGTTTTAAAGTCCATGAAGCCCTCTACCAAAATTGTGAAATTCGTGGCCCCTGGATCAGGGGTTTAGGTTCAGGGCAGGACCAATATGGCCATATAGTGAAAATGTATTAAATCTTAGAAAATCTTGTTCTTTATTTCTATATATAATTGAGAAAACCTAAATGCATGATTCTAATGTCCATGAAGTCTTTTACCTAAACTGCGAAATTAATGGCCCCTGTATGAGGGGTTCAGGCCCTAGGATGAGACTGTTACGTCCATATAGTGAAAATGTATTAAATCTTAGAAAATCTTCTTTTCCACTTCCACAATTGTGGGAGATAAACTGAATGCATGGTTATGATGTTAATGAAGCCCTCTACCTAGATAGTGAAATTCATGACCCTCAGGACGGGTCCAGGCCGTAGGGCAGGTCCAATATGGCCACTTAGTAAAAATGTATTGATTTAATAATATTTTCTTCTGTACTATCACAGTCGTGGGAGATAAACTAATAGCACTGTTATTTTGTTTATAATGTCCTGTTCTTAAATTGTGGGGCAAAAGTGGAGACTTCTTATTTTGAGAGGGGGTGACAAATATGGGGGTATAGTTTCTACTTTAATTTCCTGTGCATTGTATGCTTGTTGAAATAAGCCGTATGCATGTTGTGTGCGTTATAAATGAAACTGAATATTATAAAAGATTGACCATTAAAGGCCTGCAGGTCACTTTTTACCAAAAGTTTACAATTTTTGCTAGGGTATACCGTTAAATAATGTGAGATTCCTCCAACTCGTGA
>WFKH01011581.1:50837078-50850647 GCA_016163765.1 Magallana hongkongensis | reverse complement strand
GAGTAGAGAAGAAGATTTTCAAAGATTTAATACATTTTTACTATATGGCCATATTGACCCCACTCTAGAGCCTGAACCCCTGACCCAGAGACCATAAATTTCACAATTTTGGTAAAGGGCTTCATGGACATCATAACCATGTATTTAGTTTTTAACAAATATCTATGGGAGTAGAGAAGAAGATTTTCTAAGATTTAATACATTTTTACTATATGACCATATTGGCCACACCCTAGAGCCTGAACCCCTGACCCAGGGGCCATGAATTTCATAATTTTGGTAGAGGGCTTCATGGACATCATAACCATGCAATCAGTTTTTTCCTCACATGTGTGGGAGTAGAGAAGAAGATTTTTGAAAATTTGGCTGTTTTTTTTACATATTTGGCCCCACCTGTGGCACCCTGGGGGTGGTAGAGCCACCAATTTCACAATTTACATTCCTCTTACCATAGAGATGCTTCACACCAAAAATGGGAACAATTGGCCTTGTAGTTTTTAAGAAGTTAAAAATGTAAATTGTTAACGCACGACGCACGTCGCACGACGCACGACGACGGACGAAAACAGATAGCAATAGGTCACCTGAGTTTACTTAGGTAACCTAAAAAAGAATAATAAAGAAAAAGAAACTGTAGAATAACAAGAGGGTCTTCCGTTGGAAACGTACCTCACCCACAGAACCCCCTGACCCTGGGGCAATGACTTTCACAAATTGTTGGAGGCACACTTATTCATCTATGATTATAACCATATATTTGTTTGTCTCCTGTAGATGCACAGGAGTAGAGAAGAAGTTTTTAAAAATTACATAAATTTTCATACTTTTTATCTTAAAATTTATGATCCCTGGGGTAGACATCATGAAATTCACAATTTATTTTCCCTTTCCCCTACAGGTGCTACATGAAAAGTTTATCTGAATTCAAACCCAATGAACTGTATGTAACTTACATCTAAACCAACAAATGTATATTGTCTTATTTTATTTTAAGTGTTGAAATCAAGTTTTGCATGCTTTAAAATTTCATATTGTGTTTCATAATCACAATTATCTCAAGAATTGTATAAATTAAGCTAGTTTAGATAATAGCTTGTCTACCAACATTGGTATCACATGAGAGTCGATTTCTCCAATTTACATCTTTTTTCATAATACTTAAATAAACGTGTAATCAGGTACCCCTTCAAAATAAAAATTCAGAATACTGTACAAATTTTCATTTTTCATTTATTTTGGTGTCCTGCCATGATTCCATGATTGAGGTCGAGAAAATGGTACATTTTGCGTACCGCCAGTACATATTATATTTATGTTAAACTGTAATTAAATCATAATACCAGTCAACAGGATTTGATGCATGTTGCAGCAAATATGGAGACAGCTCTTTGGACAGTCGGTTCCTTTTTTCATTGCTCTTGCTTGTTACTCCACCTGATGCCATGGCTCTACTGATGACACATTGAAGAACATGAAAATCAAACATTGCTTAACTGTTGAACATCCTGTCTATGTTATGGTGTTATAATTGCTGTAGCTTTCCAGAATGTAAATTTTTATAAATATTAAACAATTTATGAAAATGTGTTGTATAAATATCTTGGGACAGTATAATCATTAAAAACTAGCAAAGAAATAAAACTGCATGACTATATTAAAATTTCTATGCTAAATAAGCACTGGGGTAGTTTCTGGTATCTGGTTCGTTCGCCCCATCTACCTGTTCGCCTGAGTCCGTTCGCCCTAGGTCCGTTCGCTCTTATTATCGTTCGCCCTAAAAATCGTTCGCCCTAAACCTCGTTCGCGCCTTGTTTTTTAATAAACCACATCATAAGTTATTTCATTTAATTTTAACTTAAAACTTGTTAAACTTTTATTAATTATTCTTATAGCCAGAATATATTCTATGTTTTTCCTTCATCAAAAAGGCGTAATTGGTAAAATTGTAAGATTTTATTGCCATAAATTATCGATAACCGTCTTGTTGTTTTTATAATGATTCGCTTGATGGTTTTTTTAAACAATTAAAGAAATTGAGACTTTAATTGGCTCATTCAGAAGCTAAGCAGATGATTATCACCTTTTCTATCTTTGAAGAATTTACATAACACCATCCTTTGATCTCTAAATGAGATATATACGGAGATTTTTATAATTATAATATTGTTATATTATGAGGTGAAATTTAGAATACTTACAAAATAAATACAGAAGAATATAAAATGTAGTAACATTTAAAAAAATTAAATAAATCAATTCACAAGTCTTCGTATCGATATCATGTCACCGTTAGTCAATTGGTGATTATTATGTAAAAGAGGAAATGGTGGTATTGTTTTCATTAATTAATCTCTTCATAATCCTTAAATTGATCAGAATACAAGAATATATAAATACTTTAATCTTATAAAAAAATAAGGCGAACGGACCTAGGGCGAACGGCGTCAAGGGCGAACGGACCTAGAGCGAACGGAAACTAGGGCGAACGGCGTCAAGGGCGAACGCGTTTTAGGGCGAACGAACAGCCAATCGTAGTTTCTAGTATGCTTTAATCAAGTTACCCAAGTTACCCATAGAATTCAATCTCACCAAAAGATTAGGTAATTTTAATAATTTATTGCAAATAAATGAACAACAGGCAAAATCCTACCAGCGAGCTTCGTTATTAAATTGCAGATTCCTGTTATCTCACCTGCTTAAAAAGAATTGATGCTGTTTAACACCAAATAATGAAGATCCAAAACATTTTACATTATTTACTCTACGACATATTACATGGCTCGATAACCATCTAAAGTGCTTCAGACTCTGCATCAGGTAAAGAGTAAACAGAGGAGAGTGTTTCAATTTCCGGTCTGGTAGAAATTTGTCTTTTCGTTCATTGTTATTTCGTGTTTTGTCAAGATGAAGTCAGTGTGATTGACCATCAGTTTCTCATGTTTAGTACGCTGATTAGGCCTATGTTCAGTTTGTGTCCTTGTCATACACTCGGAACTTCTCGTCACGCAGTTGACAATGACGTAAATCCGTGGGGAGTTGGCCAAAGGTTGCCGATTGTTTCCCCGATTGTTCAGAGTTCAACGTGAAACCGAAAGTAGAACAATGCCAGGACCAAGGTATGTAAAATTGCAGAGCGAGTAGATTTTGTTTATATATGTCAGTTCATTTATTAAAGTTATAACAATTGACATATAAAAAACATTATACATAGGGCGCCAAATTCACAAAAATGAGCTATAAGTATAAACATAGTTTCACTTGATAAACTCTGTCCCAAGTTTCTGCTTCCACCACTTTATATCTCGATAATCATAAATACCTTTGCGCCCAAACTACATCCATTCACTAGGATGAAAAAAGTTCAGATTATCTGTTTTGAAACGCCCTTAATCTACCATTTTAGGTTTCAACACACAACCAAAATTAGAAAGTTTACGGGGATTTTGCAGTGCAATTAATATAGGGAAAAGACTACCAATTATTTTCCCATAGAACTCCATACAAACATTATGACCTCTCAGTACTTTACTATAATAGTTTCAGTCAAATCTTTGGTATCATTTGAAACTTCAATTCAAGACCTTTCACATCTTCGCTAGCCAAGGGTTTTCGGTCCACTCTGCTCCCCATAAACCCTTGGCAGATGTCATTACGAAAACTCGGTGATGCGGTGGCGCTATCTAGCGAGCAACTTGAGTTGCGCCCCTTGTATATTTACATTTTAATCGAATGAAACAACGGGTAATATACACGCTTCGGTATAAATACAACTTGAAAACATGTTGACTAGCAAGAATAGGAACATAATTAACAATGCTATTCAATGGGAATGAAGATATAACCTAGAGAAAGCAAGGAATGTTTTATTTATAGGCCTAGTGACTGTTTGTAGAGACCTGTACCGGGAGTGAAAAAGTCGCTATATATAAATGCATTCAAGCCATAAAACCAGGTATCGTTGCCGTAATTATTGTGGACAAAAGAAATAAATAAAATACAGCTCATTGAACAATTGAAACTCTAACCATAAGCAGGGACGTACATGTATATACTAACGGGATAGGCAACTTCTTCATTCGCCATGTTTACTTCCCATACTACGCACACGAGCCTTGACAAGTTTGTAAATCTCTGTTAAATCTAGTGAAATACATCGTTTTTAAAGTGATCTGGTAAGACCATCCTTGTAGAGATATTGTACTCGAGCACTTGTGCCTCAACTTGTGAAAAAGCACCGAATGTTTTACCAAAAATCACACGTGTGTTTCTTTTAACAGTTTATTTATAAGCGAATGTTTACAACGCTGCGATTGGATCAGCTACTCGCAGCTGCAGCCAATCATTAAACGGAGCTTGTCACTGAGTTTTCGTAATGACATCTGCCAAGGGTTTATGGGGAGCAGAGTGGACCGAAAACCCTTGGCTAGCGAAGATGGACCTTTCAGGAAATGACAAAAAAAATAGAGGGTCCCCTGGTGTTTATAGCTCAAATCGACCCCTTCACGGTAACTGCGGTACTGCTCTTTTGCAGGGCAAAATGACATAATTTGGTGAAATATGACGTAACGTCAATTGTTTCAATTACATCATTTAATTATCTACCTATTAAAACTTCGGCAAATTATATCAATTTGCCCTGCAAGAGAGCAGTACCGCAGTTACCGTGAAGAGGTCTATTTGCAGTTGTTTACACCTTACAGCGATTGGCAGTAAATGTCAATCTACATAAAAAATCAACCCCCACCTCTACAATTTTTCCTAGTGTTGCTATATTCTTTAAAATATTCCCCCATTCCATCATTTATTTTAAAAACTGATATTTTTACTACAAAATGAGAATTGTTACATACCTGAATTCAGCCAATCGCGTAACGCCTACCCATTCATTCCATACAACATTCTATAACTTTTCTCTGTTGTAAACATCTGGGGGTTTGGTACTCTCATTCCTATAGACATGATGATACCCCCGATGATAACGTTAAAAAATTGTGCGAGGTGTCCCGAGTACTTCCGTTTTGAGAAAAGATGTAAACATTTCCCATTTTGAATCTCCATATGATATTTGTTTTCATTTCTGTGAAACTCTCCGGGTAAAAACAGATGATGTATCAATGAAGAAATCTTGGATTTTTTCCCTTTTATCAATTTGAATTGTACTTCATTGACAGGTTTGTTTTTTAATTAAAAATCATCAAAAAGTGATGGAAGCAATAACTTTGGACAGACTTATAGGTTTATCGGTTGTAAATTATAGTTAACAACATTAATCTATATTTTACATCTGTAAACCATAGTTAACACGATAATCTATGTTTCAAAAGTGTAAATTAGAATTACTGTAATACGCCGAATATAATACGCAGTAGTGTACAATATGCACCCCCCACTTTGGGCCTGAAAGTCGTGAAAAAAAGCTAGTTCGGGTGTGTAATACGCACCCAAAAATTTGACCAAATGGTAATCCTGAGTATTAACAAAGAAGTTATACACGCTCAATTTCATCGCTGATATACACTACCGGAAATAAGAAAAACACGATAATTTTTTGGATACGGATTTATTGTAACTAGTACATGTACATCGCGGTAATATCTTTATTTCATAATCAATGTTTTAAATAGACCTAGTATTTAATATTCTACTGTAAATAAAATTAACTACTTTTAACAAGCTTTAATTGTTTTGTCATCACAACCCAAAAGTAGCAAAAAACGGTATACAGGTATAGGAGAAAATGGACCTAATTAAATTCTTAAACGATGTCGATCAAAGCGTTCAATTAGAGGCGTGTAAATTATGTGCTCTGTCTGTAAAAACAATGCATTGGGTTTGATAGGAAAATCCAAAATTTAATCATTTTTAAGTGAAATATTGTTGCATTAAGATAGGTAACGTACGTCAGTCATTCACAGTGAAAGAAAAGTTGAAAGTAATCGCGTATGCCAAGGACCATGGAAATCGTGCAGCAGGAAGGCAGTTTTCCATCAACAAGGCTAATGTTCGACTATGGAGACATCAGAGAGACAGATTACAGCAGCTACCAAAGACCAAGATGGCAGAGAGAGGGCTTTCAGCATTTTTCCCCAACTTAGAGGCCGAGCTGCTCAACTGGGTCACCGAATGCAGACAACAGGGATATGGTGTATCAACTGCCGAGATCCGCCTCAAAGCTCTGAAGATCACCAAGAAGGACCCCAAGGCACGAGACTTCAAAGCATCGACGGATTGGTGTTACTCCTTCCTGAAGAGGCACACCTTTCCATCTGACGCAGGACCCACATCTCTCAAAAACTACCAGAGGACTACAAAGAGAACCTCTCCAACTTCCAAAGTTTTGTGATCAAGATGAGGAAGAGAAATCGCTACAGCTTGTCACAGATCGGGAACGCAGACCAGACTCCGCTGACTTTCGATCTTCCCGCCGACACCACTGTCAACCCCAAGGGCGCATCAACAGTATCCATCAAGACAAGGGGCAACGAGAAGAACAGATTTACCGTGATGTTAGCTTGCACTGCTGACGGGGGAAAGTTGCCACTGTACGTTGTGTTCAAGACAGGCAGTTCAAATAAATTTTTAAAGCCATTTTGAAACAGTTTATTGATTAACATACTTTAAGAATACATTTTCTCTAAAAATATGATATAACAATGATTTCCTAAGGGTTAAATATTAAATATTACATGTAATATATATGTGATAATGAAGTAATGTTACGATGTATAGCAGGGTATTGGTTCTGTCTGTGGTCAGCATAGGTAAAACGGCAGTATGATATTCCGTGCTTCACCTGGGGAAAAAATGTGTCAAAATCCTATAGGGGTGTATAATACGCACCCCTTTCTCACGGTAAAAAATCCTGCAGTGGGAAAAAAGTGTGTATTATATTCGGGGGATTACGGTAACACTGAAAACAATCATTTGTGATTGCAAAACATTGTTATCAGATAAATATACTGTATACTAGTTCACGATTTGTGAAACTATGATTAAAAACTTGTACCTATAGTTAATGAATGTTAATACATATAGTTTACAGATGTGAATCTATATTTATTAGCAAAATTTATTGTCAACCTTGATCTACAGACAGATAAAGTTGGATTAGCATTGGTAAACTCTAGTTTACAACCGTTAAGTATATATGGCTTTACAGATGAAAACTATATTTAACAAATCATTAACGATCTCCGACCCTCAGCAATGTTCGATAACTCTAAATTATTCGGAATTTTTTTATGCGTACTATAAATCTGCCCTTTATATAGACAAATTTAATTAGTCTTGAAGTGTTAACATTACACTAAGCCATTCAACGAACTGCTTGGCTTAGTGGCTTCACAGAGACCTACTACCTAAAGATAAAGGGGTTCGAGCCACCGATGCACAGGTGCAACCTTTTTTTTCTAACTTTATCTCAACTTATACGTTATTTATTCCATTATATTCATCGTGGTCAAATTTGCAATAACTTCGTAAAATGCATGGATGCCACCAAAAAATTTCTTTTTATTCTATTTCATTTATAAAGTTTGAAGGATAATAATATTTTTATGATGAAAAAAATACTTCGAGGCTGAGGATCGGAGTACCTTAAAATAACTATAGTTTACGATTTGTTCACTATAGATTACAGTTGATAAACCTAGTTTATCATAAATGAAACTATGTTAAGTTCAATTTTGTGCATTTGGCTAGCCATAAGAATAGGCTATTTTTTCTATTTAAAGTACTGATGTACATAAACAAAAATTTAGTTACTTTTAATACTTACGTTTTATGATTAATTCAATAAATTTTTAAAAGAAAGATGTAAATATAAACAATAAAATGCATTCTGTGATGATTCATGCAGGCTATGAAGGTAGTGATCATTGCAGAAAAAATTTACACAACCAGCGTTAGTGGGTTATGTATTTTTCTGCAATGATCACTATTATCATACCCTCATGAATCACAAAAGTAAGCATTCTATTGTTTAAATGTCAACCAAAGCTCAGTGTAAACTGTAACTATAAGTCTATAAGTATAAAATGTCAAAAATTGTATAAAATTATGACAGTCATATGTTTCCAATAGTCAATTTTCATCACACGAGTTTATCCCAAAATGACATCATTCTGCTAATTGCTTAGGACATCGGATGTATGGAATCTCTTTTTGTCTATACCATTACCACTGAAGTTAAGCTGCAAGAAAAAACTTAAAATCACACAATTATTTAATTAAAGTCACTAAAATTACCTTAAATCCTAACTATAATATCACAGTATCTTAACTTGCTTATTGTCTGGTAAAACATACTTCTGATGATCCATTTTCATGCTAAAATTGTCACATGACTTTTTAAAAGTTTTTTTAGTTTGGAAGCCTAAGAGCCCTAAAAATTAAGCTTTTTCTGTAATAAAAACGTACTAAAAATCATACAAAAAATGGTATTGTAAAACGCATCAGTGGTGAATTGTACTTATGGGGTAAATTACCGGGTAAATAATTGAACGATTTAATTTAAAATAAAAGCTTCAAAGTCAATTAAAAATATTATAGAATAAAAAATTGAAAATAAAAGATATATTCAAAGGGTTATTTCACTTTTATTTATAATAATTAGTATTATAAAAATTTGTTGATGAATCATACATTTTGTACTATCGCAAACATATGATGCTACAGGTCAAATGCAGCATCCAGTTTTTATAGCTAGAGACTGCATATTATGATGACTAACTTCAATTTAGTATTGGCGATTTACATTAATTGCTATGTCTAAGGTTAAAACTGATATAGTTTCAAAATTGTTGACTAAAGAGACAATCATTAGGGGAAGCTTTTAGTGTTAGACTACTGGAAACCCATGATGCCAGTATACTTATACATTAAATGTATATACATGTATATATAGAATTAACTTTGTACCATGTAATATGATGTAGAATACATGTAATTATATATATAATATGATGTGATATGACATTATATGAACATAAATTAGATTTATATTATATCATACAGTTGCTTAATATGATACAATTTTGTATCATAAGATACTTTTCTATTTTTATTTTGTTTGTTTGTTATAGGTATAGTGCTAAAAAATGCATGGGCAAAGTGCTCATTGTCCAGAATAAGGATTATGTTGGCCTGACTCGAGAAGTTGAAGCAGAGGATGACAACTTGGTCGAAATGAAGGAAACATTAAAAGAAATGGGGTTTACAGATGCATGTATTGAAGTTCACGAAAACCAAACCAAATCACAAATGATTCAATTATTGCAAAATAGTAAGTATATTTAAATCTACAGGTAATTAAGTAATTTTTTAAGAATTTGTACACAAAACCACAGTGACTTTTTACTATAAATTGGTTTTTTATGAACTAATATGGACAATTACTTTAATTTGGTCAGAAATTTTTGTTTTGCTGTGCAATCTAAATTGTTATTTTCTCTCATTGATTTTAGCTCACCTGAGCTGAAAGCTCAAGAGAGCTTTTCTGATCACTTTTTGTCCAGTGCCTGTCTGTTTGTCTGTCCATCTGTTCTTCCGTCCATAAACTTTTTACATTTTTGATTTCTTCTCCAGAACCACTGGGCCAATTTCAACCAAACTTGGCACAAAACATTACTGGGTGAAGTGGATTCAAGTTTGTTAAAATGAAGGGTAACATCTTGTTTCAAGGAGAGATAATTAATTAAGAATGTTTGAAAATTTGTTGGTATTTAAAAAAATCTTCTTCTCAAAATCCAACTGGCCAGAAAAGCTAAAACTTGTGTGTAAGCATCCTCAGGTAGTGTAGATTCAAGTTTGTTCATATCATGATCCTCTGGGGTAGGGTGGGGCCTCAATGGGGGTCAAAGTTTTACAAAGGAATATATAGAGAGAAATCTTTAAAAATCTTCTTCTCAAAAACCAATTGGCCAGAAAAGCTAAAACTTGAGTGTAAGCATCATCAGGTAAGGTAGATTAAAATTTGTTTAATTCATGATCCCCAAGGGAAGGGTGGGGCCACAATTTGGTGGTCAAATTTTCACCAAAAAAAAATCTTAAAAATCTTCTTCTAAAAATCCAATTGGCCAGAAAAGCTGAAACTTTAGGGTGGAGCCTCAATGGGAGTTCAAAGTTTTATATCTTCTTGATAATACACCTGAATTGCTGAAATGAAAACAAATAAATATTCAGCACAGCAAAATTCACTATATTGGAATTCAATTTAGGCCGGGCCTGAGCTTTGAACTCACGACCTCTAGAACCTATTCTCCTGGCAGTGAGCGGCCACGGCTCAAACCACCCGGCCATCTAGGCATATATCCATATACAAGTAAATTCTAATCATTTTAAAATAATTATAAAAATAATAATTTTATTGGAACTCTTCATTACGAGGAGATACAAAAAAAGATGCTCGAGGAACGTGTCGTCTGACCTTAAAAATCTCTTCTGAAAAACCATCCGCCTAGAAAAGCTGTAACTGGTGAAAGCATCCACAGATTGTATTGATTCAAATTTACCAAAATCGTGATCTTCGGGGGTAGGGTGGGGGTCCAATTTTTATAAACTTTTCTCAAAAACTCAAATGTTTCAATACATGGTATTACTTATATGCGAGCATCTTGACATATTGTTGATTCTCAATTGCTTAGACTGTGGCACCTGGACAATTTTTGAGCCCCACCAGGGGCTCAAAATTTGATGTAGGTTTATAGAAATATGAACAATTGTTTAAGATCTTGAGAACTACAATACTCGATATGTGATATGACTATGAAATCATCCTGTTACAATAGGGGCTCAATAATTAACATGAGAATATCTGGAGAAAAACTTGAAAATCTTTTTATACAGGATCTATTCTACTACATTGTCCAGGTATTTTGTATATGACTCCATAAATCTAATTTCGTTATGGCTATTGTTGCATAGGTGAGCGATGTGGCCCATGGGCCTCTTGTTTATTTAGGATTAATATTGCATGCCAATGTCAATTCAATGTTGTTGATTATTTATTTCATCTTTATTTAGTGGCTGCTAGAAATGATTTAGAGGATGATTATTGTTTTATCTGCATGGTCTTGTCTTATGGACAAGATGGCGTAATTACTTGTTATGATGAGACTCAATCTCCCAAAAATCCTACACCAAGAATGCAACTACCTGTATCAGAACTTCAAGAATGTCTGAAGGGAGACAAATGTAGAGGTCTTCTCTTGAAACCAAAGATATTCATGTTACAGGTACTTATAAGTCTCAATTCAGTTAGAATGTAATCTCAGTTGCTTCCAAAATTTACTATCATCATATGAGAGGATTGTTTGGAAATTATTGAGACAACCCAAATATTTTCCTTTCTCAGTGACAGATTTTAGTGAAAATTGGCATAGATACATGTATTGAACAAACCCCAACAAACAACTAATCAAATTATTATTAAAGAATATTTAATATTTTGTTTATGACGGTACATACACAAGTCGATGGTCAGGGTACCCGGGGCAGACATAAACTCGTAGAATATAAAACTTTAACGTCTATTTACAAGGTGTTGGTAGACCTACAGTTATGATGAAAGAAATCAAATTTTACATGCCCAATTTACTTTTTATTGTGACTAACTTTTGGGCAAATTTTACTTATGTTCGAGCTGAATTATGGAAATAGTACAATATTATATTTACAAAGCCCTAGAAATTTGACTATGACGGCATATTTAATTTTGCCGTCAAGGCGGCGCAGCAAATATGTGTCAAAGTGAGAATATCAAAAGAAGTCCATATCAGGCCAAGCAACTGCTTAAACAAAATCTATAGGATAGAAAAGGGTTGTAAGCTTAAGTTTATCAGGGTTTTGATTGATTTTTTAACTAGAATGTAAACAAAGGAACTAAATAACAAGTACTCTACCTTTTACACCCCAACTGATGTCAACAGTTGTAAAATTGACTTTCGGGTAGCATTAACTTGGATAAATTTTGTTTACAAAAATTAAAAATATTAAGTAAATATGTACAGTACCAAGCAGACTTCAACCAAACCCTGGGTCAGCTTTCTGTGTCCACTTTGGGTCTGCTATGGCTGACCCCGAACAGACCCCAGGCTTACCACGAGCAGACATAGAAAGCAGCTAGACCCTGATTTCAGAAGCAGACCTTAAACTGGTATTAAAGATGACCAAATGCCTCTACATGTGTATACAAAGGACGGGCTTACAGGTGGTAAGAAAAAAGACAGATCTGCTTCCAAGAGCTGACCCTGAGTAAACCCATTGCAGACCCCAAGCAAACGCTGAGCAGACCCAAAGCAGAGACAATTTTTAGATAACCTGAGTCACTCAGTTGACCTTTTGCAATTGGTCTTCGTCCATCATCGTGCGTCGTTCGTCGTCTATTATGCAACATGTGTCGTGCTTCGTTCATTAACAATTTTAAATTTTTAACTTCTTCTTGAAAACTACAAGGCCAATTGTTACCAATTTTGGTGTAAAGCATCTCAGGATAAGAGGAATCTAAATTTTGAAATTTATGACCCTACCACCCTCAGGGCCTCATAGGTGGGCCAAACATGCAAAAAAAAAGGCCAATTTTAAAAAAATCTTCTTCTCCAATCCCACACATGTGGGGAAAAAACTAAATGCATGGTAATAATGTCCATGGAGCCCTCTACCAAAATTGTGAAATTATTGGCTCCTGGGTCAGGGGTTCAGGCCGTAGGGTGGGGGCAATATACGAAAATGTATTAAATCTTAGAAAATCTTCTCTACTCCCATATATATTTGAGAAAAACTAATTGTATGGTTTTAAAGTCCATGAAGCCCTCTACCAAAATTGTGAAATTCGTGGCCCCTGGATCAGGGGTTTAGGTTCAGGGCAGGACCAATATGGCCATATAGTGAAAATGTATTAAATCTTAGAAAATCTTGTTCTTTATTTCTATATATAATTGAGAAAACCTAAATGCATGATTCTAATGTCCATGAAGTCTTTTACCTAAACTGCGAAATTAATGGCCCCTGTATGAGGGGTTCAGGCCCTAGGATGAGACTGTTACGTCCATATAGTGAAAATGTATTAAATCTTAGAAAATCTTCTTTTCCACTTCCACAATTGTGGGAGATAAACTGAATGCATGGTTATGATGTTAATGAAGCCCTCTACCTAGATAGTGAAATTCATGACCCTCAGGACGGGTCCAGGCCGTAGGGCAGGTCCAATATGGCCACTTAGTAAAAATGTATTGATTTAATAATATTTTCTTCTGTACTATCACAGTCGTGGGAGATAAACTAATAGCACTGTTATTTTGTTTATAATGTCCTGTTCTTAAATTGTGGGGCAAAAGTGGAGACTTCTTATTTTGAGAGGGGGTGACAAATATGGGGGTATAGTTTCTACTTTAATTTCCTGTGCATTGTATGCTTGTTGAAATAAGCCGTATGCATGTTGTGTGCGTTATAAATGAAACTGAATATTATAAAAGATTGACCATTAAAGGCCTGCAGGTCACTTTTTACCAAAAGTTTACAATTTTTGCTAGGGTATACCGTTAAATAATGTGAGATTCCTCCAACTCGTGA
>WFKH01011581.1:50803351-50821620 GCA_016163765.1 Magallana hongkongensis | reverse complement strand
CACACATGTCACATTGATTTTACTATTGTATGATGATGGTGGTCTCACATACATGTATATATAGGTGATACCTTGTGAGGTGGGCCCTGTATAATCTTTGAGTGCCTATGTTTGGTACATGTATGGCCATAAATTTTTCAAGGTCAAGTCAATCCATCTACTTCAGCAGAAATTGTTACCCTACAGTTATTTATCTCTTAGAACACTGTAGAAAAGATCACTATAAATGATAGAAAATCATAAACCATACTTGTAATGAATTAATAGCTATACATGTTAGCATGCTACAGGTGTTTGTTGTTATTGCTGGGGTATCATGATTCTAACATACATGGAAGAAAAAATGTGAATTGCAGATGGAAATGAAATTGTTATTTGAACACTATATATTTAAAAAAAATATTTATTTCTTTGTTATAGATATGATACTCAGAAATGCATGGGCAAAGTGCTCATTGTGAATAATCAGAGCTATTATGCTGAGAGGGATAAAGACAAGAATCGCCCCAGAAATATAGGTGAAGAAGATAAGAAGGTGGACGAATTGATTAAGACATTAAATGTTTTGGGGTTCACAGTTCTTGACGTTGAAAAGAATAAAACCAAAGAACAGATGATTAGATTGTTAAAAAAAAGTAAGTATACACTGAAATAATTGGACATCTCCAATTATTTTAAAGAATATAATTACAAAAAACATGAAAATGTACTTGTTGCCATACATCCTTTTAAATATTTTATAAAAAAATAAATAAATACTTTATCTAAAACTAGTCAGTAATTTTTATTGTTTGTGCCGCCCATTCTCAAATTTTTATATTCACTCATTATCATTGTTGTTTAAATTTTTCATTTTCATTTAGTTGCTGCTGAAAGCGATTTTAAGGATGACTATTGTTTTATCTGCATGGTCTTGTCTTATGGACAAGATGGCATAATTACTTGTTATGATGACACTCAATTACCCAAATATCCAACAGCAAGAATGCAACTACCTGTATCTGAACTTCAAGAATGTCTGAAGGGAAACAACTGTACAGGTCTTCTCTCAAAACCCAAGATATTCATGTTACAGGTATATATAATGCCTCATTTCAATTTTAATGTTATCACAAATGCTTCCAAAACCTACATTCATCATGTACTGTAGAAGAACTCCTAATGTCAATGAGTATATTTTTATGATGAAAAAGATATTCAAATAAGTTATAGAATATTTAGTGAATGTGAAATTGAATTATGTATCAATAAAGTAAATCTTTAATATAAGAAATATATTAAAGATTTAACAATATTAGATCATGGGTAATTTGAACAGTGAATATGGAGGACTAGTGTATAGATAAACTTTAGATTCCTTGTTAAACACAGGAGGTTAACATCTGCTTAAAATCGTTAGAAGTATTCTTCACAGATTATAAATTTGATCTCTCTTTTATTTTAATAACAGTTGTGTATCATATGAAATTATAACAAAAGTTTGATTTTTGCCATTTTATATATTATTCTCACAATTTTATACAAAACTGCAGAATTGCAGAACTATGTGTAAGTACTCATGTAAAATAATTAATCTACATCATATATTGTAATTGTTCTAAATTTGGCGTGTCCGATATTTGGCGGTAAATGATTTTTCAACAAGTTAGCATGGATTTGATTTAGCGCATTCCTTAATGCACCTATCTATTTGTTTGTTTTTTGGCGATGTACTTGATTTAGCGGGAGCCGCATTCGACCAAAAATGCAAATTTATAGAATACACAGCCAAATGTAATATGTTTACGGTAATTTGAAAAATGATTACAGTTGGAAAAAGTTGGACGTGACTCAAAGGATGGTCTGCAGACAGGAACACAAGCACCCAAGCCAGTGAAAATTCCAAGAGAAGCAGATTTTTTGATATATACCTCTGAAAATGATCACGGTAATTTTTCAAAAAAATCAGTAGTTCTCATACATGGACAAATTAATTCATACTGCATGGTCATAGATTGTGGTTTTTTCACAAGCAGTATATGAACACAATCAGATTTAATGTTAGATACTAATTAAGTGGATGTAAATAACCAATTAGCCTAATGTTAAACCTTGTTTAACCTCTAAATAAAATACAACTATATAAAGTAATTTTGGTCTACATTCCATGATCAAGTAATCAACATCTGACTTAAAATTGTTAAACATTGCAATCTCAAGCTCAGTAATGAAAAAAAACAAACATTGTCACACAATTAAAGCCTATGTTATATTCAAACTTGAGCATTAAAATAATGTCAGTTAATTAGTTTGTAATGTAATTAAAAGCTATCACAACCTGGAATGAAGGATTGAAAAAATATGTCCTGGAACCTAAAGAACCCTTAGAGATCCAAAAACTCCTGACACGGATGAACCGTCTATATTGTGAATATTACAACGATGAGGGAATGTCGGTGGATACACCTTGTGTGACCTCTCTTCTTACCAGAGAAGCTTATCTGAAGAAAGAGGAGCCAAGCCCAAAGTAAAATAGTTTGTTGTCCCTGAGATACATGTACCATTAATCAGTTTGTATGTGTGTGTGTGATTAATTAGTCAAGAAATGAATAAATCGTTGGCAATATGATAATGGTGATGTTTTAATACAGTTGCAATAAGCATTGATAATTTTAACAAAACATACACAGATATGGTTTAGATATCGTGTTTATTAAAAAGGTCACATTAATTAAATTGTTATTCAATTGTTGAAATGATAAAAATGTGAAAAACAACTCTTTAGAACTTGGATATTGAGAAAACACGATCATATTGCTTGCATCAATTAATTTTACAAACTGATTTCTAATATCTATAGTCCAATGACATATGTGAAATGTATGTCGTTATTTAAAAAAAAAACAGTTGTGGAATTTTTTGTGTTGAAACAACATTTATAATGATTGGTTGATGATTTTCAAACAAGTTTCAATAATGTAACATGTATAAAAAAATTCAGAGAATGCATGCATTGCATGAATAGTTCAGAGAACCATTTCTTGATCTCCCTTTTGGGTCTCTGTATTTCATCGATTGACTGGTCTCTGTTTCATACAAGCTCAATGAGAATGTCAATTAGTCTTATACCCTCTTAGGAGGGAGGATGGTGCATGCAAGATATAATGATACTCTTAGTTGTTTTCTTTTTTTCTGATTTATTATCATTTAATTCTATTGTAACAATTTGTCTCTGTTTAAGTACTGTCGAAATATCTTACTGAAATTAAATCACTTATTGTATTCCATCCTGGCCTACAATCAAAATGTTATATCCCATGTGTATATATTTACATTATATATATCTATATTACATTAGCCTTTCTTGTAACCTTTCTTGTACTTTTCTGTAAATTAGATTTACAATGTTGCTGACTATCAAAGTAAATCAACGTAATTGAGTTTTGATGCGTTCTCTTTTTTGTTAACATTTGGTGTTTTGTTGATGAAGTATCGATAGGCTTTCATGACATTAATTTATGATTGTTGTTTTGTTGAATGGACTTTATACTATACTTGTGATCTTTAGTCTCTCTCTAAAGTGATTTAAGATAAAATTTCCTGGTATACTTTTATCAAGCTTTAAGTGCTATTTATTATTAATGTTATAACATCTGTGCTTGATCATAAAGTCATTAAGTTTCTGATCATCAAATTTGTCTTGAGCAATAATATTTTTTCAAGAGAACTTATTTTTTATAAAAAATGTTCTTGTCCTTAAAGGCCGAACATTTTTACCGGGTGGTAAATCTCAGGTGAGGGCGGGGCTTAATTTTTAGAGGTGTGAAAGCCTTCGGGGCTCGCAGTCTACCTGCAATCGTGAACGCTGCTAATCTCTATACACAGGAAGCAAATTAATACACGGGAAATAAAAATTTAATCAGAATTGATCTTAGTTGGAATATCTTACTATTCTAAATGTCTATATTAAGCGATTTTATACGGAAATGCAGTTGGACACGTTCTACATCGAAGTCTGTGTCGTCCGAATTTTCTCTAAACACATGTGTGTAAAGCATAAGTGAAACTGTAGTAAATTAATTCTATTTTTAAAATATACCTCAGTACATTGTGTTTAGCACTTGATGTTGTTTAATGTAGTTTATTTTAACAAATTATTGTATATTAAGATAAGCATGCGATCAATGACGAACGTGGAATGTAAAGACAGCCATGTTACATACAATGACGATGGAGTTATATTCCAACTTTTGCACCAAGTTCCAATTCCATGTTTTTCCGGTAAAAAAAGCTTTAGCAGCTCATACGTTCGTTTTATAAAAAAAATTTAATATGTTTTGGAGCTGCTCATCTTTGTGGAATTTTAGGTCAAGCAAATTCAAATATAAATTGTGTAATTTCAATTACTAAGTGAATAAATTTTCATAATCTTTTTTAATAATGTTAAAAATCGAATTTTTATTTTCCCCTTTAAATACGTGACGGAAGATATCAAAGATAATGTTGTTGATTGCTAGTCAACAGAATTCCACGGACCTGGCCAGATCACGCTCGGACGGTCACGTCAATCAAACTGGGTGCTATTGTTTCAAACTTGATTGACAGGCGGCATCGTTTTGAAGTTTGTACAGGTAAAAAAGGGGGCGTTTGTAAAATGTTCGGCCTTTAAGAGATTTATCTTTTTATCGGTCCCGATTTTTCACACATCGAAACTATGCTCAATCATCAAATGGTGATCTCTTGTAAATTTCTATGCAAAGATAATTTTTATAACCAGTGTGAGAAACTGGAACCTCTGATTGCTCAAGAAGTAGATGAATTACTATTGTCTGACAATGTGCTATTCATTCAGGTATCATCCATGATGTTGACAGCATAATGCCTAGTCTGTTTTGATAGATTTCAACATTTGTAAAAACTGGGGAAGATATTGAACCTTGTCAATTACGATATTTTTATATGCAAGTTAATATATGTTGCCAAAACATACTTCCACTCATGGAGCAAGATAAAAAGTCGTTAACAATGAATATTGTTATATATTTGTAGCCTTTATATATTATTAAAAATAAACTTTTTCCCATTTCCTATATTTGTTTTATGTTATTTGTATTTAAACTTGAAAGCATCCACAAGTAATGTTTGAGTGATCATTACATTCAACACTGTGCAGGTTATTTAATTTTTTGGGGACAATGATTGCAACAATTATAAACAAAAACTCATTTTATTAACTGTTACTTACATTTATATATAATTTCTTTGCATTATTTATTTGCAGTGAAAATTTGATATTATCCTATGTGTTAGTAAATGGAAGAGACAGTGCACATTTGACCTTTGGCACTTCTCCATATTTGGTTATATCATGCAGTTACATGTAGCTTACTGATTTTAGTCGGATTTAAAATGTGAATGCACACCCTGTTGCAGTTATTGCAGGAATGAATACAATAGAAATATAAAAAAAATACTCAATGGCTGTAAATAAATCTGTATTGGTATTTAACACATAGATTTAGAAAAGTGCTTTGGATTCAAAAAAAAAGTTTGAATTTCGGAACCAGCAGATACATGTAATGATAATTTAAGTGCAGATATAATCTTCTTTTGATTATTAAAGTTTTTGGTAGATTTTTTTTTTTGACATACAAAATAGCGCTAGCAAAATATTATAATAGTACATGACGGTCACTTAATGTACGTAAATGTTTAACATATTTTCTCTTCTACGGAACAAATATTTTTTTGTTAGCAGCATAATAAATAAGAATATAAAGTTATAATGTATCATTCGTGGACACTTTACTGACAAAATCTTTAGCAGGAAAAGAAAAACTGGACCCAGAGTTGTTGTTCGTTGCACTTAAGAAATACGCTCCTACTTTGTAATTTAATTCTACGATAGAGATTGTAATGACTTTAAAACCTGCTTCGAACCAAAATTCAGCAAAAATTGGACGGATTTATGGAATTCGATACAATTCAGCCAACCGTCAGGTGCCAATAGTATACTGTCATTGTCTACAGCCTACTTTTAACTACTTACTGTCATGTATTTGTATGATAGATTCTTCGCGCGTGCAAAGATGGCCAAAAAATGTCATGTTAAAGACATATATGTATTTAATTTGATTTGAAAAAATTTATCGTAATCTCTCAAAGTTGGTATTTTAAGAAAGATTATTTACTGTGTTGGAGAACATTAAAAAAGTTTTATTAAAAAATTGCTATATCATCAACTTCGTATTTGGAGTATAGGAAAGTGCATGCATGATATTTGTCATCAATTTCGTACAAAATCTTACGAAAAGTAAAGTGATTACTTTGTGGGTGGATTGATGAAACTTTACAAATACTAGAGTATGTTTTACTTCCATTACATTGAAATATTCAGATATTAATGCTCATGAGCAAATTACTCTCCTATGTTCATAATTAGATGTCTAATCTGTATGATTTATACCATTTACTAATATGTGTAGATCCGTAGATCGCAACGGATCACTTAGGAATATTACTGCATTATCTAGGTTATTGAAAGAAATTTGTGCGTGTGCTTTTAAAATTGTAGTTTGAAAGGAATGTGACATATATAGTCATAACATTGAGGTCAGAAGCTAGAGTAGACACAAGTCACCAGGTTTGTTTTAAGTTGTGAATTCATAATTATCGTTGCAATTAACTCCATTCTCTCACCAGAGGTCGTGCTACACAAGCTTCGCTTACACCTCTGTCAACGCCGGAAAAATAGTCTGTCACATGATCAAAACAAGCATAGCGAACACATGGGATTGCTAATTCGCTTCTTCTGTACAATCAGCTTAAAGGGAAGTCATCGACGGGCGAAGACTTTGAGAACACGTTTCAAAACATCACAGGAGATGACATTACTGCTGATTTATGTAAAATCATCGATGAATCGGTAGCGTACAGAAATTGATTTTTCAAACATCTGTCAAACTAGATCATGTGATCATATTGTAATGTTTACCTCCGCAAAATAGTTCTCCCAGTAACGTTGAAATAAAAATAAATAAAGGCGTTAAAGATTTAAATTTAATTATTTATAATCATATTCATAGATAAAAGGAACAACTACATTGATTTCAATTACATTTTGCCCATCGTTTAAGTTTGTACAAGAATCTTGTACATCGGGCGTTGACAGAGGTGTAAGCGAAGCTTGTGTAGCTGGTGAGAGAATGCAATTAACTCCCCTGCGCTGCGCAAATCTATGCGCAAAGCGAACTGGGTCCGTCGTCCGTAAACACGCTCATCTCAGTGTTAATCTGAAGACGTTACAGGTTAGCATGTGCTTCAATTAATCGTTTCAGTTTGGATGGGAAGGGAGAAACGTTGACCGGAAAGACTGATCAGATTCAGGAAGAAGTCAGTAGCATCGAGACTTGTAGGGTTATTCAATATATTAACAAATATATGAAGTTTTATGTGGGGACAAAACAGTTCTCAAAAGATCTCGATCTCGAAAAAAAATTCTTCACAAACCCTTCGGTCTCCCATAAATTGCATTTTATGCTGTCGACCTCTTCTTTGAAAACTAAAGGTATCTGTATTACTTTTTAACAATTATGACGTCATATTGGATTTAGCACTAAAAAGACAGTCGCGACTTTTCTGTGACATCATACGCAACTTTGTCACAGATACAAACGCCACAATCACGATTGTTATAGCCTAATGTTCATGGTTTACGGGCAGCGAAGGAGAATGACAACTTTTGGATAATTAAGAAAACCTTCATCAAACGCTGGTTTCAGGTAAGATGTAGCAGTATTCTGTTTTAAATTGTGTCGACAATGTCTTTAGGTCAATTGGTTAAATTAATGTTTGGCCCCGTATAATAACACAGCTAGTTCTTATTGTTGATTTTGCTCGGTTTTGTTAAAGATCTTTAGGTTTTATGCGAAGTCTTATAATACAATTTTAAACAAGACAAGCATAACCAAATGTATTACATGAACGTATTCCAATCCTTTACATAGATATACCATGTAAGATAAAAGGACGAGCAGTTATTGAAATATGCCAATATTGGTCTTTTTAGTTGCACTGAACAGAAATCTCATTATAACAATTTTATAATCTCGTTGTAGCAAGCTATAATAGAAATCCCATTCTAATGATTTTTACGTAATGAGATTATTCTTGTGTCATGACGTGCAAAGGTATGAAATGTATTACTCTGGTCAATAGCGTAGCTTGATGTTAGAATATTTTTGCGAAGAGAAGCGTAATGGTCGTAAGAATCACCATGCGCCTAATGTGAAGAACAACTTTGAGGATGATTGATGAACGTCAGATATGTTCTGTATGATTTCAAGTAGCACCTTAATTTTCATTAAAATGATGTTTTTTCTCCACCCAGAAAACAAATATACTTTCATGTGGTATTTTAAAGAATGAATTTGTGCTGAAAAATACACTGAAAGATATATAGTATAAGTATGTAATTCGTCCAAACAATCAGATTATTCGTCTGAACAAACAGCCCGTCGTCCGGAAAAAAACATTATTTGTTCGATCAAATGTTTATGATTTATCTTAAAATAACACCCCAATTTGTTCGAACAAATTGCTTATCCGTCCGAACAAATAATTTTTAAAAAGTATGACCCTTATGACCCGTCGTTTGAAATACACAGGTGAAATAAAAACAAATATGGACAATTTCAAAACAATTTAGCCATTCAATATCATAATATTGAAACACAATTCTTTTTGTAAAAGTTATTTCTGTGTTTTTTGCAGTAATGAACAAAGTAGTTGGTCTCTCTGGTTTGGGATTGTTTCCACTTTCATCTCCCCGAACTCATTTCTTCACATTATATTTGATTTCTTTTGTATTTTTTCCCGGCTTTCTTTATTGTTTTGTTTTTAAAATTTTCTAATTTATATTTTTATAAATGTCTCTCTTTTTCAGATTTAATTTTTCTTCTTTCATTTCAATCGCAATCTGAAGTTACTCAGTTTTTGCAGCATTCTCTTTTTTCTGTTCTTTCCGGTTTTTCTCTCATTACTATCTGTCTGTAAAAATCTATTCCGTTTGGTTTAAAAACATTGTTTTTCTTTTAATTTTTTCATTATGTTTTATTGAATGTCTTTTTTTGCTGTCTAACATATTATAGTTTGTTTTGTAAACGAACATGACAGCGGTTTGTTTCACTTGTTGAGACAAAATTTTAAAAAATCTTATTTATGATTTTAATTTCTTGATATTTGATTTGGTAATTACTTAAAAAAATGTATACACTTTCTTGCCAACGTCATAATGACACAGTTATCAAACGCATCAATCCTCGTGACTCTACGGGTTTTTTTTTTTTTTTTTTTTTTTTTTTTTTTTTGTACGGTATTAAATATTAATAACGGAGCAAATACCTTCTTAATTTCTGTATTTATTAAATTAAAATTGTAATAAATTCAAAAGCTTCAAAAGTTTAACTCATTTGATCTTGGATGGAACAGTTTGGTTCCTTTTTATAACTTCCTTGCGATTTAGAAAGCGGAAAACTCTTTTATAAACGTTTTCAATTAGGGTAGCTACGAAGTTTGTTCTCTTCTTCTAGTTTGCTGTTGGATTTAGTTTTCTTCCATTTTCTAGAGTTCGCTTCAATGATAATACAGTGTACAAAATCATTCATATATATTTATTTTCATAGTTTAAACTATATAGTTTTAATAAAGTATATTAGATACTAGCAGATTGTGTATTATACTAGTATTCTTAAGGAATAATGCCAGCAAATTTCTGTGACAAATACAGTCCAACTGTTTAATCCAATTTTATATCTGTCTTATCCATAAAAAATTCAAAATAGTTTGAAACATGAAAAAAAAATTCGAAATCATAATATTTATTAATCAAATAAATAGGGTGAAGATACATACAGTAACGACATAAAATAAATTAAAACATTCTTTCCCTCCCTCCGGGATTTGGGACATATCTTCTCAGATAACTTTTACGGACTTCGGTCTATATTCCGACTCTAATAACAATAAGCGGGCGCGTGTCCCCGCCGCCTTAATCCACACATACAGCGGTAGGTCCCGTTTGGCTGGCGACATGTATAATGGGAGTGGGACCCGCAACGCCCTTTACCGTATCCAAGACACACGCATCTTTCCTCACAAGAAAGAAAACCAGCTCCGGTGTCTAAGTTTTGGTGTGTACAGTCGCTGAGACTTTCCCAACAATCTCCAATCACCCCTCCTTCCGATTGTGCAATCGCAAGAATCAGCAACATGACAAATAAAGCAGCTCCCTTTAGATATACCATTTTCCGTTCCAATGAAATATTCCGGGCTAAACAATACTAGTTTTTCCTTTTCCAACTGTTTGATTTCAATATTTAAAACAATAAAGAAGAGTGCGTTTTTTCCTCTCTCTCTTTCGCTCTCTCTCTCTCTCGCTCTCTCTCTCTCTCTCTCTCTCTCTCTCTCTCTCTCTGAAAATTAAAAGCGTAAATGTCATTTCAATAACAAAAATGTTTAAAATTAATATACACGAATTTTAATCTTTAAATTCGAATAAAATATAAGAATCATAATGTATGCGTGAAAACAAATGAATATCCCATAAATATATTAAGTTTAAAGACCAATCATGAAAAATCTTACCCTAGAGCGAAGAAGAAACTTCGATATGTTTCTATTAACGACTCACTTACATGTGTCGTAATTCATTCAAACGCACAAACCCAATCTCGTTTTTTACAAACTACGGAATGCATATATTTATACCCCGAGTTTCAACCTTCCAAAGTGCCCTTGTCATGAATGATATTTTGACCTCATGATTGACATCAGATTTACATCTCTCAAAAATGTTAGCCCTTGCTCCCTGAATCACGTTTGCACTCGTTGTTTAAGTACACTCATAACAATTAACAACATCAGGAATATGAACTTATCATTATATATATGCTATTTTCTTTTAAAACTAAGAATTTTTTATATGTCATTTGTTGTCATTTGATGTACCGATATTGCGTTGAAATATTGTAGATACAACGCATTTTTGATGCAGAATCTTCGCTGATGTTAAAAATAAGCACTAGTTGTCGAGAGTTAAAAAAGGCTAAACTTACTTACCCATTTTGTTGATTTTGATTTGCGATGCTTTTGCCAAACATAACTCAGAAAAGCAAGCTTCTGCTCTTTGTCATTTGAAATTTTGTTCTGACTTGATAAACAAAACGTACCATTAAAGAATATAAAGCGAAATATTATGAATATATCTAAATTAAGAAAGAATGAATAATTTAAAGTTGCAATAATTCTTTTTTCTGTTTTTTTTTCAATAGCCCAAATGGTTTCAAAAATCTATGTGTGTATTGATTATAAAAGTACCTCTTCCTCGAATGTAAGAATGTCGTTTAGAACATTGAAACTGTGTAAATAGATTATTTCACCGATCTCCACTAGATATTTAAATATTTACTTCTGAATCTTTTATCATATTCGGTTTACTTTGCTGCTCTAAATATCGCGTGCTATTTGGAAATACCGGTAACTTGAATTAGGTACTAAGAAATCTGGCATCCAATGTTTTGGGTTATTTTCCTTTGCTGCTCTAATTATCGCATGCTATTTGGAAATAACTTGAATTAGGTACTTAGAAATCTAGCATCCAATGTTTGTTTGTTTTTTTTTTGTTTTTTTTTTGGGGGGGGGGGTATGTAAGAAGGAGAGGTTTTCAAAATTGAGTAAAAGCTTTAGCAAACAAAATCAAGAATTCCAGCAAGCACCATAAAAACTATACTCACCCCTACCCACCCCAATCCCCATCCCCCAAGTTATATCATATATAAATATATTTCCTTCTTACAAATGGGATATCCTTTATATTTACTACAAAGAAAATCGAAAAACTTCCTTTTAAGACCATATTTCATTCTTGCCTCGGCTAAGCAAACCAGTTTTTTCCTGTTCTACTCTTAATATTGAATAGAATCAGGATGCCGGATACACCCCTATATATGGTTTTAAAATGATAATTGGAAAGGCAATTGTGTTATATCCTTTAGAGAATAACGAGCAGTCGTCTGAGTACATCAGAAGAACACAATCTTTGGCCTACTAAAGTATTGTTATCGTGCGAGTATGGAAAACGGGTTAATATGATAAAAAAAGACATGTTTTACAAATGAGATTGAAATCAATGTTCTCATTAAAACTAGTATTAGTATGTTATATACATTGTAGTACATATTTTGGTCATGTCATGTACTTAACTTATCTATTTCAACCACCTTTAATCGGAAATATAAAATAAAATACACTTATTGACCTCATTGTTGTATAATCGTAAGATAAAGTCAAAGTATTATATAAATTATTTTTAAAATGATTGTTAATCATATAGCTATTTATTCATACACTAAAATCGGCAAAAATAAAAGTGATAACAATACAACATGTTGAAAACAATAAAAATTATATTCTGAAGAAAATCAAGTAGAATACAATCGAATACAATGTTGTCACTCTTGATTTTTTTTCCACCATAAACATATACAACCTTGGATCAAAGTCAAAATAAAAAAATTGCGAAATACCATTTCAACTAAAAAAAATATTCATACCAATAATCATACATTTCCATTTGTTTTTTTTTAATGAAAAACAAGTTTGATAACGGAGGCTTTATAAAATTGGTCTCGATCACAGTATCGGAGTCCTTTTAAGACATTGAGACCCAAAGGAATCTTGAATGTTGACTCACTTCTATTCACGGTAAAGATAGGTACAATTATACACCCACTGTCGTCCCCGTATAACACATTTCTTACAACACTCTCTTGAGACAGTTTAGGCCAGGACTCTTCACAAAAGGACCTGGTGAGGAATAGAAAAGCAAACCTGGACTTTGTTAGAGCTTTTATAATGTGTTCCATCATGGAGTCATCAGATATGATTGAAATTTTCACTTTTCTCAAAGATGCAAAAACATTGGTTATTAGATGCGTTTTGAATTCTAAAGCATCTTGCGTATCTTCATGAGCATGAATGATAGTAATGTCGTAATCCACCTGTGCTCTCTGGACTGAATGATAATTTTGTTCGGTGTCCATAGCAGCCAAGCTATTGATATTAAATATAACGTCTGCTGACACATATAAATAAGCTACAATGCAAAGTTTGTTTTTATATTTTATTAATCGGATGCTAAAAAATTCCAATAGAGAAATAATGGACTCTGATTTGTTAAGTGGAATTAAAAATACGTTTATGGCAGCCATTGGCCACTTACTTTTATTTTTCCGCAAGATTAGAAAATCCATCTTCCTTCCTGCCGGGACGATTGAGTTCTCCAATCATTTTTCTCGGAGTAGTAAATGATGAATGTTCATAGCCTTTTTATACTATATTTAATTCCCGAAGACGTAGATTTAGATTTTCTCTACCAAACAAAGGTTCATAGCAAAATAAAGTCATGTTCAAAGATTGAGAGGGACACAGCCTCCTGAAAGATTGAACTTATATTTTTCTGAGTAACTACGTGTAGTGCTTAAAAAAACAGTACAACTCAGAAAAAATTGTTAGCATTTCAATTTGATAGAAAATTCCTTTAGATGCTTCATTGATTTCATGGATATTGCATGGTTACTATATTAATTTTTAAATTTTAATGCACCAATTATGTCCTCTTGAACATATTGAATGATTGGAATATCGTTATAAATTTTTTCCTAATTTGAGCATAACAATTAGTGATAATTATTTTTTGTCTGTTGACATATATAAATCGGATACCAGGCACCGTTTGTTTATACATTACTTGTACCGGATGCTTCAAAATTGCAACAGGCAAATAAACGACTGGTTTGTTAATTTTAATTGAATAGGTGTATAGCTGTCATTGGCTGCTAACTAAAATGCTTCCACGAAATCACTTCCCGCTAAACCCCATACAACTCCATTAGTTTCTAGGGAATATCTATTTTGGGAACTCTTTACACCAAAATCAAGTATACTCTGCAAGACTTGGAGAGAAGTTGAGAATCTGTTTTATTTTAGCTTTGTTTATTAGCAATGAACAAATAAAAATAATTTAAAAAATGTTCATAAATGATCCTTTGCTTAAAGAACATGTGCTTGAAAATATTTCAATGAAAAAGTGTAAACAAATCACATTTTAAAGATTGTGTATATTAGCAATATGATTGAAAATGACTTTAGATGCTTAGATCAATTTCTCGTTATGTTCTTGAAACGAGATTAACGATCTTATACATTCTAACTTTGTTTATTATTAATGGACAAATTAAAGTGATCTCGTTTTGAAGATATTTTTTCTAAAATATTTTCTTTTGACGCCAAATTCTCGAAGAAAGTGACGTTCTATTCAAGAAAATGTATGCATAATAGAAAAATTTAAATCCGATGTTAGTTGAATCGCTTGCTTTCTTTCCCTTTCTCTCCCTTTAAAACATATTAAATTTTATAAATGATGCCTGTTTGGGAGGGTAAAAGTCGAAATTAACACCTAGAGAAAACCATTGTCAACTGACGCGAAGATTTCAGTATTTAACATGAAAGTATAATAATCATATTTTTCACTCAGGTGAGTTACAAAATGCCACAAAACGATGGCTAAATCAACGCAAAAATTGAAATCTTATTTTCTTCATCAACATTAAATACCTTAATAATTCTTATCCTAAAACAAAAATTTATTCTTATATGAAATATATTTGAGCATCGAATCATTTATTTTTTAAAGATATAGTGTCATAACCACAACGGTGTGTGTATATGAATTGAGTGACGCTCGTATTTCATATCTGTACAAAGAAAATTTTTTTTTACCTAAAATTTGAGTGATTAAGAACTTACTTGCTACCATACTTTTAAAATAATGGTTTAGTATCAAAAATGTGTACATAATTTGCAAATAACTTTGTTATAAGTATTATGAAAATCCCCTTTTTACAATATAGTAAATTGCCAAAAAAAATCATTTTATTCTCCTAGTCTAAGCGATTTGCACGCGGAAGTATCTATGATTGCTATTAATGTAGAGTATCATGAAATAAGCTTGTAAATGATCTCAATCTATCATCAAGTTCTAAACGACCCAATACAATGTAGGGAAGAATGCCTGAAAGAATGTTTGATTGTCAATATCGTACTACACTAATATTTAGATACATAATTTGATTTATAGTTTTATTCAAATTTTTATTATCATTTGTCTAATATAACCTTTACTGAATACTTATTCCCACATCTATACTTATAAATTAAGACATTTTGTAAATAAACTACAAAATTCCTGCACCAGAGTAACTGCTTACACCTTTGGTATTTCAACATATGTGAGATGATGTCCGTATGGTATAATTGAATTTTAACTGATAAGTTATTATTGTGAAATTAATCAAAAACCTACTTTCATTTTCGATAAACAAGCCCGAAATAGCAAAAATGAGAGGAAGGTAGTGGACACGCATTGGCGGATCCAAGTCAGGGGTAGTTTCGATTAAAATATGTACTTGCAATGAAATAATATTGAATGATTACGTAAAGAGAGAATACATTTACTATTTTGAGAATAAATAGAAGTTAAGATTTGACAAATGTTGAATAAATAAAATGAGTCAATTCGTTTCTTCAGTGGGCAATTTTAGTTTTGATACTCATTCGCTTGCGAAGCACGACCTCTGGTGAGAGAATTGGATAGAACTTTCCAGAACGGGATAACTAAGAACACGGTTTGACTAATTAACGAAAAGTGTAGGACGAGTTTACTATGCATCGCGGGCGATTTTAGTATTGATGGAAAGAACTTTCCAGAACGGGGTGCCAAAAAACGGGTTGACTAATTAACATCATGGCGGAAAGTGTAGGACGAGTTAACCATCGGGCAGATACTTTGGATCTGACAATATAAAATTTCAAAAGTTTAAAATATGCAAATTAATACGCATAAACTAGCGTGTTTTAATTTCATACATTTTCATACCACGAAAGATTGGTTGCAAAGTTATCACTGTTAGAGATCCCAGTCGTTGCGTGAATGGTAAGGCAGGACTTCGCGCCCTAATATGTCTCATTCATAGTTTTTTTTCGCGCCGATTAGTGGGCGAAATTGGGATTGACCCCCCATCAATTGGTGATTATTTGCATGGGTATACACTAAGCTACAAATCCTATGGTAGTTTATGGCAGTTGCTCGGGGCTGGAGCGTGGTGCTGGACCCGTGAAAATGTAAAAAAAAAAAAAGGGCAATTTTTCAGAAAATTTTGAGACCGTCCCTGTCTATTCTATATAGTTCTATATGTAAGTTGTACTTATTTTATTCTGAAATGTTTAAAAATTCTCAAAAGTCGGGACCATGTGTGAAAAATTAGATCACTTATATGAGCACTGTCTGCCTCACATTTCCTCGACCAAAAAACCTATCCCCTGCCACCATAAAATCTTGCGTAAATTGGAATTCTGGGAAGGAATTAGACAGTTCGTGTTAGAGAAATTCGAAGAAGTTATGAAACTGGTCAGTTTCTAGGTAAAACTGCGCATCGATGTATTGGAAGACTGTCAATGGGAATCGTCAGCAGCCATAGGCAGGAGTTCGCGTATATCTTCCCGACTCTCTTAGTGATATTGGAGAGTAAATATATTGGTAGTGGTTTGCGACGGAACCCTCCCCCCCCCCGGAAAATTTAACTATTAATTTCGCATAGTAAAATCACCAAAGATATGCCTCGGACCCCCCCTCCCCGGCAAATACAATTATCCCTCGGACCCCTCCCCCAGAAAAAAATATGGATCTGCACAGGCTGTTATATAAATTCTCAAAAGCTCGTCTTCTGCCGCAAATGTCATTTTTACAACTAAAATAATCTTTAAACGATAGAGAGCTCCACAAACTAAAAGAGGCGAAGGCGAAAGTGCAAAGGTGCGAAGGCGAGAGTGCGATGTTGCGAAGGCGAAAGAGCGATAGTAGTATCGCTCCTTCGCCTTCGCACTTTCGCCTTCGCATCTTCGCACTTCGCCGTCGCATCTTCGCACTTTCGCTCCTTCGCCTTTCGCTTTTGCAACTTCGAACTCTCGCATCTTCGCCCTAAAGGCGAAAGTGCGAAGGTCGAAGTGGTCCCATCGGAACATCATAGTTGACAGAGGTGTAAGCGAAGCTTGTGTAGCACGACCTCTGGTGAGAGAATGCCGAATAGCACGTACTGTTAATATTGAGGAAACCATATATTTCCTGAAGAAATAAACTCATTGATAATCTTTTAAAAATAGTTAAAAATTACATAAAGTACGCTGTTTTTAGCATGATTAACACGTATATAAAGTAAATAACATTACATAACATTTTCTGTTCCGCTTTCCGTCCGTTTTCTCTTCCGCGTTTTAGCAACACCCACCAGTGGAGTTAGCCAGAGGTTGCCGATTGTTCAGAGATCAACGTGAAATTTGTTAATTCCTTTTGGAAATGCCAGGACCAAGGTATGTAAAATTGCAGAGCGAGGAGATTTTGTTTTTCTATGTCAATTCATTTATTAAAATTATAACTTCAGGAGGTTGGCACCCGAAATACAAGTATTGTCAATCAAAAACCATTTATAATAAAGACAATGGAGAATGTTTGTCCCAGGACACAGTTATATCATTCTAATTAATGAGGGATGCGTAAGATTTTGTACGAAATTAGTGACAAAAAAACGCATGCTTTTTTACATACTCCAAATACGAAGTTGATGATGTAGCAATTTTTGAATAACACTTTTTTAACGTTCTTCAACACAGTAAATAATCTTTCTTAAAATACCAAAAGATTACATTAATAATAAAATATGTTAAAACCAAATTAAATACATGGATGTCTTTAACATGACATCTTTTTGGCCATCTTTGCACGCGCGAAGAATCTATCATATCATGACAGTAAGTAGTCGACAGTGGCTGAAAACAGCTGTGACAGTATGCAGTTTGTATCCGACAGCTGGCTGAAATATATCTAATTCCATAAATCCGGTCCAGTTTTAGTTGAATTTAAGGTTCTGGTTCATAATTAGTAACTTCAACTTTACAATCATGTCAATCTCTATCGTATTTCTTATTTCTTGAGTGCACCTAACAACAACTCTGGGTCCAGTTTTTCTTTGCCTGCTAAACGATTTTGTCAGTGAAATATTTACGGCTGATACATAATAACTTTGTATTCTTATTTATTATGCATATTATATAACTTATTTACTTACTTATACTTAACTTATATATATATATATATATATATATATATATATATATAT
>WFKH01011581.1:50790653-50803251 GCA_016163765.1 Magallana hongkongensis | reverse complement strand
GTTGCGATCATTGCCCAAAAAAACTACCTGCACAAGTTTGAATACAAATAACAAAAAATAACCAAAACAAATACAGGAAATGTGAAAAAGTTAATTTTTTATAATGTATAAAAGCTACAGTTATATAACAATAATCATTCTTCACAACTTTTTATCATGCATCATGAGTGTAAGTATATGTTTTGGCAACATATAAATATATCGTAATGTATTTGATAAGGTTCAATATCTCCCCCTTGTATTTACAAAATGTTGAAATCTATCAAAACAGTCTAGATATTATATTCTGATTTCATTGTTAACATCATGGATGATAGCTGAATGAATAGCGCATTGTCAGACAATAGTAATTCATGCTGCTTATTGAGCAATCAGTGGTTCCAGTTTCTCACACTGGTTATAAAATTATCTTTGCATAGACATTTACAAGAAGTCATCATTTGATGATTGCGCATAGTTTAGAAGTCAGAAAAACTGGGACCAATAAAAAGAAAAACTCTTAAGGACAAGAACATTTTTCATAACAAATCCTCTTGAAAACATACTATTGCTTGAGACAAAGTTAATGTCTACGTGAGCAAGCGCAGATGTTCTGGCATTAATAATAAATAGCACTTATAGCTATAGATAAAAATATACCAGGAAATTATATCTTAAATCACTTCAGTAAGAGACTAATGATCACAAGTGTAAAGTCCATATAATAAAACAACAATCATAAATCGATGTCATTAACAAAACACCAAATGTTAACAAAGAGAGAACGCATCAAAACTCAATTACATTGTTAATATTACTTTTATAGTCAGCAAGCTTGTTAATTTACAAAAAAGTACAAAAAAGGTAATAGTCCATATAATAAAACAACAATCATAAATCGATGTCATTAACAAAACACCAAATGTTAACAAAGAGAGAACGCATCATGTTAGATTATTGAAACTTGTTTGAAAATGATCAACCAATCACTATAAATGTCATTTAACACAAAAATCCACAGCTGTTTTTAAAAAACAAAGAAATACATTTTATATATGTCAAATGACTATAGACATTAGAAATCATTTTTGTCTTGTTTTACCAATATCTAAGTCCAAAACAATTTTTCACATTTTTATCGTTTCAACAATTGATTAACAATTTGATATTCTTATAAACACATACTATAAAATTTAATCCAAAACATATATGTGAATTTTTTTGTTTAAGTTATCCAAGCTTAATGCAACTATATGTATTATATATTACAACCATCATCATACTGACATTTTATCATTTCGTGTGTAATTTATTACACACACATACAAACTGGTTGATAGTACATATATCTCAAGGACAACAAACTATGTTACTTTGGGCTTGGCTCCTCTTTCTTCAGATAAGCTTCTCTGGTAAGAAGAGAGGTCAAACAAGGTGTATCAACTGTCATATCACTGTAATATTTACAATATGGACGGTTCATCGGTGTCGGGAGTTTTTGGATCTCCATGGGATATTTAGGTTGTCCAGGTTTTTCAGGTTTTAGGACATACTGCCTTAGTGCTTTAATCCAGGTGATGAGAGCTGTTAAATACATTTCAAACAAACTGACAAATATATCAGTGCTCAAGTTTGAAGACAACAGAGGCTTTAATTGTGTGATAATGTTATTTATCTTTACTGAGATTGCAATACCTAACAATTATAAGTCAGATGTTGATTGCATGTTCATTAAATGTAAAAAGAGTTGTATTAAGAGGTCAAACATGGTTTAACAAGAGGCTAAAATGGTTATTTACATCCACTTGGTATTTAATAATAGGATTGATTGTGTTCATACTGTTTGTGAAAAAAAGGAAATATCATGTAACCTTGAATTGTGAATTAATTTGTCCATGTATGAGGGAAACGGTGATTTAAAAAAATTACAATGATCTTTAACACATGTATATATATCAGAAAGTCAGCCTCTCTTGGAATCTTCATTGGTTGGGTGCTTCTGTTTCTGCCTTCCAACCATCTTTCTTGTCACGATGAGCTTCTTCCAACTGTAAAACATTTTCAGATTAGATAATATAGTTTCATTATTTTATGAAAATTCTCAATTCTGAGATTCCGCAGTTTTGTATCAAATCATGAGAATATAAAATAGCGACAACCAAACTATTGTTTTACTTTCTTAAAATACAAAACTGTTAATGAAATAAAAGCGAGATTTTAGAATCCCCCGGGGTGCTTCTAGCTTGATTTTAATTTGCCAATTTAAAGTAAGAATTAACGGTAAAAATATATACTAGTCACTCAAATGCAATCTTCAAATGCTTCTTGATTTGATTTTGTAAAACCAATTTTAAATATTTTAAAGTTTCCTTTATTGGTAGATTTCATTAAGATTTTAATTTCACATTCACTAATTATAACTTAATTACTTGAAGTTCGGAGTTTTTCATCATAAAAATATGGCTTTTTGTTTTCTACTCCTACAGTAAATGTACGAGGGCTCTTCGGAAATAATTGAGACCTTTACTCTTATTCTCTTGGTAAAATAGATTTAAACCATTAATTCACCAGAAAGTAAATCAGGATATACTTTATAATTATGAAAATTGTCTAGTCCATGACATCATTGGATCATCTCTGATAAGCTTAAAAACTTGCCTACGTCCAGTGACCCAGAGCAACTGCAAAATAATCACAACGCCATTTTTAGACTTCTCGCAGTGTCCAGTGAACGCCCCAAAAACGAACAAAAAAAATGAATTATTTTATATTTCTAATTTTTTGATTTTAAAAAGAAAGCAATTACAGTACCGACTAGACACAACCTAACACCAAAGCAGACCCCTTTGGGTCTGGTCAAGGTCTGTTTTTTAACGAGGCCCACAGGCCTTGACGGTCACCTAAGTATCATAGCCCTTAGATTGACATGTCAGAGAGTCTCATGTTTGCATTTTAAGCTTCATTTTGAAGTCTAAACCCTAATCTAAGACTCCTATGACTGTTACCCCCGCTTTTATTACATGACGTTTGAAAAAAAATAAATTCTACATGATAATGAGGGTGGGGGGGGGTGATTAAAAAGTCAGAAGAATCTTACATCTATATTATATATATTTCTATATACCCTAGCAAAAATTGTAAACCTTTGTAAAAAGAGACCTGCAGACCTTTAATGGTCAATCTTTTATAATATTCAGTTTCATTTATAATGCACACAACATGCATACAGCTTATTTCAACAAGCTTACAATGCACAGGAAATTAAAGTAGAAACTATATCCCCATATTTGTCATCCCCCTCCCCCCACCAAAAAAAAAAAAATAAGACGTATCAACTTTTGCCCCATGGGCAGTGAATTTCACAATTTAAGAAAAGGACATTAAAAACAAAATAACAACAATGCAATTAGTTTATCTCCCACGACTGTGATAGTACAGAAGAAAATACTATTAAATCAATACATTTTTACTATGTGTGGCCATATTGGACCTGTCCTAGGGCCTGAACCCCTGTCCCGAGGGTCACAAATTTCCCTATCTAGGTAGAAGGCTTCATGAACATCATAACCATACATTCAATTTATCTCCCACAATTGTGGAAGTGGAAAAGATGATTTTCTAAGATTTAATACATTTTAACTATATGGGCATAATAGCCTCGCCTTAGGGTCTGAACCCCTGACGCAGGGCCATTAATATCGCAATTTAGGTAAAAGTCTTCATGGACATCAGAATCATGCATTTATAGTTTTTCTCAATTATATATGAGAGTAAAGAAGAAGATTTTGTACGATTTACTACATTTTTACTATATGGCCATATTGGTCATTCTCTAAGGTCTGAACCCCTGACCCAGGGGCCACGAAGTTCACAATTATGGTAGAAGGCTTCATGAACTTTAATATCATGCAATAAGTTTTTCTCCAATACATGTATATATGGGAGTAGGGAAGAGAATTTCTAAAATTTAATACATTTTCATATATGGCCATACTGAAAATTTTGCCTTTTTGCATATATGGCACCACTCATGAAGCCCCGAAGGTGGTAGGGTCATAAATTTCACAATTTAGACTCCTCTTACCCTAGAAATGCTTCACACCAAAAATGGTAACAATTGGCCTTGTAGTTTTCAAGAAGTAGTTAAAATTTAAAATTGTTAATGAACGATGCCCGACCATCGACTTGTTTAAGTACCGTCATAAACAAAATATGAAATATTCTTTAATTTGATTACTTGTTTGTTGGGGTTTGTTCTGTACATAAATCTATGCCAATTTCAACTAAAATCTTAGAAAGGAAAATATTTGGGTTGTCTCAATAATTTTCGAACGATCATCTTATAGGATGATTGTAAATTTTGGGAGCAATTGCGATTCCATTTAACTGAATTGAGACATTATATGTACCTGTAAGATGAATATCTTGGGTTTCAAGAGAAGATATCTACGTTTTTCTCCCTTCAGACATTCTTGAAGTTCTGATACAGGTAGTTGCATTCTTGGTGTTAAATATTTGGGCGAATGACTCTCATCATAGCAAGTAATTATACCATTTTGTTCATAAGACAAGACCGTGCAGATAAAACAATAATCATCTTCTAAATCATTTCTAGCAGCCACTAAATAAAGATGAAATAAATAATCAACAACACTGAATTGAAAATAGCATGCAATACTAATCCTAAACAAGAGGCCCATGGGCCACATCGCTCACCTAAGCAACAATAGCCATAATGAAATCTGATTTATGGAGTCATATACAAAATACCTGGACAATGTAGTAGAATAGATACTGTATAAAAAGATTTTCAAGTTTTTCTCCAGATATTCTCATGTTAAACATGGAGCCCCTTTTGTAACAGGATGATTTCATAGTCATATCACATATTGAGCATTGCAGTTCTCAAGGAGATCTTAAACAATTGTTCATATATCTATAAATCTATATCAAATGTTGAGCACCTGGTGGGACAAAAATAGTCCAGGTGCCACAGTCTAAGCAATTGAGAATCAACAATATGTCAAGATGCTCACATAAAAGTAATACCATGTCTTGAAACATTTGAGTTTTTGAGAAAAATTTGAAAAAATTGGACCCCCTCCCCAATGTGGTCCCATCCTACCCCGAAGATCACGATTTTGATAAACTTGAATCTACACAATCTTTCACCAAAGTTACAGCTTTTCTAGGCGGATGGTTTTTTAGAAGAGATTTTTAAAGATGTTTCTCTATATATTCATATGAAAAAATTCGACCCCCCCCATTGCAACCCCACCCTACGGTACTTATGGATCATGATTTGAACAAACTTGAATTTACACTACCTAAGGATGGTTACACACAAGTTTTAGCTTTTATGGCCAATTGGATTTCGAGAAGAAGATTTTTAAGATTTTTTTTTCGTAAAAATTTGACCCCAATTGTGGGTCCACCCAACCCCTGGGGATCATGAATTGAACAAATTTTAATATACCTTACCTGATGATGCTTACACACAAGTTTTAGCTTTTCTTGCCAATTGACTTTTGAGAAGAAGATTTTTAAAGACTTTTCTCTATATATTCCTATGTAAAACTTCGACCCCCATTGTGGCCCCACCCTACCCCTGAGGATCAGGATTTGAATAAACTTGAATCTATACTACCTGAGGATGCTTACACACAAGTGTCAGCCTTTCTGGCTAATTGGATTTTGAGAGGAAGATTTTTAAAAAATACCGAAATTTTTTCAAACATTCTCAATTAGTTATCTCCCCTTGAAACTGGACGTGGCCCTTCATTATAACGAGCTTGAATTCCCTTTATCCAGTAATGCTTTGTGCCAAGTTTGGTTGAAATTGGCCTAGTGGTTCTGGAGAAGAAGTCGAAAATGTTAAAAGTTTACGGATGGACTGACAGATAGAGAGACAGACGGACGGATTCTGGCCAAAAAGTGATCAGAAAAGCTCACTTGAGCTTTCAGCTCAGGTGAGCAAAAATCAGTGAGTGAAAATAAAAATTTAGAATGCAGAGCACAACAAAAATTTCTGACCAAATTAAAGTTATTGTCCATATAAGTTCATAAAAAAACCAATTTATACTAACAAGCATTACTGTAGTCTTGTGTACCAATTCTTATAAAAATACTTAATTACCTGTAGATTTAAATTTAATTACCTTTTTGCAATAATTGAATCATTTGTGATTTGGTTTGGTTTTTGTGAATTTCAATACATGTATCTGTAAACCCCATATCATTTAATGTTGCCCTCATATTGTCCTAGTTCTCATCGTCTGCTTTAACTTTTCGAGTCAGGCCAACAATATTCTTATTCTGGACAATGAGAATTTTGCCCATGCATTTTTTAGCACTATACATATAACAAACAAACAAAATAGAAATAAAAAAGTATCTTATGATACAGAATTAGATCATAAGCTATTGAGTGATATGATGTAAATTTAATTCATGGTCATATAATGTCGTATCACATCATATTATTGTACATTATCTGCCTGCTAATTATAGAATGCTGTCATTATCTAAAACTGTAAGTGTAAAAGTTAAAGCACTTAGTGTCGTAAAAGTTAAAGCACTTAGTGTCACATGCAGATGAATGTCGGATTTGTGCACATTTAGTCCTTTAAGTGATTTTCTGTCTCCTTCTACAGTATATATATATCGCTCATATCAGACAGGCATTGCTAGTCTACGAACGAACCCGATACCTCCGCGTGAAACCGGAAGTAGTTAATTTGTGTTTCTTTTAGTTTTATCTGTTGGAAATGCCAGGACCAAGGTTTGTAAAATTTAGAAAAATTATTTTCATGGTGTCAGGAGAAAACGTACCCTGGAGAAAACGTACCCAAACCTTAAGGTACGTTTTCTCTTGAATAGAAGCTAAAATTCATATATTCCTGTATCTTTGTGCATTAGAAAAGTTTATCTAAATCTATTTCACATTCTGGTTACAATTTCTTCATGGTACGAGAAAACGACAAAACAAACCCTAAGTCTTGGGTACGTTTTCTACAGGGAACGTTTTCTCCTGGGTACGTTTTCTCCAGCATTCATTTTCATATGCCAATTCATGTTATAAGTTATCAATATAAACGCAGGTGATGGCAGGAAATGCAGATATGTGTGATAAAATGCCAACAATAGAGGACGAGGACATATTAGTAGAAGTTAATAGTTATTATATATCAGGACCATATCAGGATCATTGTATACTAGTATTGCAATGAGCTGTATAATTGACGTTACTCTTCTCCTGGGATGGAATGTGCAAAAAATGTGATGATTTCATTGCGACCGAGTCACTAGGGGAGGTTAGCGGCGAGGAAAGAGAAATATGGCAGACAATTAGGCCTTTAACGAGTTGCGTTCAGATTTGATAGAGCTACATAGCTAATTCAAGTTAAATCAGGAAATAGTGCCAGAATTGTGTACAACTTACATTACAATACAGTTATACATGTACATATCAAATTATGAAAGAGAAGTACATTAATAAGATCTAAAAAGGAAGTAAATATTGCTTTTCTAGTCATGTGCTGAATGAGTGCATGCATGCTGCTCTAAAGTATTCTATCATTCAACTAATTAACAGCGTGTCAGTTTGCTTGATCGGGCTTGCTAAAAATTTGTACGATGATTATCATATTACGTATCGATTGGCAGTGTGATAAAATAAAATGAATACTTATTTGCATATCAAACACAGAACCAATGAAAGCACTGACCAATGACTTTAATTGATGGTTTACGACTATTTGTAGTAATATCAACACGTGGTTAGTCAGAACCTGTAGTACATGTACAGTACTGTATATATTCAATCTAATTAAAATTAGACTTGTATTGTGTATGGTAGAGGAGCGAATTTACAAGTCTTATTTTAATTAGATTGATGTATATTGAATTAATCGGGTAAAGCTATCAAAATATAAAACATGAAAACTACTAAAGCCACGTACTAGTAAATTCCCAACTAAACTATTCATGCTATGTGTATGCCACTTCCTTTCCCAAAGGGGCTAAGGATTTTTATTATAATAAATTGTTTATAAATTATGCAATCTTTAGAAATTGTATTCTATTCTCATCCAGTCATTCAGTAGACTAACATAGTACTGGTTTTTGGTTAGGATGAGTAAGGATTCTCTACCAAATTAAACTGTAAAATACATGGCCTCTGGATGAGGAGTTCTATGGCCCCTGGGTCAGGGATTCTGGTGTTAGGGCAGGGTTCTATTGATACTAAAAGGATCCAGACTCTGCTAAAAAGCAGTAACATCTTTAAGTGTTGAATCATAGATATGATATCATATTATAAGATTAAATTACTATTAATAATAAATTTTGATTTTAATCTTATAATAATTTGTTATCTTATAATGCTATTATAATACAGTAAATACTATAATATGAAATTGTATCATTTAAATACAGTTTTTATATGAAAGCACATACCGGTAATATGTTATTATATAAACCCGGGTAGATATGATACTATGCATTTTTCCTATATCATGTATATCATAAAATAATGACATTGATTTTGATATGAGTTATGATGATGGTACTTTGCATTTTCCTTTTATTATATCATGTTATAAAATAATAGATTTAACCTGTGATTGAGTTGGATGAACAGAATTTTAATAAAAAGGGGATAATCAGTGCATTGCCACAACCATGCCCTTTTTTACCACCCTTTCTCTTCTGAATCAAAAGATTTGTCCATTTAATAGACTTTGTGGGCAAAGATCATGGAAGAGAGTGTCCCTCAACCGGGTTGGACGGTCTTCAAACCCAACCCCTCCCTGGGATTGATTTCATGTTTTGAATGTTTATTTCACTCTTGTTAAATTCATTAAAATTTCCCCCCATTTTCTAACTCTCGCTACCCCTCTTCCCCCGACTTGTGAATCCAAAGCTTATGCATGCATTTGAAGAAATTGCTGGAGCACTGTCATAGGGGCAGCTTTATTCCTAGTCTTCATGTGTTCTATAAAATTCTTTTTTATTCTTAGTACATTAATGGACAGGAAGATTGTACAATTCTTTTAATTCAAATTCCGGATTATTAGAACTTATTTTTGCTAATAACTAATTAATTAAGGCCAGTAGAAAAAAATTGTCCATGTAGTACCATCATCATATCATATCAAAATCAATGTCATCTATACTACTAAAATCATGGACTCAAATTTTTGTGCGTTAATACTGGTAAATCGAGCAAGAGCTGGTGGTCAATCGAATTTAGATATTATAAACATTGTACCAAACCTAATTGTGCCAATAATCCCAGAACCTGTTTTGCTATCTTAGCATGCTACAGGTCTTTGTTGTTATTGCTGGGGTATCATGATTCTAACATACATGGAAGAAAAAATGTGAATTGAAAATGGAAATTAAATAGTTATTTGCACACTATTATAAAAAATATATTTATTTCATTGTAATAGATATTTTATAAAAATATTTATTTCTTTGTTATAGATATATTACTCAGAAATGCATGGGCAAAGTGCTCATTGTAAAGAATGAGAGGATTGGCAAGTCAAAGGAAGATATAGTTAATGAAAAACTGAAGCTGAACAAATTGAAGGAGACATTAAAAGATTTGGGGTTTACAGTTCTTTTTGAGGAAAACAAAACCAAAGAAGATATGATTCAATTGTTAAAAGGTGGTAAGTTTCGACGAAAAAAAAAATGGAATTATTCAAAAGAATATAATTCTATATTCACAATATACTTGATATCATACATTGTTTTTTTATAAACTTATGGACAGATAATACTTTAACTAAAACTGGCCAGTAATTTTCTAAAATTGTTTGTGCTGTGCATTTTTAGATTTTTATATTCACTCTTTATTTCTTTCAATTTTTTTAGTTGCTGCAAGAAATGATTTAAAAGATGACTATTGTTTTATCTGCATGGTCTTGTCTTATGGACAAGATGGCGTAATTATTTGTTGTGATGAGACTCAATCACCCAAAAAACCAACAGAAAGTATGCTACTTCCTGTTTCTGAACTTCAAGAATGTCTGAAGGGAGACAAATGTACAGATCTTCTCTCAAAACCCAAGATATTCATGTTACAGGTATATATAATGCCTCATTTCAATTTTAATGTTATCACAAATGCTTCCAAAACCTAAATTCATCATGTACTGTAGAAGAACTCCTAATGTCATTGAGTAAATTTTTATAATGAAAAAGATATTCAAATAAGTTAAAGAATATTTAGTGAATGTGAAATTGAATTATGTATCAATAAAGTAAATCTTAAATATAAGAAATGTTTAATTAAAGATTTAACAATATTAGATCATGGATAATTTGAAGAGTGAATTTGAAGGACTAGTGTATAGATAAACTTTAGATTCCTAGTTAAACACAAGGGACTAACATCTGCTTAAAATCGTAAGAAGCATCCCTCACAGATTATAAATTTGATCTCTCTTTTATTTTAATAACCGTTGTGTATCATATGAAATTATAACAAAAGTTAGATTTTTGCGATTTTATATATTATTCTCACAATTTTATACAAAACTGCAGAATTGCAAAACTATGTGTAAGTACTCATGTAAAATTATTAATCTACATCATATATTGTAATTGTTCTAAATTTGGCGTGTCCGATATTTGGCGGTAAATGATTTTTCAACAAGTTAGAGTGGATTTGATTTAGCGCATTCCTTAATGCACCTATCTATATGTTTGTTTTTCGGCGATGTACTTGATTTATCGGAAGCCGCATTTCGCCAAAAATGCAAATTTATAGAATACACAACCAAATGTGATATGTTTACAGTAATTTGATAAATGATTACAGTTGGAAGAAGTTCCATGTGACTCAAAGGATGGTCTGCAGCCAGGAACACAAGCACCGAAGCCAGTGAAAATTCCAAGAGAAGCAGATTTTCTGATATATACCTGTGAAAGAGATCAAGGTAATTTTCAAAATAATCAGTTGTTCTCATATATGGATGAATAAATTCATACTGCATGGTCATATATTGTGTTTTTTTCACAAGCAGTATGAACATAATCAGATTTAATATTACATACTAATTAAGTGGATGTAAATAACCTTTTAGCCTAATGTTAAACCATGTATATAACCTCTTAATAAAATACAACTATATAAATTAATTCTGGTCTACATTGCATGATCAAGTTATCAACATCTGACTTAAAATTGTTAGACATTGCAATTTCAAGCTCAGTAATGAAAAAAAACATTGTCACACAATTAAAGCCTATGTTGTATTCAAACTTAAGCATTGAGATAATGTCAGTTAATTAGTTTGTAATGTATTTAAAAGCTATCACAACCTGGAATAAAGGATTGAAACAATATGTCCTGGAACCTGAACAACCCTTAGAGATCCAAAAACTTCTGACACGGATGAATGGTCTATATTGTAAATATTACAACGATGAGGGAATGTCGGTGGATACACCTTGTGTGACCTCTCTTCTTACCAGAGAAGCTTATCTGAAGAAAGAGGAACCAAGCCCAAAGTAACATAGTTTGTTGTCCTTGAGATACATGTACCATCAGTCAGTTTGTATGTGTGTGTGATAAATTACTCAAGAAATGATTAAATCGTTGGCAGTATGATAATGGTTATGGTATAAGACAATTGCAATAAGCATGCATAACTTTAACAAAACATACACAGATATGATTTAGATTATGTGTTTATAAAAAAGGTCTTGTTAAAAACAACTCAGATATTGGGAAAACACGATCATAATGCTTGATAGATAGATATATATGCATCAATTGATTTTGCAAACTGATTTCTAATATCTATAGTCCAATGACATAGTTATGTGAAATGTCTTTCGTTATTTTATAAAAACAGTTGTTGGTTTTTTGTGGTGAAACAATATATATAGTAATTGGTTGATCATTTTCAAACCAGTTTCAATAATGTAACATGTATAAAAAAAAATTCAGAGAATGCATGCATTGCATGAATAATTCAGAGTACCATTTCTTGATCTCTCTTTTGGATCTCTGTATTTCATCAATTGATTTGTCTCTGTTTCATACAAGCTCAATGAGAATGTCAATTAGTCTTATACTCTCTTAGGAAGGAGGATGGTGCATGCAAGATATTATGATACTCTTAGTTGTTTTCTTTTTTCCTGATTTATTTTCATTTAATTGTATTGTAACAATTTTTCTCTGTTTAAGTATTGTGAAAATATCTTACTGAAATTATATCACTTATTGTATTCCATCCTGGCCTACAATCAAAATGTTATATTTACATCTACCGAGTATGATTCCCTCTATTTCTTACGGAAACTTATAGTTAATTCATAGCTCTGTAGAAACAGCCAAACTGAAATCTGCACGCCCCGTTTATCGATTGGTCGAAAGCTACAGCGACCTAAGAAAAATAACGGACTGCATGAAATAATCATGATGATGTCAGACTCAAATTCCCATTGGAGACGATTTGGCTGTTTCTTTTAGCTAACGTACTGATGTACATTACTAATAATTTGATTAATTTTTCTTACTTTTTACGATCAATTTATTAATTTGTTAAAATAAAGATGTAAACATGAACAATAAAATGTTTTCTTTGATGACTCATAC
>WFKH01011581.1:50777339-50790553 GCA_016163765.1 Magallana hongkongensis | reverse complement strand
ACATTTTTATTGTGACCATATTATATAGTAAAATATAATAATAATGTGGGGGTACCTTACGGCTTTCCATATTTATTGTTTTTTTAGTGCGAGAAATTATTATTTTTAGTTAACATTTTTATTTGGAGCAGATTTTAATAATTGTGTGTGGGTACAATTATAATTTTTGTGGCGTGAAAATAAAAATGTAAGGAAATGGAAGTGATTATTATTTTTGGTAGGACATTTTTATTGTTACCATATTGTATAGTAAAATATAATAATAATGTAGGGGTACCTTACGGCTTTCCATAGGTATCATTAATCATGTTGCGGTGTAATACCTAGACTGTTGTGATAGATTTCAGCATTTGTAAAAACAGGGGAAGATATTGAACCTTGTCAATTACGATATTTTTATATGCAAGTTGATATATGTTGCCAAAACGTACTTTTATTAACTGTTCCTTACATTTACATATAATTTCTTTGCATTATTTATTTAAAGTGAGAAGTTGATATTATCCAGTGCGTAAGTAAATGGAAGACCCAGTGCACATTTGACCTTTGGCACTTCTCCATATTTGGTCATATCATGCATTTAGCATACTGATTTTAGCCGGATTTAAAACATTCATGCACATCCTATTGCAGTTATTGCAGGAATGAATACAATAGAAATATAAAAAAAATACTCAATGGCTGTAAATAAATTTGTTTAGGTATTTAACACATAAATTTAGAAAAGTGCTTTGAATAAAAAAAAAAAGTTTGAATTTCGGAACCAGCAGATACATGTAATGATAAGTGCAGATATAATCTTCTTTTTAATACTAAAGTTTTTGGTAGATCTTTTCTTCTTCTTTTTTTTTTTTTTTTTTGGACATACAAAATAGCGCTAGCAAATGGTGCATGACGGTCACTTAATGTGCATAAACTGTTTAACATACTTTCTCTTTTACGGAAAAAATAATTTTTTGTGTGAACAGCATAATAAATAAGAATACAAAGTTATAATGTATCATTCGTGGATATTTTGCTTATGAAATCGTTTCGGAAGAAAAGAAAAACTGGACCCAGAGTTGTTGTTCGTTGCACTTAAGAAATTCGCCCCTACTTTGTAATTCATTTCTACGATAGAGATGGTAATGATTTAACCTAAGTTTCGAACCAAAAATCAGCTAAAATTGGACGGATTTATGGAATTCGATATATTTCAGCCAACCGTCAGATGCCAATATTGTTTACTGTCACTGTTTGCAGCTTACCGCCAAATGCTTACTGTTATGTTTCAGATCTCTAATATTATACAATATATATTTAATTCAATTCTTATTTTGTGCATATTATGTTGAATAAAATAATTTTTTTACTTCTTTCATATTGTGTAATCACAAACTGTCTTTTTCATTTTAAACTTTTGCATCTGTTAAAAAAATAAAAGTGTAATGGCAATTAAAGAATTTATTTTTCATTTTGGTTGTAGATTGATATAATATGCATGATTGCTTTACTGTATACATTTATTATTTATAAATATTGGATATATTGTACCATTGATGCCATATCACAGAAAATGCATTGAACCAATATTTCTGCAATGTCATTTTTGTTATGCAAATGTATTGCCAGAAAGGTGTTGCAGCAAAATTTTTTGCCGTAACACTTTTCTGGCAATATTGCTGCAATCTCAAGTATTGCCAGAAGGTGTTGTCGCAACAATGTGTTGCGGCAAAACTTTTGCGGCAACATCTTTCTGGCAATATTGCCGCAATCTCATTTGCATACGAAAAACGATACAGCAGCAATATTGCTGCAATGTATTGCCAGAAAGGTGTTGTCGCAACAATATGTTGCAGCAAAACTTTTGCGGCAACATCTTTCTGGCAATATTGCCGCAATCTCATTTGCATACGAAAAACGATACATCAGCAACATTGCCGCAATGTAGTGCCAGAATGTTGCTGCAATATTGCTTCAATAATGTCAGAATGTGTTCCCTGAAGGTCAATATTTTGGTAAGGAACAATATCATATCTTGATACAATGTCATATATGTAACAATATCATATTGTGTCATTATGTATTACAGTATTATATTGTTTCATTTGATACATCATGACACAATATTGTATAGTATTATAGAATGCAATATCAAACAATTTTTTAACATATGATATACGATATTGTGTCAAAACACACTACAGTATCCATGAATATCGAAGATCGTTTACTATGATTTTCATATGATATGATAAAGGTGGTCTCATAAAGGTGATGCCTCATAAAGGTGATGCCTCGTCTCGGTGAGCTTTGTAATCTGTGATTACCTATCTTTTGTTTTAGCTGATTTCTTGTATATATATAACAGTATAAATTAGATCACTGGCAAACTGTTCATTAAACTTATAGTTGTATCTGTTAATTAAATGCAGGATTAGAAAGAAGCACACTAATAGCTAATTAGAATCAAAACTGTTTATTCTAATCGTGCCTTTATGTACATAGCGTTCAAAAAGATCACTTATTAATACACATATGTCTGAAATTGAAAAACTTATTGTAATTACAAACAGAAGATTAAAGTTGGGAATTCCAACTTTAAAGTTGGAATTTTAAAGAAAAAAAATTTACAACGTGACACTAAAACGCTTCCGTAATATATTGATATCTTTTTAATATGAAAGTTTCTAGATATTTTGAACATACAAAATAGCGCTAGCAAAATATTATGGTGCATGACGGTCACTTGATATATGTAAACTATTTAACTTATTTTCCCTTCTACCGAACAAATATTTTTTTTATTGTGAACAGCATAATAAATTAGATATTTTGCTGACAAAATATTTAGCAGGAAAAGAAAAACTGGACCCAGAGTTGTTGTTCGTTGCACTTAAGAAATAAGTTTTCTATTTCTACGATAGAGATTGTAATGATTTAATATAGGTTGAAGTTACCAATTATGAACTAGAACCTTAATTCAACCAAAACTGGACCGGATTTATAGAATTCCATATACCTCTGCCAACTGTCAGATGCCAGCTACATACTGTCACTGTTTACAGCTTACATGTACTGCCAACCACAGGGGCATCTTATCCGCTCTGCTCTCTATGACATGTAATGTATATAAATGATATACATGTCATAGAGAGCAGAGCGGATAAGATGTCCCTCTGTGCTAACTATATAGCTACTTAATGTCATGTACATGTATTTGTATGATAGATTCTTCGCGTGGGCAAAGATGGCCATAAGGATGTCATGTTAAAGACATACATGTTTATAATTGATTGATTTGAACATATTTTATTGCATTATATATTACAATGGGATTAGGCTCAAGTTATAAAAACTTAATTCGCCCTCTCCCTACATGTTGAACAACAAATACAATATTATTGCAAATACGTCTCAGTTTGTATTATATAATAATAAACTACACCAGTGCTTGGATATTTAATTGTAAAAAAAAGTTAATGTTATTTAATATTAGTGTAACACGTATGCAAGGATGAACGAGATAAATAAATAAAAAATAAATAAGAAAGATGATATCCACAAAATTACTCAGATTTGTGATCATTCAAATATGCCAGTACCTTGAATATAAATTTGAACAATTGAAAAAAGATATTTATTTTCATCCATACTGAGTGAGTCGTCTCCCCAAAGTAAAGTACGAGAGTCAAGAATATGAATTTTGCCAAATCTAAGAAATTTATTAAAAAATTCTTCCCTAATAGTAGCATACTTAGGACAAGAGAAAAAAGAAGTGATGTGTGTCTTCAATCTTTCCACATGAACAAAGAGGGTTTGATATAATATTGCATCTATAGAGATCTATATATGTTTAGCGCACAATTTAACGTCTTGTGTGTAAAATATTAGTGCGTCTTTTCCCATAACTGAAATAAAGTGGAGCTACTGTTAGAGATTTAGAAACTTATTTTTTGAATAGGAATAACGAACTCGAATCTCTGGCATCCAAAGGTAAGGAATTCCATTCGTTGACCAGAGTTGGAACAAATGATGATTTATAAATTTGCAGTCTACATACGTATATGTAATTTATATATTTATGTAATTTAATTTGATTTGAACACATTTCATTGTAATCTCTTGGTATTTAAGAAAGATTATTTACAGTGTTGGAGAACATTTAAAAAATGTTATTCAGAAATTGCTATATCATCAACTTCGTATTTCGAGTATATGAAAGTGCATTCATATTTGTCATCAATTTAGTACAAAATCTTATTAAAAGTAAAGTGATTACTTTGTGGGTGGATTGATAAAACTTTACAAATACTAGAGTATGTTTTACTTTCTTTACAATGAAATATTCCAATATTTACGCTCACAATCAAATTACTCTCCCATTTTCATAATTAAATGTCAAATCTAAATGATTTATACCACTTACTTTTATGTGTAATTCCATAGATCGCAACTGATCACTTAGGAATATTATTGCATTATCAAAGTTCTTGAAAGAAATTTGTGCGTGTGTTTTCAAAAATGTAGTTTTAAAGGAATTGTGACATACATAGTCATAATATTGAGGTCAGAAGCTAGAGTAGACACAAGTCACAAGAAATTTGTTTTAAGTTGTGAATTCATAATTGTCGTTGCAATTCACTCCGTTGCGCTGCGCAACTGTATGCGCAAGTCAGTAGAATCGAGACTGGCGTAGGTTAGTTAATATATTAACAAATATATGAAGTTTTATGTGGGGGCAAAATAGTTCTCAAAAGATCTTGATCTCGAAAAAATTTCTTCACGAACCTTTCGGTCTCTCATAAATTGTAACAATTATGTTGTCGACCTCTTCTTTGAAAATATAAAAAGAGAACTAAAGGTATCTGGATTACCTTTTACAAGATTTTAAATGAAACATAAAGTAAAAGATTTAATGTTAACAAAATTCACATAAACAATTATGAGTCATGATGGATTTAGCACCAAAAATGACAGTCGCGACTTTTCTGTGACGTCATACGCAACTTTGTCACAAATACAAACGTCACAATCATGATTTTAATATGATCTTCATGGTTTACGGGTAGCGAAGGAGAATGACAACTTTTGGATAATTAAAAAACCTCCATCAGATGCAAGTTTCAATCTAGATGTAGCAGAATTCTGTTTTAAATTGTGTCGTCAATATCTTTCGGTCGATTGGTTAAATTAATGTTTGGCCCCGTATAATAACATAATTTGTTCTTATTGTGTAATTTGCTCGGTTTTGTTCTTTATCTTTATGTTTTATGTGAAGTCTTATAACACAATATTATACAAGACAAACATAACGAAATATTTTACATGTAAGAATAAAAGGACGAGCAGTTATAGAAATATGTCAATATTTGTCTTTTTAGTTGCTCTGAATAGAAAATCTCATTATAACAGTTTTATAATCTCGTTGTAGCAATCGAGAATCTCTTTCTAACGAATTATATATTTTCAAGTAATTAGATTATTCTTAACTTGTGTCATGACGTGCAATGGTATAAAATGTATTTCGCTAGTCAACAGCGTAGCTTGATGTTAGAATTTTTTTAGCAAAATAGAAGCGTAGTTGTCATAAGAATCACGAAGCGCCCAATGTGAAGAACAACTTTGAGGATGATTGATGAACGTCAGATATATTCTGACAAGTGTATGATTTCAAGTAGTACATTAGTTTTCTTTAAAATGGAGTTTCTTCTCCACCAAGAGAAAGAAATATGCATTCATATGGAATTTTAAAAATGAATTTGTGCTGAAAAATACACTCTGAAAGATATAATATAGCCAATTCGTCCGAGTAAGTATGTAATTCGTCCAAACAATCAGATTATTCGTCTGAACATACAGCCTGTCGTCCGGAAAAAAGATTATTCATTCGATCAAATTTATGCTTTATCTGAAAATAACATCTCAATTTATTCGAACAAACTGCTAATCCGTCCGAACAAATAATTAAAAAATAAGTATGACCCTTTTACGCCGCCGTATGAAATACATAGGTGAAATAAAAACAAATATGGACAACTACAAAACAACTTAGCCATTCAACATCACAAGATGGAAACACAATTCTTTTGGCAAAAGTTGTTCCTGTGTTTTTAGCAGTAGTGAACGGAGTAGTTGGTCTCTTTGGTCTGAGATTGCTTCCGCTTTTATCTCCCCCGATCTTATTTCCCACATTAAATTTGATTTCTTTTGTATTTTTTCCCGGCTTTCTTTATTGATTTGTTTTTTAAAATTTTCTAATTTATATTTTTATGAATGTCTCTCCTTTTTATATTTAATTTTTCTTCTTTCATTTCAATTTCAATTTCAATCTGAAGTTACTCAGTTTTTGCAGCATTCTTTTTTTCCTCCGTCCCTTCCGGTTTTTCTCTCATTAATACCTATCTTTAAAATTCTCTTCCGTATGGTTTAAAACCTTGTTTTTCTGTTAATTCTTTCATTATTTTTATTTGAATGTCTTTTTCGCTGTCTAACATATTATACCACTTAATAGTTTTTTTTGTAAACGAACGTGACAGCGGTTTGCTTCACGTGTCGAGACAAAATTTTTAAAATCTTATTTTTGTTTTTAATTTCTTGATATTTGATTTGATAATTACTAAAACAATGTATACACTCTCTTGCCAACGTCATAATGACACACTTATCAAACTCATCAATCCTCATTATCTTCTACGTTTGAATTTTCTACGGTATTCAATATAACGGAGCAAACACCTTCTTAATTTCTGTATTTATTAAATTAGAATTGTAAGTAATGAATTCAAAAGCTACAAAATTTTAACTCGTTTGATCTGGGATGGAACAGTTTTCATCCTTTTTATAATTCCTTACGATATAGAAAGCGGAAAACTCTTTTACATACGTTTTTGATTAGGGTAGTTTTGAAATTTATTCTCCCATTTTAGAGTTAGCTTTAATGATAATACAGTGTAGAAGATCATTCATATATATGTATTTTCATAGTTAAAACTATATAATTTTATGAAGTATCTTAGGTACTAGCACATTCTATATTATTATTCTTAAGCAATAATACTAGTAAATTTCTGTTTCCCATACGGTCCATCCAACGGTCTAATGCAATTTTTAATGTGGCTTATTAATAGAAAGTTCAAAATAGTTTGAAACATGAAAAAAAGATGAATTCGAAATCAAAATGTTTATTAATCAAATAATCAGGGTGAAGATACATACAGTAACTCACGACATAAAATGAATTAAACATTTTTTCCATTTGGTCCATATCCTCTCAAATAACTTTTACGGACTTTGGTCTACATTCCGACTAATTACAATAAGAGGGCGCGTGTCCCCGCCGCCTTAATCCACACATACAGCGGTAGGGCCCGTTTGGCTGGCGGCATGTATACTGGGAGTGGGACACGCAACGCCCTTTACCGTATCCAAGACACACGCATCTTTCCTCACAAGAAAGAAAACCAGCTCCGGTGTCTAAGTTTTGGTTTGTACAGTCGCTGAGACTTTCCCAACAATCTCCAATCACCCCTCCTTCCGATTGCGCAATCGCAAGAATCAGCAACATGACAAATAAAGTAGCTCCGTTCAGATATATCATTTTCCGTTCCAATGAAATATTCCTGGCTAAGGAACACTGGTTTTTCCTTTTCAAACTGCTTGATTTCAATATTTAAAAAAAAGCAAGAGTGCGTTTGTTCCTCTCTCTGAAAATTAAAAGCGTAAATATCATTTCAATAAAAAAAAAATTGTTATAAATTTATATACATGAATTTTAAACTTTAAATTCGAATAAAATATAAAGAAATATAATGTATGCGTGAAAACAAACGTTTATCCAATAAATCTATGAAGTTTAAAGACCAATTCTTAAAAAAAAAATAATCCTAGAGCGAAGCTATTAACGACTCACCTACACGTGTCGTAATTCTTTCAAACTAACAAAACCCAATCTCGTTTGTTACAAACTACGGGATGCATATATTTATACCCCGAGTTTCAACCTTCCAAAGTGCCCTTGTCATAAATGGTATTTAGACCTCATGATTGACATCAGATTTACATCTCCCAAAAATGTTAGCCCTGCTCCCTGAATCACGTTTGCACTCGTTGTTTTAATACACTCGTAACAATTGACAGCATCATGAATATGAGCCCATCATTATATATATGCTATTTACTTTTAAAAGTAAGATTTTTTATATGTCATTTGTTGTCATTTGATGTACCGAAATTGCGTTGAAATATTGTAGATTCAACACATTTTTGATGCAGAATCTTCATTGATGTTAAAAATAAGCAATAGTTGTCGAGAGTACAATAAGGCTAAACTTTTTTCTCTCTTTTTGTTGAATTCGATTTGCGATGCTTTTGCCAAACTAAACTCTAAGAACTCTAGAAAAGCAAGCTTCTGCTCTTTTGTCGTTTTCAAATTTTGTTTTGACTTGATAAACAAACTGTACCAATATAGATTATGAAGCGAAATATTTTGAATATATCTTAATTAAGGTCAAGATCTAGTAAATGATTCCAGAGTGTTTTTTGGTGCTAGAACCATTATGACGTCATAATTGATTTGATGAACCTTTTTCCCGTACTTTACGGCTTTAAAGGAATTATGTAGGAAATGAAACTGTTTCTTCACTTTTTTTTATCAAATCACGGAAAAAGTAATCCCGATACCTATATTAAATTTGACATCATTTTAAGGAGGAGGTCAATAGCTTGTTTAATGTCGTTTTTTGAGAGACTGTAGGCATTCTAGATATATTTCATTGGTCAAAAATGGACAAAGTTTCGAGATTTATAACTTATTTCCTTCATATTACATAGAAACTGACTGTTAAAAACATGATTTTTCGTTGTGTTTACCAGAAATTTAAGCTCCGGTACACTCAAAAAAAGCTATTGTTTTGAAGCATCATTGAAAGAATTTATATTCTAAATTTCATAAACCTGTAGGCCTCTTTCATTTACTAGATCTTGACCTTAAGAAAGAATGAATAATTTAAAGGTGCAATAATTCTATTTCCTGGTTTCTTTTTCCTGGTTTTTCAATAGCCCATATAGTTTCAAAAATCTATGTGTGTATTGATTATAAAAGTACGATACAAGTTAACAATATAATAAATCTTATTATCTGAAAACTTCTTCATCGAATGTAAGAATGTCGTTTAGAACATTGAAACTTTGTAAAAAGATTACTTCACCAACCTCCACTAAATCTTCACTTCTGAATCTTTTATCATAGTCGGTTTACTTTGCTGCTCTAAATATCGCATGCTATTTTAGAAATAACTTGAATTAGGTTCTAAGAAATCTGGCATACAATGTTTTGGGTTTTTTTTCATGCAAGAATGAAAGGTTTTAAAAATTGAGTAAACGTTTTAGGAAACAAAATCAAGAAGCAAGCACCATAAAAACTGTACTCACCCCTACCAACCCCCATCCCCCAAGATATATCATATATAAATACATGTATATTTCCTTCTTACAAATGGGAATTAATATTTAATAGAATCAGGATGCCGGATACACCCCTATATATGGTTTTAATGTTAAATTATTTAGAAAGACAATTGTGTTATATCCGTTGGAGAATAAGGAACAGTCATCAGAGTACATTAGAATAAGAACTCAATCTTTGGCCTATTGTTATCGTGCGAGCATGGAAAACGGGTTGATTTGATGAACAAACGACATGTTTTACAAATGAGATTGAAATCAACGTTCTCCTTAAAATTAGTATTAGAATGTTACATATATTATAGTACATATTTTGGTCATGTCATGTAGTTAACTTATCAATTTCAACCCTTTTAATCGGAAATATAAAATAAGATACACTTATTGACCTCATTGTTGTATTAATCTTAGGATAAAGTCAAAGTATTATATAAGTATTTTTTAAAATTGATTGTTAATCATATAGCTTTTTATTCATGCACTTAAAACGGCAAAAATAAAAGTGATAACAATACCACATTTTGAAAACAATACAAATCAGAAAAAATTCTGAAGAAAATCAAATCGAATACAATCGAATACAATGTAGTCACTCTTGAATTTTATTTCAATAAGCATATAGTTTACAACCTTAGATTAAAGTCAAAATATAAAAGAACTTTAATTGCAAAAGACCACTTCAACTAAAGCATTCATACCAATAATCATACATTTCCATTTGTTTTTTAATGAAACAGAAGTTTGATAACGGAGGCTTTGTAAAATTGGTCTCGATCACAGTATCGGAGTCCCTTTAAGACGTTGAGGCCCAAAGGAATCTTGAATGTTGAGTCACTTCTATTCATCGTAAAGATAGGTACAATTATACATTCACTGTCGTCCCCGTATAACACATTTCTTACAACACTCTCTTGAGACAGTTTAGGCCAGGACTCTTCGCAAAAGGATCTTGTAAGGAATAGAAATGCAAACCTGGACTTTGTTAGAGCTTTTACGATGCTCTCCGTCATGGAGTCATCAGATATGATTGAAATTCTCACGTTTCTTAAAGATGCAAAAACATTGGTTATTAGATGCGTTTTAAATTCTAAAGCACCTTGTGTATCTTCATGAGCATGAATGATTGTAATGTCGTAATCCATCTCTTCTTTCTGGACTGAATGATAATCTTGTTCGGTGTCCATAGCAGCCAAGTTATTGATATTAAATATAACGTCTGCTGACAAATTTCAATAAGCTACAGTGCAAAGTTTGTTTATATATTTTATTAATCGGATGCTAAAAATTCCAATAGAGAAATAATGGACTTTTTGAGCATTTCAGTTTGATAGATAATTACTTACGATGTTTCATTGATTTCATGGATATTGGTTACTAGATATTTTTTTTTATTTTAATGCATCAATTATGTCCTCTTGAACATATTAAATGATTGGAACATCGCTATAAATCTCTTCTACATTTGAACATAACAGCCAGCCTATTGATAGTTATTTTTTGTCCGTTGACACATAAATCAGCTTCAATGCACCGTTTGTTTATACATTACTTTTACCGGATGCTTCGAAGTTGCAACAGGCAAATAAATGAGTGGTTTGTCAATTTTAATAGAAAAGGTTTTTAGCTGTCATTGGCTGCTAACTAAAATGCTTCCACGAAATCACCTCCCTTCAAACCCAATATAACTCCATTAGTTTCTAGGAAATATCTGTTTTGGGAACTCTTTACACCAGTATCAAGTTTACTCTGGAAGATTTGAAGAGAAGTTGAGAATCTGTTTTATTTCGGCTTTGTTTATTGGCAATAAACAAATAAAAATGATTTTTAAAAAATGTTCATAAATGATTCTTTTCTTGAAAAACTAGTGCTTGAAAATATTTCAATGAAAAAATGTATCGAAATCACATTTTCAAGATTGTGTACATTAGCAATGTGATTGAAAATGACTTCAGATGCTTCGATCAATTTCATGTTATGTCTTTGAAACGAGATTAATGATTTTATTCATTCAAACTTTGTTTGTTATTAATGGACAAATTAAACTGATCTCGTTTTGAAGTTATTTTTATATGCTCAAAAATGGTTCCTTTGAACGCCAAGTGCTCGAAGAAAGTGACTTTCTATTTCAGAAAATGTATGCATAATAGAAAAATTAAATCCAATGTTTAGTTGAATCACTTGCTTTCTTTTGTTTTTTTCTCTCCCTCTAAAACATATTTCATTCACATTTGTCACTCAGGTTAGTTACAAAATGCTACCAAACGATGGCTAAATCAATGCAAAAATTAAAATCTTTTATTCTTCATCAACATTAAATATTTTAAAATCTTTAAATTTAAATTACTCTTATCCTAAAACAAAAACTTATAATGGTTTAGTATCTAAAAATGTGTACATAATTTGTAAATAACTTAATTATAAGTATCATGAAAATCCCCTTTTTACAATATAGGAAATTGCAAAAAAAAATACATGTGTAATTATTTTATTCTCCTAGTCCAAGCGATTTCCACCCTGAAGTATCTATGATAGCTATAAATGTAGAGTATCAAGGAATAACCTTGTAATTATCTCAATCTATTATGAAGTTAAACGACCCAATATAATATAGGAAAGACTACCTGAAAGAATTTTGATTGACAATATCGTACTGCGCCCTAATAAGATACAAAACTTTCATTTATAGTTTTTATTCAAATTAAGGTCTTCCGTTTCCAACGGAAGACCTTATTGTTATTGCTTTGATTCTTTTCCTCTACTATTATTATTTTTTTTTCTCCCACATTTTCTCAAAAACGCTTCAGCTGATTTTAATGAAATTTTCAGGTCTTATTCATGACAAAATTTGTAAGAAATTACACGAAATTAATTTGGTCGTCACTTTCACTCCCGAGATATTCAGGATTTTATGTTTTTGCTTGTTCACAATTTTTCTTCAAAAGTATTTAAGATAGAACTTTTAAATTTTCAGGGATGGTAGAAAGTGTTTTGCCGCAGTGCCCTTTGCATGCCCGAACGTCCGCCGTTACTTCCGGTCGTCACCGGAAGGAGACAAAAACAGTCATTTTTCAACTTTTCTGTTTTTAAATTTTTAAATGTTTCTATTCCATAGAGACGCTTTAATAACTTCAGAATATGAAATTTGTTTTAAAATCGATCCACGCATTCTCGAGATTTTGGGCTCCAAAGTTCTGAAGCGAGAGTCCGCGTACCTCAGTCGTTAGAGTGGTGGACTTGTGCCAAGGCGACCCGGGTTCAGTCCCCGAGTGCCGAATGTTTTTTTTCTTTCTTAATTGTGTGTTGTTTAACGATTTTATCTTTAAAATAATTGATTTTAATGTTTTTTGTTTTAATTTTATCATAAATCAAAATAATAGCGGCTTTTTTGGTACAAATAAAGAGCTCGTTTCAAAATACCGTTAATATTTTGCTTTGTGACAGACTTGATTCTGTCAGCAGCTATCTAAATTCAGACGCTCGTAGCATCGCCGGCATCAAAGTCATGCCGCCGAAGCACCCCTGCAGTACGACCGCATTAGAGCTCGCCGGGTCGCTTTGCCGGCATCAAAGAAATGCCGCCATCTCAATGACTGTATTCACACAACATTTAGCGACTGCGGGTAGAAAATAACCGTTCTCCTAACAAAATACTCATGTTTCAATTATTCTATATGACATTAAACGGAGAGTTGTTTAATTTTTATCCACATACGTGGATACAGGCATGCATGTATACATGCTTTTATTGACAAATGTTGTTTACAGATTAT
>WFKH01011581.1:50717682-50732653 GCA_016163765.1 Magallana hongkongensis | reverse complement strand
GGAAATGATGCAAGTTCTGATATTGTTAGCATAATAAATAATGCCAATTAAGTCTGGATGGACTAAAGATATTAGACAAATACCCTCTGTCACAATAGTCATGCAAAGTTAAAAAGTATTTAATACTGAGTGAACAAGGTGACATTGAACAAACAGAGGATGCATGCCTTCATGAAAAGTTTACAGACACCTTATTGTTGAGATAAAAAAACGTCCAGAAGCTATGACTTGTGGGCCTCAGGAAATATCCATTCTTTTGAGTATAGAATTCTTTGAAAGAACATGGCAGTGTGTGTTTGTTAAGGTGCAAGTCTAATGCCTCATGAACAACTGGAAAGGTTTATGAAACAACTGTCGATCGTGCTAGATAAAATAAGTGGAGATCCAGTGGGTGCATACTGTCTCTGTGTTGGAGGGTAAGTTGCATGGTCTTGAAAACTGAAATTTGTTATTTTTTATTTAAACTTATTTGAAAAGATTTAAATCGTTGAAACGCCTTGTAAATCTTGTTAAATAGTAAATATCTATCTTTCCTGTTGCATAACTAAATGAATTCATTGTCAGTTCTTCAGCAGCATGCAGTCACACAGCTGGAATGCTGTTTGGATTATCTGAGTTCATATCCCATGGGTTTCAAGAATTACCAGATGGTCCAGCAACAACAGAAAAATTAATTGGCATACTGGATTAGTCCAAGAGGTAAATAAATAAATGGATTGCCTGAACTATATTATTGTTTATTTTTTGTTCCTACATTTTGATTCATTATTGTATTTTTTACTTTTATTGTTAACCAACAGTTAGTTTTTTTTAGCTTTGCTGAAATAACCAGACAACTTGTACGAAAACATCATGGCTGTGCCATTTGAAGCAATCAGCTGGTCTGATAGAATGCAACATAATGGTATCAGTGTTTTGTCAATTCTTTAATATATTTGTTTTGACATCATACTGCTGCTGTTAATTTGCTCAATTTCAATGTTGTGAAAGGTATCTAATGCACTGAAAAGAATTTAATCAATGATTTGAATCAAGTATGTGGAATAGCCAAGGTAAGTACACTTTTATACATGGGCTTGATTAAGTGAGTGTTGTGAGAAAATTATCAACATTTAAATATTTGTACTCAACCATGATTTTTAACTTAAGGCAAAAAGCGTGCTGTTTCATGTTTTTCAATGAGATGTAACTATTTTATTATACACGTAATATATGTAATAAAAATACATGCATTTATATGCAGTAATCATTTGTTTGAGAATTACAGTATACATGTACTCCTGGATAAAATTAGTGAGTTTTTTAATTTGATTATTCTGACTTTACAGGGTCATCATCCAAACCAAAACCATTTCATGACTTTGCAATTCACAAGAAGAAATTCAACAAAGCACCGAGGAAGAAGAAAATAAGAGCTTTTGAGCATGAACCTCGACATCCCAATGACCAGAAAGTTCATTTTCAAGATTACCTACAATTGTTTTCTTCTTTAAGAGAGTGTAAATCAAATGCCCCAATTAACAAGCTATACATGTACCAACCCTCTAAATTTAGACCCCCAGAAGACAGGGGTTTTTTTTACAAAGAACACTCAGTTCAGTCTCTTCCAGATATGTATACTGTGACAGAATTCAGTGATCCCATGGTTCCATCAAGAGAGGAAATAGCCACTGAAATGGATAATTTACTGGAAAAACCATCTCTACCTGGTACAGCCCTTCATTTTAGTCAGAATACAGGTAGCTTGACAAATTTAATTGAATTTGTAAAGTGAACAACAGAGGAAATCCGTGCCATTGAAGAAAGTACTAAAGGTCAGGCAAAAAATGTTTTGTGGCATGACTACAGAAAAGGTATTATTACAGCCTTAGATGCACACATTGTTAAAACTGCCGTGGTAAGTCTAAAAGCTGAAAAACCCCCAAATGTTAGCAGCCTACTGAAAACACTTTTGGAAAAATCATTCAAAGGAAACATAGCTACTGAGTATGGCAACAAATCTGAACCAGTAGCACTGCGAAAATTTGAGGAAGACATGAAAAAATGTCATGTAAACACAAAAGTGAGAGAATCAGGATTATATCTTCATTGTGTTGGATATGTTGGAGCCTCACCAGATGGTGTACTTTCTTGCGATTGTTGCGGAAAATCTCTTGTAGAAATTAAATGTCCCTTTACATTAGCATCAAGCAATCCCAATCATGACTTTGAGAAATCTCTCTTTTTGAATCAATCGGGTGAAAAGATTACACTTAACAGAAACCATAAGTATTACACTCAAGTTCAGGTACAGATGGGTGTGATGAATATCCACAAAACCCACTTCATTGTATGTTCACCTGCTGATTATGTTCATGAAGTCAATGAATTTGACCAAATGTACTGGAATACTGTATTTGAAAATATATCTCTTTTTTTTTTGGAGAAATTTCTAGGGCCACACCTAATCAAAATGAGTGCTCATCCTAATGAGTCAGAGGCAGCTGCTGTCTCAGACTTATATATATATCAAATGTGGGCACTGTTTAAGATCTTTAGAGGAAGAAAAGGATACAAGCATTTTATGTGAGTGTAATTGTGGATGTAGAAAATGGTATCATTGGTCATGTGTGTACTATGATCCAACCGAGTATGAAGATCTAGATTGTCAGTGGTATTGTCCTATTTGTGTAAGGAACTGTGTCATAATCTTTTTAAACCTTTTTGAAAATACACAGTGATTGTAATCTCACTAAACATATCACATCTATATTTGCAACCATAATAGGTTTGCGTGTTTTAAAATCGTGACGTTTAATTGCAATAGCAAGAAAAGATACTTGCGCATGTTTTTTCCTATAAGATGTAAACCATGTACCCTTTTGTGTGCAGAGGTGTAGCATTTTGGTGTACACCGGGTGTACACTTTAAATGTCGAAACAACTTTATAAAAAGCTTATCACAATCTCTTCGGAAAAGTGTATGTTAACATTTAACCGATTCTCTTTGTTTCAGATAAAAAAATTTTTTTTTTTTTGATTTTCAAGTTATCGAATGTAATGATTAGAATATAATAAATTTTTATATATTTACAAAATTGAATTTCACAAAAATCACGTTATATGTAGAATCCATCGAATGAAACCAAGTTATATGCAGAATCCATCAATAGACTGTCAAAGTGTATGGAGTTATCGTATAACTTTTAAATAAATCCTTTTTTGGGGGGGGGGGGGGGGGGGAGAGAGAGAGACCTCGGAGGGGGCACTCAACTAGTTTTAAAAAATATCAAAGAACAATTCACTAATAAAAATAAGCTACAATCAATTCTCTTAATTTCAAACATCCAAATGATACAAGTTTCTTCTAATTCGAATAATATGAATTTGAAATATAAATGAGAAATACCGAGAACTTATCTACATCTACCCTTTTGCTAATTTTACGCAAAGCAACACAATACTGGCACGTTTTTTTAACCCAGACATTTTGAAACCATCTTTCTCAGTACCAGAAAAAGATCGCTGGCATGTTTAGAAAATCTCTGTATAGGTCAGTGCAAGGTGAAAAGTCTTTTTAATATTTAAAGTATCAACACAATAAAGGTCACGCACATAAAGCAATAGTTTTCAATTTAAAATAACGTTCATCTTTCTGTTTCCAGGTATCATCTTACCCACTTCATTGACTAGTTTTTAAACAAAAAATGTTTAAGGAAAATGAAATTACAAAAATATCTACAACCGATCCTTAATATAGTGCATATTATCAAAGATTTTTTTTTATTTTTCGTTTATGACACTATATGATAACAATTCTAAAAATTTAAAACATTTTATACATGTTTTCATAAGGAAAATGAATTCACATTGTAAAGAAGCAAAACTAGCAACAACCGATTCTTTATGTAATTCATACTATCAAAGGATTATTTATTTTTCATTTTGTGACACTTTACATAAGACATTTTTGTTTTGTTTTGTGTTTGTTTTCAAAATAAATCATATCAAAATGTTTGTTAACTAGAAAAATGATTATTTAACTTTTGTACACTTAGAACTTTCTATTAAATAACGATGTAAAACTGACAATCGTATGTTTAACATAAATTATTAGATACACAACTGTAGTTATATCTATAGAACATTAAAACTCACAATTATCATAAATGCACAATAATGTATTTTCTTATACATAGTTTGTACTCATATTTACATTTGATATTCATCTTAGTTAGACCTTTTAAAAGAAAGTTCTCAGAGAATTAAAAACAATTCTTTCCAAATCGTTTGTAAAATCACTCTAGGAAGATCTTTCATTTTATAGCCTGGCAACTCGGTAACGGAGTGAAATTTCAATATATAGTTGATATTCTGAGTTTCAAAAAACACTTTTTGTGGATGTATTTTCATTCGGTCAAATATGGTACATAACATTAAACATTTAAACTGTGTACAGTATAATGAAGAAGATCAAACATTCATTCAGAATAATATTTCAAGTAAGGCAAAAATTCCTGAAGAAGGGCTATTGCTATTGAATATTGAAAATGGGGAAAGTAAAACAGTCTGAAAAAGTATCCACAAAAATACTCCTGAGTTTTTGTGGATATTGCTTTAAACATATATATGTGTTCCGTTCTTATTTAAACAATAAAATGCTTTCTTTGGTGATTCATGCGGGATATGAAGTGGCGACATTGCAGAAAAAATACAAAACCCGCGTTAGCAGGTTATGTAAATTTTTTCTGCAATGATCACTACCTTCATAACCCACATGGATCATCAAAGAAAGCATTTTATTGTTTATATTTACATCTTTCTTTTAACAAATTAATAAATTGATTGAAAAAGTAAGTAAAATTCACTTAATTACTGTTAATGAACATGAGTACGTTAGCTAAAAGAAACAGCGAAATCGTCTCCTATGGGAATTTGAGTCTGATTATTTCGTGAAGTCTGTGATTTTCCTTAGGTCACTGTAGGTTTTGACCAATTGATAAACGGGGCGTGTTGATTTTGGTACAGTCAGTTTCCTGTCAGTTTCCGTCGCTGTAGGTTTCGACCAATCGATAAACGGGGCGTGCAGATTTCAGTCCTGTAAGTTTCTACAGAGCTTTGAATTAACAATAAGTTTCCGTAAGAAATAGAGGGAATCATACTTGGTAGATGTAAATATATCGATATGAAAAGAACTGCCGTGGTCAGCGGACTCGTCATAACGAGGCAACATGTCGATGAATTTAAGTAATATTAAGGTAGATACTAGTATATTTAATTATTAATTCACATACATTATATTTCTTCCCTTTTTACAACTTATTAAGAAAGTGTGGTATTTACCTATTATATCCAAAAGGCATTTTCAAAACCAAATACATGGGTAAATATATCCATTTTGTTACATGTAATTAGCATATCTTTTGATATTTGACAAAACTTAAAAGATGTTAATTTAAATGATTCCCTTTTTACATTCACTGTTATTACCTTTTTTTTTTTAATTTACAACAAAGTTAGGTTTACTCTTGAAAATATAAAGAGGTGCGTCCAAACAACAATAGGGATAATGTTCTTGATTTGGCAAAAGAAACAAATGATTGATATGGAATGCATTATGTTCCTCCTTTATTAGAATTTATATATTTATATACTGACTAACATTATGGGAGGGGGGGGGAGCTAGTCATGTATCATTTTTACCATGCATAGAGGTAATGTTGCTTTTGAAGTATAAAAAAATTCACAATAAGTAGGTATTTGATTTAGTAATTTAAGATTGATCTTATTGAAATATGAGTTTTTAACATTTAACATTTAGAAAAGCAAATGCACGATCGAATCAAACTTGCTACAATATGATATCATTCTAGATTAGAATAAAATCAATTTCCAAGTCATGGATAAGCAGCCTATGATATCATTGTCTTCCGTTATTTTTTTTGTTTTATTTTTATTTCGTCTTTCTCTTTTTCTATAATGTACCTTACTATAAAATTCTCGGTCATATACATGTCTTCAATATGTATTCCACTGACGTTACACTAGGGTATTCTCGAAAAAATCTACACCGTGGTATATCATCTTTTAAAAAACATTAATTTTAAAGGGGCATTTTAAACGTTTTTTTTTCTTCAAATTTTGCTTTTTAAATTTTGAACATTCACAATTAAAAGAATTTTCTAAGGTCAACCAAAATGTAAACATCTATTGACAATTTATAAGCAAGATACAGAGCTTACAATTCTTTGCTATGTAAACAAAGCTCGTGCGGTGTTATCTTGCGGAAGAGAAAGTCCATTATTTAATTTAAAAAACCTACATGCCAAGAAATATGAACTCTGGATCCAGCTAACAATTTGACAAATGACGGGAAAACTTTTACTTACCATTAAAAATACCTTGGTGAAGCATTATAGAGGTTTAAAATTGAAAAGTAAGATTTATTTTTAAAAATCGTGACCATGCCCTATACACGATGAGTACTAGATATTAAAAAATCAACATGAGAAAAAAATAACATGTGTATTTTATAAAAGGAATCATTTGTGCACCCATTTATCAAACTTTAAACTCCATGAAGCGATAATAATAAATGTCCTTATTGCATTGTTCAGCTAGGGCAAGTTACATCTAGAATTTTCAATCTAATGGTTTACATTGAAATTGCTGATAATATTTTACATACGTGATTATGAATGGTGCCTTGGGTACTGAAAATTTTCATAAAAACCTAACCGCTTCAGTTTGTACTACATGTTCAATACTATTTTGTCGAAACACAACATAAATAAAACGAAAGAAAGATAGCAGAGAGTAAAAAGTCATTGTGCTGAGAGGGTGCTATTTAAAACCGATACGTTGTTTTGTTCAAAGCACATACATTTGCTAATTGTTCTTGTAAATTTTGAAAAAAAAGAAGTTTTTGGAAAATACATAAAGTATGTGGAAATGATTGTTTCAATGCATATATATATATATATATATATATATATATATATATATATATATAAAGCACTAAAAATGGCTAACGACAGGAACAATTGATATTGTCAAATTTTCGGGACAACCAGTCCCTTCTTCAGGACAAAAGAAATAAATTACATGGGTAAAAACAAGGAAAAACAAAACTAGCACTACAACTAACACTACTAAAGAAACTATAAATAGAACAACAACTACATTTTAAACAGTTTTGGATCACATTGTTTGAGGAGATGTTGGCAATGCGGCCGATCGCTCTAAAGTAATCAATCGACTGCCAACTTCACACCTGATTGAGTTAATTAGCTAATTAAATTTGACGTCCGAGTTAATAAGAAAAAAATTAAACCCCCGTCGTTAACTCGTTCGGCGCTTATAGTTTAGATCCGAATTATTAAATTAAGTTTATAATAAGTAAGAGTTTGATTTAAAAGAGGAAAAAAATAATTAATAAATTAGAAATTATAAAAATAATTTTTAACAAATAAAAGGTAGTAGAGGAAACTAATAACTGAAAGAGGCGCAGTTGACAGATTTGGTAAAATTACTATATGGGTAAAAGATGATGTTAGGCTATGAGACGTTCATTTTAATGAGGTCAATTTGCTTGTTTATGTCATCGGGTCTGAATGATTTGAGTCTGTGCATCCAGAACTTTTCCTTGCTTTTCCTCTCCGCGTCTGTCCAATGAGGATTATGGTCATTAACGACTATTGTCATGTCTTCCCATTTGTGGCCACTCATATTAAAATGTTATTCGACGGGCTCCTATATGACTGTCCTATTTCTACAAACATATAACTATACTTTAAAAATATAATTGAAACGGAAACATAATATAAAAAATACCAAATATTTGTGCATCTTGATACAAAACAATTAAAATATAGCGTGTGGTAATTTTGAATCAACAAAAAATTATTCTTAACAAAAGATTTGATAGCGTTTATGTGAAGAATTTTGCTTTTTTCCCAAATTCCTATGTATGAATTAGTACTGGGTAAAGTTTATACATGTATTAGACAACTAATTCAAAAATAAATAATGAACTATAAATGAAAGTCTCGAATCTCGTAAGGGTGCAGAATTATATATATCAAAATTGCGTCCGGATATTTTAGATCAAAAACTTAAGGTACTAGTATCGCGACACGAAATATTACGTAAATTCATGATACAATTTGGATCGTTGTTCACAACTGCATATGGCGAATATATCTCTTATTCATTGCTGTTATACGTACTTAAAGCAAAAATGTTTCGTAATTCATAACATATATAATCATACTTTTTCTACATGTCATGAGGAACACATGTATTTCATTTTTAAAAAGTGTCACAAGTAAAAATGTCATGGCTTAGAATGATTTAGATAGAAATCATTCTCATGAACAAGGCTCTGTTGAATATACAGCAGTAATAAACTATTTTAACTGTATGGTAGCATAAATGGTAAGATAAATGATAAACATTTTGGACAGAGTTCTCATTTAAACAGGAAGATCTTCAGAAAGCTATGTCATTAGAGAATGAATGTTTTATGTATTGATTTCTAAAATACATGAAATCACATGAAAAGAGAGACAATAAATTTTAGAACAACCTTGCTATCGACAAAGAAACAATTCTTCGGGAAAATACTACAGTGTGTTTTAGAGAAAATGAGTGAAATTTATAACGGTATTTCTAGTGTACCAGGACCTTTCACTGCAGTACACAAATCTGAAAAATAAAACAATCGAATCAGTCATTTCTAGTGTACCAGGACCTTTCACTGCAGTACACAAATCTAAAAAATAAAACAATCGAATCAGTCACATTCTTGTAGCGTCCAGCCGAATAGCTAATACTGAAAAATAAAATCATCCAAAACCAAATTTGGCATTTTTACTCGTTCCTTGAATAAAAATGTCTCTAATGTCTTCAAACTCGAGTACATCTGATACGTAAACAAAAGTTTTCAAGTCATCTTTGAACACAGAGAGCCAGTAAGGCGCTGAAACCCATTTTGGGACAATCAAAGTCCACTTAGCCTTGCAATTAATGACATTTAATAGTTTCGATAATTAAAGAAACTGGTGGCACAGGCCAATTATTTTCATCTCTTCAATCTTGTCTGAAATAGTTCACAGTCTGTGTACCTGGATTCCATAAAACAGAATTAAATCTTTGTAATTTTTTGTTAATTGCATTTGCAAATCTGTCGACGGTTTGTGGACCCCATTTTGAATCAATAAACTCAGAAAAATCCACAGACACACACCAATCATCATAGTCAATCAATTAACTAAGATAATCAGCTTTCTTATTATCTTTCCTGTGAATCCATTGAATATTGACCGAAATGTTATGTTTTTAACAGAATTTAAAAATGCTTAATGCTATATCTTGAAGTCCTAATTTCATGCTACCTGACTCAAATATTTTGACACAATTTTGAGTATCTGTAAACCATTTGACAGATTTGCTGCTTAATTTAGTTTTAAATCAAAACAAAGCCTGTTCAATTGCTCTCATTTTCCTCCAAGTGGAACTCTTTTGCGTCTTTTTCATTCCACATCTGGAGAAAACTTCGATTCGTCTACCCCCACAGTGTACGTCGCAGCTGCAACGATATTAGCATCTGAATAAACAATTACACATTCTCGATCAGTATCTGCAAGGTTTTTAATGTTATAATTACGTGCGTTTTGTAACCAAGATCTCAGTTCTCTAATTGTCTTTTCCTGAAATTTGAGATCAAGTCTTGAATTCCAAGATTTCCTTAAAACAATCTAAATTTTAAAAAATCGGGTCATTAATCTGCATATGTTTCCTCAAACAATGTAAAGGCATGATCTTTCCTGCAGCCTTTGCCAGATGTCTTGCTGAAACATATAGCATATCGATAAATCTAGAATATCTAGAAACATTTAAATCGAAATAAACATATAAATCGAAATAAATAGAAAATCCAGAAACATATAACATATCAATAAATCTAGAAATTGTCTCTTCCACATCTTTTATTCTTCTTTATGGAATATAAATATTAATTTCTATTAAATTCCAAAATATGCCAAGCCATTCAATTTCTTGCACTGGACTAAAAATGGGTTTTTTTATGGTTCATGAATAAACTAACCTGTTCCAGGGACTTTTGTATCAAATCTAAAATACTTTTACATTCCTCAAACGTCTGAGCCATATATATAAACCATCGTCTAAGTGCAGGACTATTCTGCTATTACATTCTCTTCAGTATCTAACAATAGATCTAAGACACTTTGTAAATACAAATGGTGCGCTCAGTAGACCAAAAGGTAGGACGGTAAAACAATAGTACTTTTCTTTCGATTGAAAACCTAAAAATGCTTGTCATTCTTTGCTAATATCATGATGATGATATCCAGACTTCTAATTGAACTTGACTAAAAAACAATTTTTATTGAATAATGGAAAGCCGTTATGTAATCTTCAAATTTTTTCTTTTCTTTCTTTATATACTTATTTAAAACACTTAAATCTAAAATTAGACGCTTCTTGCCCCTGCGCTCTGCTTCACTCAAAGGACTGACAGGAAAAGGCTTGAACGGGACCTATACAACGCAACCTGATTCCAGCAATTAACCAATGCTACCTGAAACAAAATCAGAATTAAATTCAGCGGACTTTTTATTCTTAAGTTACATCTTTGGAGGATTTTGTTCAAAATTGATATGATAGCCGTGCTCAATAATACGTAAGATATGATCATAAGTACATATTCTTTTCCAGAAATAAATTTTTTTGACAAACTTCTTATCTTTATTCCTTGATTGGTTTCTGAACCACTAAAATTCATTTCATCAAAAAATTGAATACGCTTTTTTTGTAAGATATCAGTATTACATTGATCAAACATGTCAAAACTGAGTAAATACTTATCATCAACTTCATTTTTAGGAGGAGGGTGTAGTGCTGCCGAACTGAGAGGGGCATCTTGATTTCCAGTGCCCTGTTTGGAAAAAATTGAAGCAGACGTCACTTAGTTGCAGTGTGCGCCTGCTAGCTGCACAAAAGGGCTGAAGGAACGGGTTTGCTGTCTGTAGGACGTTGTTTTGCTGTTGAAGACCATAGGAGGGCAGCTGAGCAGGAGAGCCAGCCGCAGCTGCCGGTGCAGGTTTAAGATATGATGAGAATCGGGACTTCTTCCCCATGTTTCGTCTGTTTGAGCGCCTTGTTTTCTGCACTGCGGATTCGTCTCTCCTCGTCCGAGTTTTCAGCCACGTCGTTGAGTTGGTACTCCTGTACCGTTTTCCACCCAGCTGGTAACCCATCTGCCATTCTTCTCCTGTGTTAATTTTTCTCTCAAACGTTTAACAGTATCTTTATCGTTGGAAGACAAATCTTTTAAATTATCAAGCTCTTCGTTAAATATGTTTTGCACTCTGTTACCTTCGAACTTAAGCTTTCCAGCGATGTTATCTTTCAGCTTTTTCTTGAGCAACTGTGCAGAGTTTGTGTTATCCTTCTATAATTTTCCGGCTAACTGTTGAAATTGGTTGTTTATAGTAGTGGTCAGAAGTTTTTCAAAGCGAAGGAACTATTCGAATTGCTTGTAGTTTCTACTGGTGTAAGGATAGCTTCTTCGGGCATCTCTTCGTCGCTCCTATCTGCCATAGGGAAGCTAGCTAAAACACGTCTTACTGCACGAAGAGAGAGCCTTGGAATGGCGCTAAATTCTTTACTCACTTTACACGAGAAATCGCACTTCTCTAATTTAAATACCTGTATAGCAGATGAAATACTTAATATAGAAACCAATCAAATTTGGTTCCCGGTATAAATAAGAATGAACAAAAACACGTGTTCGATAGACCCACGTGTCATCATACCTATAATAAATACATTTATCGTATAACTCGTCGTTGAAAATATCTTTAAGCACTACACGTGGTTGGTTTAGAAACAACAAAATTTTAGTGGCTGGATCTCTCTAAATCTTTGAACATGACTTTATTTAGTTTTAAACCATTGTTTGGTAGAAAAAAATCTAAACCTACGTCTTAAGGAAATCAATATAGTCTAACAAAACGATGAACATTCATCAGCCTTTTTACTACTCCGAGAAAAATGATTGGAGAACTCTTTGGTCCCAGGACGAAGGAAGATGGATTTTCTAATCTTGCGGAAAAATAAAAATAAGTAACCAATGGCTGCCATAAACGTATTTTTATTCCACTTAACAAATCAGAGTCCATTATTTTTCTGTTGGATTATATTAGCATCCGATTATTTGAATATATAAGTAAACTTTGCATTGTAGCTGAATTATATGTGTCAGCAGACTTTAAATTTTTTATCAGAAGGTTGGCTGCTATGATGGAAATCGAACAAGTACATCATTCAGTCCAGAAAAAAGAGATCAATTACGACATTTCCCCAATTACAGAGTTTTGAACTGTCTTTGAACTGGAACTTGCTCTACGCGATCTACTTGAAATTTTCAGATACTTTTCTTGGGTGTGTTAAAGGGGTACATGTATTGGACATTTCGGAAAGACTATATATAATACTTTCATTTACGGAATTTTAAACTCTAAATAATATACAGGGAGGGACTGCATCTAACACCTAACCCTACGCATGATCATCTCTCAAAGCAATAAGAGCTTCAATTTTTATATGCAATTTAAAAAAAAAAAAGATTGTGATTTACCACTTCAGTGACTAAAAAAGGTGGTGAAATTGATATCAAGTTTGAGTGAGAAAAACTATTTAGAGATTAAATTGAAGCAAGGTTACATTATTGTCATCCTGTACAACAGTTAGGTTGCTATATATTCCATCACGCAGAACTTTTTATTTAAAGAAAATAAAGGATTTTTTTTTTCAATTCAGCTCATCTTCAATATTTATAGTAACATATAAAATTATCATAATAGCACACAACAAAATTCACTATACATGTAGATAGTGGCATGCACATTTACTATAGCATTGTACAGGGATGAATATGCATGGAAATGTACATGCAGCCTCAAACCACTAACGTTTCCAAAATACACATGTACTAAAATATTAGGAAAATGAATTTTAAAAAATGATTGCTGTAAATCTTTTCTCTTTAGAGAATTAAATAGCATTAGCCTATTGTCGAATTGCATAGTTCACTGGGGAGGTGTAAATATGTCGTATTGTAAATTTATAGGAAGATGTAAAATGAAATATTTTAAAGATTACAGTTTAAATATACTTATATGTTATATGTTATATTGTAAATTGTGTATTTACACCCACCAAGAAAATTTACAATTTACAATATGACAATTTCATTTTACTGGGTAACTTTAAGTATAAATACAAAATTAAACAATATGATGTATTGTGAATTTCGTATAGACACTCCTCCAGCAAATATATGAAAAATGTATTTGTGGACTGAATAGATCATGTATTTCATGTAACCATGTGAACCATATATATATATATATATATATATATATGTTATAAAAGACATTATTTTTTAAATATAATTTTCATAAAACATAGTGATAAATATCCGGTATAAGTTCACTATATTTAAAATAGTTACATATATGAAGGGTTAATCTGATAAATCGAGACCTAAATTACTAAATTGTTTCATGTGTTCGAGAGACTGTTATTTAAAAGTGAAGGTGCTAATGTTAAAACACATTGCTCTAAAGAACAAATATGTATTTACTGTATTTGTTCGTTGTTGAATAAATCAAAGATTTAATTATCAATTCAATAACATGTGTTGTTTTGGTGTTGAATTTAGAACCGGTTTCATAATTCCACAATGCGGGTCAATTTTCAACGGACTAGGGTCTTTATTCAACACCTTTGGTCTCAATAATCAACGTTGAAAAATCACTCCCGGGTCAATTTTCAACCCGGGTCAAAATTCTTCGTTACACTGGCAAAATCATTAGAATTTTATAAGAAGAAAGACTTTAGTATAGTGAACTTAATGGTTTATCATTTTGGTATAATTCCAAATAATAAAATAAAAATGCAAGCTGCAAACCATATCTTAAAATCTTGTAAAAAGTAATGCAGATACCCTGAGTTAACTTTTTATATTTTCAAAGAAGAGGTCGACAGCATAATAAATACCTTATAAAAAGACTAAAGGGACGCTGGATACATTTCATTTGTGAGACGTCAATAAATTCTTTCGAGATTTGAGATCTTTCAATAACTGTTTACCCCCTCATATAACATGTATTCCAAAAAAAAAAAAAAATCATATCGGGTAATATATTGACTGACCTCCGCCAGCCCCCGATGCTATTGAACTCCGTCTTAAGAGACTAAGATTTTACCATCCAAACTGAAAGGACTAAATTCGTCACAAGCTGCCATAGTGACGTCTTCTGTCTTCACTGAGATGAGCGTATTCGTGGACACAAGTTGCTTTGCGCATCCGGTTGCGCAGCGCAGGGGAGTTAATTACAACGATAATTTTGAATTCACAATTTAAAAAAAAACCCTTGTGATTTAATATCTAGCTTTTAACCTTACTATTGTAGTTGTATATGTCACAGTACATTTCAGACCACAATTGCGAAAGCATGTACACCGACTAAATAGTGCAGTAATCATCATCTCAAGGAATCAGTTACGATTCACATAAAATTATATTGGTTAATATTATTTAAACCGGTAACTGATAATTTACATCCAGCATCTGATTTAGCTTTGAAGAGTGTAAATACTATTAAAACCAGTAAATATATAAATTAGATTCAGCATTTGATTTAATAATGAAGATTATGGAACGCCAAATTAACATATATTCAAATATTTGTACCTATCTTCAAATAATTGTACCTATCTTCAATTAATTGTACCTATCTTTAAATCATTTGAAGATAGGTACAATTGAATTAAAAATAGGTACAATTATTTGAAGATAGGTACAATTGAATTGAAGATAGGTGTAAATAATTATACCTATCTCTAAATAATTATACCTAGGTACAAATGAATTATACCTAGGTACAAATGAATTATACCTA
>WFKH01011581.1:50702802-50717582 GCA_016163765.1 Magallana hongkongensis | reverse complement strand
TAGGTATAATTCATTTGTACCTAGGTATAATTCATTTGTACCTAGGTATAATTATTTAGAGATAGGTATAATTATTTACACCTATCTTCAATTCAATTGTACCTATCTTCAAATAATTGTACCTATCTTTAATTCAATTGTACCTATCTTCAAATGATTTAAAGATAGGTACAATTAATTGAAGATAGGTACAATTATTTGAAGATAGGTACAAATATTTGAATATATGTTAATTTGGCGTTCCATAATCTTCATTATTAAATCAAATGCTGAATCTAATTTATATATTTACTGGTTTTAATAGTATTTACACTCTTCAAAGCTAAATCAGATGCTGGATGTAAATTATCAATTACCGGTTTAAATAATATTAACCAATATAATTTTATGTGAATCGTAACTGATTCCTTGAGATGATGATTACTGCACTATTTAGTCGGTGTACATGCTTTCGCAATTGTGGTCTGAAATGTACTGTGACATATACAACTACAATAGTAAGGTTAAAAGCTAGATATTAAATCACAAGGGTTTTTTTTTAAATTGTGAATTCAAAATTATCGTTGTAATTAACTCCCCTGCGCTGCGCAACCGGATGCGCAAAGCAACTTGTGTCCACGAATACGCTCATCTCAGTGAAGACAGAAGACGTCACTATGGCAGCTTGTGACGAATTTAGTCCTTTCAGTTTGGATGGTAAAATCTTAGTCTCTTAAGACGGAGTTCAATAGCATCGGGGGCTGGCGGAGGTCAGTCAATATATTACCCGATATGATTTTTTTTTTTTTTTGGAATACATGTTATATGAGGGGGTAAACAGTTATTGAAAGATCTCAAATCTCGAAAGAATTTATTGACGTCTCACAAATGAAATGTATCCAGCGTCCCTTTAGTCTTTTTATAAGGTATTTATTATGCTGTCGACCTCTTCTTTGAAAATATAAAAAGTTAACTCAGGGTATCTGCATTACTTTTTACAAGATTTTAAGATATGGTTTGCAGCTTGCATTTTTATTTTATTATTTGGAATTATACCAAAATGATAAACCATTAAGTTCACTATACTAAAGTCTTTCTTCTTATAAAATTCTAATGATTTTGCCAGTGTAACGAAGAATTTTGACCCGGGTTGAAAATTGACCCGGGAGTGATTTTTCAACGTTGAATATTGAGACCAAAGGTGTTGAATAAAGACCCTAGTCCGTTGAAAATTGACCCGCATTGTGGAATTATGAAACCGGTTCTAAATTCAACACCAAAACAACACATGTTATTGAATTGATAATTAAATCTTTGATTTATTCAACAACAAACAAATACAGTAAATACATATTTGTTCTTTAGAGCAATGTGTTTTAACATTAGCACCTTCACTTTTAAATAACAGTCTCTCGAACACATGAAACAATTTAGAAATTTAGGTCTCGATTTATCAGATTAACCCTTCATATATGTAACTATTTTAAATATAGTGAACTTATACCGGATATTTATCACTATGTTTTATGAAAATTATATTTAAAAAATAATGTCTTTTATAACATATATATATATATATATATATATATATGGTTCACATGGTTACATGAAATACATGATCTATTCAGTCCACAAATACATTTTTCATATATTTGCTGGAGGAGTGTCTATACGAAATTCACAATACATCATATTGTTTAATTTTGTATTTATACTTAAAGTTACCCAGTAAAATGAAATTGTCATATTGTAAATTGTAAATTTTCTTGGTGGGTGTAAATACACAATTTACAATATAACATATAACATATAAGTATATTTAAACTGTAATCTTTAAAATATTTCATTTTACATCTTCCTATAGTGAACTATGCAATTCGACAATAGGCTAATGCTATTTAATTCTCTAAAGAGAAAAGATTTACAGCAATCATTTTTTAAAATTCATTTTCCTAATATTTTAGTACATGTGTATTTTGGAAACGTTAGTGGTTTGAGGCTGCATGTACATTTCCATGCATACTCATCCCTGTACAATGCTATAGTAAATGTGCATGCCACTATCTACATGTATAGTGAATTTTGTTGTGTGCTATTATGATAATTTTATATGTTACTATAAATATTGAAGATGAGCTGAATTGAAAAAAAAATCCTTTATTTTCTTTAAATAAAAAGTTCTGCGTGATGGAATATATAGCAACCTAACTGTTGTACAGGATGACAATAATGTAACCTTGCTTCAATTTAATCTCTAAATAGTTTTTCTCACTCAAACTTGATATCAATTTCACCACCTTTTTTAGTCACTGAAGTGGTAAATCACAATCTTTTTTTTTTTTAAATTGCATATAAAAATTGAAGCTCTTATTGCTTTGAGAGATGATCATGCGTAGGGTTAGGTGTTAGATGCAGTCCCTCCCTGTATATTATTTAGAGTTTAAAATTCCGTAAATGAAAGTATTATATATAGTCTTTCCGAAATGTCCAATACATGTACCCCTTTAACACACCCAAGAAAAGTATCTGAAAATTTCAAGTAGATCGCGTAGAGCAAGTTCCAGTTCAAAGACAGTTCAAAACTCTGTAATTGGGGAAATGTCGTAATTGATCTCTTTTTTCTGGACTGAATGATGTACTTGTTCGATTTCCATCATAGCAGCCAACCTTCTGATAAAAAATTTAAAGTCTGCTGACACATATAATTCAGCTACAATGCAAAGTTTACTTATATATTCAAATAATCGGATGCGAATATAATCCAACAAAAAAATAATGGACTCTGATTTGTTAAGTGGAATAAAAATACGTTTATGGCAGCCATTGGTTACTTATTTTTATTTTTCCGCAAGATTAGAAAATCCATCTTCCTTCGTGCTGGGACCAAAGAGTTCTCCAATCATTTTTCTCGGAGTAGTAAAAAGGCTGATGAATTTTCATCGCTTTGTTAGACTATATTGATTTCCTTAAGACGTAGGTTTAGATTTTTTTCTACCAAACAATGGTTTAAAACTAAATAAAGTCATGTTCAAAGATTTAGAGAGATCCAGCCACTAAAATGTTGTTGTTTCTAAACCAACCACGTGTAGTGCTTAAAGATATTTTCAACGACGAGTTATACGATAAATGTATTTATTATAGGTATGATGACACGTGGGTCTATCGAACACGTGTTTTTGTTCATTCTTATTTATACCGGGAACCAAATTTGATTGGTTTCTATATTAAGTATTTCATCTGCTATACAGGTATTTAAATTAGAGAAGTGCGATTTCTCGTGTAAAGTGAGTAAAGAATTTAGCGCCATTCCAAGGCTCTCTCTTCGTGCAGTAAGACGTGTTTTAGCTAGCTTCCCTATGGCAGATAGGAGCGACGAAGAGATGCCCGAAGAAGCTATCCTTACACCAGTAGAAACTACAAGCAATTCGAATAGTTCCTTCGCTTTGAAAAACTTCTGACCACTACTATAAACAACCAATTTCAACAGTTAGCCGGAAAATTATAGAAGGATAACACAAACTCTGCACAGTTGCTCAAGAAAAAGCTGAAAGATAACATCGCTGGAAAGCTTAAGTTCGAAGGTAACAGAGTGCAAAACATATTTAACGAAGAGCTTGATAATTTAAAAGATTTGTCTTCCAACGATAAAGATACTGTTAAACGTTTGAGAGAAAAATTAACACAGGAGAAAATGGCAGATGGGTTACCAGCTGGGTGGAAAACGGTACAGGAGTACCAACTCAACGACGTGGCTGAAAACTCGGACGAGGAGAGACGAATCCGCAGTGCAGAAAACAAGGCGCTCAAACAGACGAAAAATGGGGAAGAAGTCCCGATTCTCACCATATCTTAAACCTGCACCGGCAGCTGCGGCTGGCTCTCCTGCTCAGCTGCCCTCCTATGGTCTTCAACAGCAAAACAACGTCCTACAGACAGCAAACCCGTTCCTTCAGCCCTTTTGTGCAGCTAGCAGGCGCACACTGCAACTAAGTGACGTCTGCTTCAATTTTTTCCAAACAGGGCACTGGAAATCAAGATGCCCCTCTCAGTTCGGCAGCACTACACCCTCCTCCTAAAAATGAAGTTGATGATAAGTATTTACTCAGTTTTGACATGTTTGATCAATGTAATACTGATATCTTACAAAAAAAGCGTATTCAATTTTTTGATGAAATGAATTTTAGTGGTTCAGAAACCAATCAAGGAATAAAGATAAGAAGTTTGTCAAAAAAATTTATTTCTGGAAAAGAATATGTACTTATGATCATATCTTACGTATTATTGAGCACGGCTATCATATCAATTTTGAACAAAATCCTCCAAAGATGTAACTTAAGAATAAAAAGTCCGCTGAATTTAATTCTGATTTTGTTTCAGGTAGCATTGGTGAATTGCTGGAATCAGGTTGCGTTGTATAGGTCCCGTTCAAGCCTTTTCCTGTCAGTCCTTTGAGTGAAGCAGAGCGCAGGGGCAAGAAGCGTCTAATTTTAGATTTAAGTGTTTTAAATAAGTATATAAAGAAAGAAAAGAAAAAATTTGAAGATTACATAACGGCTTTCCATTATTCAATAAAAATTGTTTTTTAGTCAAGTTCAATTAGAAGTCTGGATATCATCATCATGATATTAGCAAAGAATGACAAGCATTTTTAGGTTTTCAATCGAAAGAAAAGTACTATTGTTTTACCGTCCTACCTTTTGGTCTATTGAGCGCACCATTTGTATTTACAAAGTGTCTTAGATCTATTGTTAGATACTGAAGAGAATGTAATAGCAGAATAGTCCTGCACTTAGACGATGGTTTATATATATGGCTCAGACGTTTGAGGAATGTAAAAGTATTTTAGATTTGATACAAAAGTCCCTGGAACAGGTTAGTTTATTCATGAACCATAAAAAAAACCCATTTTTAGTCCAGTGCAAGAAATTGAATGGCTTGGCATATTTTGGAATTTAATAGAAATTAATATTTATATTCCATAAAGAAGAATAAAAGATGTGGAAGAGACAATTTCTAGATTTATTGATATGTTATATGTTTCTGGATTTTCTATTTATTTCGATTTATATGTTTATTTCGATTTAAATGTTTCTAGATATTCTAGATTTATCGATATGCTATATGTTTCAGCAAGACATCTGGCAAAGGCTGCAGGAAAGATCATGCCTTTACATTGTTTGAGGAAACATATGCAGATTAATGACCCGATTTTTTAAAATTTAGATTGTTTTAAGGAAATCTTGGAATTCAAGACTTGATCTCAAATTTCAGGAAAAGACAATTAGAGAACTGAGATCTTGGTTACAAAACGCACGTAATTATAACATTAAAAACCTTGCAGATACTGATCGAGAATGTGTAATTGTTTATTCAGATGCTAATATCGTTGCAGCTGCGACGTACACTGTGGGGGTAGACGAATCGAAGTTTTCTCCAGATGTGGAATGAAAAAGACGCAAAAGAGTTCCACTTGGAGGAAAATGAGAGCAATTGAACAGGCTTTGTTTTGATTTAAAACTAAATTAAGCAGCAAATCTGTCAAATGGTTTACAGATACTCAAAATTGTGTCAAAATATTTGAGTCAGGTAGCATGAAATTAGGACTTCAAGATATAGCATTAAGCATTTTTAAATTCTGTTAAAAACATAACATTTCGGTCAATATTCAATGGATTCACAGGAAAGATAATAAGAAAGCTGATTATCTTAGTTAATTGATTGACTATGATGATTGGTGTGTGTCTGTGGATTTTTCTGAGTTTATTGATTCAAAATGGGGTCCACAAACCGTCGACAGATTTGCAAATGCAATTAACAAAAAATTACAAAGATTTAATTCTGTTTTATGGAATCCAGGTACACAGACTGTGAACTATTTCAGACAAGATTGAAGAGATGAAAATAATTGGCCTGTGCCACCAGTTTCTTTAATTATCGAAACTATTAAATGTCATTAATTGCAAGGCTAAGTGGACTTTGATTGTCCCAAAATGGGTTTCAGCGCCTTACTGGCTCTCTGTGTTCAAAGATGACTTGAAAACTTTTGTTTACGTATCAGATGTACTCGAGTTTGAAGACAGTAGAGACATTTTTATTCAAGGAACGAGTAAAAATGCCAAATTTGGTTTTGGATGATTTTATTTTTCAGTATTAGCTATTCGGCTGGACGCTACAAGAATGTGACTGATTCGATTGTTTTATTTTTTAGATTTGTGTACTGCAGTGAAAGGTCCTGGTACACTAGAAATGACTGATTCGATTGTTTTATTTTTCAGATTTGTGTACTGCAGTGAAAGGTCCTGGTACACTAGAAATACCGTTATAAATTTCACTCATTTTCTCTAAAACACACTGTAGTATTTTCCCGAAGAATTGTTTCTTTGTCGATAGCAAGGTTGTTCTAAAATTTATTGTCTCTCTTTTCATGTGATTTCATGTTTTTTAGAAATCAATACATAAAACATTCATTCTCTAATGACATAGCTTTCTGAAGATCTTCCTGTTTAAATGAGAACTATGTCCAAAATGTTTATCATTTATCTTACCATTTATGCTACCATACAGTTAAAATAGTTTATTACTGCTGTATATTCAACAGAGCCTTGTTCATGAGAATGATTTCTATCTTAATCATTCTAAGCCATGACATTTTTACTTGTGACACTTTTTAAAAATGAAATACATGTGTTCCTCATGACATGTAGAAAAAGTATGATTATATATGTTATGAATTACGAAACATTTTTGCTTTAAGTACGTATAACAGCAATGAATAAGAGATATATTCGCCATATGCAGTTGTGAACAACGATCCAAATTGTATCATGAATTTACGTAATATTTCGTGTCGCGATACTAGTACCTTAAGTTTTTGATCTAAAATATCCGGACGCAATTTTGATATATATAATTCTGCACCCTTACGAGATTCGAGACTTTCATTTATAGTTCATTATTTATTTTTGAATTAGTTGTCTAATACATGTATAAACTTTACCCAGTACTAATTCATACATAGGAATTTGGGAAAAAAGCAAAATTCTTCACATAAACGCTATCAAATCTTTTGTTAAGAATAATTTTTTGTTGATTCAAAATTACCACACGCTATATTTTAATTGTTTTGTATCAAGATGCACAAATATTTGGTATTTTTTATATTATGTTTCCGTTTCAATTATATTTTTAAAGTATAGTTATATGTTTGTAGAAATAGGACAGTCATATAGGAGCCCGTCGAATAACATTTTAATATGAGTGGCCACAAATGGGAAGACATGACAATAGTCGTTAATGACCATAATCCTCATTGGACAGACGCGGAGAGGAAAAGCAAGGAAAAGTTCTGGATGCACAGACTCAAATCATTCAGACCCGATGACATAAACAAGCAAATTGACCTCATTAAAATGAACGTCTCATAGCCTAACATCATCTTTTACCCATATAGTAATTTTACCAAATCTGTCAACTGCGCCTCTTTCAGTTATTAGTTTCCTCTACTACCTTTTATTTGTTAAAAATTATTTTTATAATTTCTAATTTATTAATTATTTTTTTCCTCTTTTAAATCAAACTCTTACTTATTATAAACTTAATTTAATAATTCGGATCTAAACTATAAGCGCCGAACGAGTTAACGACGGGGGTTTAATTTTTTTCTTATTAACTCGGACGTCAAATTTAATTAGCTAATTAACTCAATCAGGTGTGAAGTTGGCAGTCGATTGATTACTTTAGAGCGATCGGCCGCATTGCCAACATCTCCTCAAACAATGTGATCCAAAACTGTTTAAAATGTAGTTGTTGTTCTATTTATAGTTTCTTTAGTAGTGTTAGTTGTAGTGCTAGTTTTGTTTTTCCTTGTTTTTACCCATGTAATTTATTTCTATTGTCCTGAAGAAGGGACTGGTTGTCCCGAAAATTTGACAATATCAATTGTTCCTGTCGTTAGCCATTTTTAGTGCTTTATATATATATATATATATATATATATATATATATATATATATATGCATTGAAACAATCATTTCCACATACTTTATGTATTTTCCAAAAACTTCTTTTTTTTCAAAATTTACAAGAACAATTAGCAAATGTATGTGCTTTGAACAAAACAACGTATCGGTTTTAAATAGCACCCTCTCAGCACAATGACTTTTTACTCTCTGCTATCTTTCTTTCGTTTTATTTATGTTGTGTTTCGACAAAATAGTATTGAACATGTAGTACAAACTGAAGCGGTTAGGTTTTTATGAAAATTTTCAGTACCCAAGGCACCATTCATAATCACGTATGTAAAATATTATCAGCAATTTCAATGTAAACCATTAGATTGAAAATTCTAGATGTAACTTGCCCTAGCTGAACAATGCAATAAGGACATTTATTATTATCGCTTCATGGAGTTTAAAGTTTGATAAATGGGTGCACAAATGATTCCTTTTATAAAATACACATGTTATTTTTTTCTCATGTTGATTTTTTAATATCTAGTACTCATCGTGTATAGGGCATGGTCACGATTTTTAAAAATAAATCTTACTTTTCAATTTTAAACCTCTATAATGCTTCACCAAGGTATTTTTAATGGTAAGTAAAAGTTTTCCCGTCATTTGTCAAATTGTTAGCTGGATCCAGAGTTCATATTTCTTGGCATGTAGGTTTTTTAAATTAAATAATGGACTTTCTCTTCCGCAAGATAACACCGCGCGAGCTTTGTTTACATAGCAAAGAATTGTAAGCTCTGTATCTTGCTTATAAATTGTCAATAGATGTTTACATTTTGGTTGACCTTAGAAAATTCTTTTAATTGTGAATGTTCAAAATTTAAAAAGCAAAATTTGAAGAAAAAAAAAACGTTTAAAATGCCCCTTTAAAATTAATGTTTTTTTAAAGATGATATACCACGGTGTAGATTTTTTCGAGAATACCCTAGTGTAACGTCAGTGGAATACATATTGAAGACATGTATATGACCGAGAATTTTATAGTAAGGTACATTATAGAAAAAGAGAAAGACGAAATAAAAATAAAACAAAAAAATAACGGAAGACAATGATATCATAGGCTGCTTATCCATGACTTGGAAATTGATTTTATTCTAATCTAGAATGATATCATATTGTAGCAAGTTTGATTCGATCGTGCATTTGCTTTTCTAAATGTTAAATGTTAAAAACTCATATTTCAATAAGATCAATCTTAAATTACTAAATCAAATACCTACTTATTGTGAATTTTTTTATACTTCAAAAGCAACATTACCTCTCTGCATGGTAAAAATGATACATGACTAGCTCCCCCCCCCCCCTCCCATAATGTTAGTCAGTATATAAATGTATAAATTCTAATAAAGGAGGAACATAATGCATTCCATACCAATCATTTGTTTCTTTTGCCAAATGAAGAACATTATCCCTATTGTTGTTTGGACGCACCTCTTTATATTTTCAAGAGTAAACCTAACTTTGTTGTAAATTAAAAAAAAAAAGGTAATAACAGTGAATGTAAAAAGGGAATGTTGTAAAAAGGGAAGAAATATAATGTATGTGAATTAATAATTAAATATACTAGTATCTACCTTAATATTACTTAAATTCATCGACATGTTGCCTCGTTATGACGAGTCCGCTGACCACGGCAGTTCTTTTCATATCGATATATTTACATCTACCAAGTATGATTCCCTCTATTTCTTACGGAAACTTATTGTTAATTCAAAGCTCTGTAGAAACTTACAGGACTGAAATCTGCACGCCCCGTTTATCGATTGGTCGAAACCTACAGCGACGGAAACTGACAGGAAACTGACTGTACCAAAATCAACACGCCCCGTTTATCAATTGGTCAAAACCTACAGTGACCTAAGGAAAATCACAGACTTCACGAAATAATCAGACTCAAATTCCCATAGAAGACGATTTCGCTGTTTCTTTTAGCTAACGTACTCATGTTCATTAACAGTAATTAAGTGAATTTTACTTACTTTTTCAATCAATTTATTAATTTGTTAAAAGAAAGATGTAAATATAAACAATAAAATGCTTTCTTTGATGATCCATGTGGGTTATGAAGGTAGTGATCATTGCAGAAAAAATTTACATAACCTGCTAACGCGGGTTTTGTATTTTTTCTGCAATGTCGCCACTTCATATCCCGCATGAATCACCAAAGAAAGCATTTTATTGTTTAAATAAGAACGGAACACATATATATGTTTAAAGCAATATCCACAAAAACTCAGGAGTATTTTTGTGGATACTTTTTCAGACTGTTTTACTTTCCCCATTTTCAATATTCAATAGCAATAGCCCTTCTTCAGGAATTTTTGCCTTACTTGAAATATTATTCTGAATGAATGTTTGATCTTCTTCATTATACTGTACACAGTTTAAATGTTTAATGTTATGTACCATATTTGACCGAATGAAAATACATCCACAAAAAGTGTTTTTTGAAACTCAGAATATCAACTATATATTGAAATTTCACTCCGTTACCGAGTTGCCAGGCTATAAAATGAAAGATTTTACAAACGATTTGGAAAGAATTGTTTTTAATTCTCTGAGAACTTTCTTTTAAAAGGTCTAACTAAGATGAATATCAAATGTAAATATGAGTACAAACTATGTATAAGAAAATACATTATTGTGCATTTATGATAATTGTGAGTTTTAATGTTCTATAGATATAACTACAGTTGTGTATCTAATAATTTATGTTAAACATACGATTGTCAGTTTTACATCGTTATTTAATAGAAAGTTCTAAGTGTACAAAAGTTAAATAATCATTTTTCTAGTTAACAAACATTTTGATATGATTTATTTTGAAAACAAACACAAAACAAAACAAAAATGTCTTATGTAAAGTGTCACAAAATGAAAAATAAATAATCCTTTGATAGTATGAATTACATAAAGAATCGGTTGTTGCTAGTTTTGCTTCTTTACAATGTGAATTCATTTTCCTTATGAAAACATGTATAAAATGTTTTAAATTTTTAGAATTGTTATCATATAGTGTCATAAACGAAAAATAAAAAAAAATCTTTGATAATATGCACTATATTAAGGATCGGTTGTAGATATTTTTGTAATTTCATTTTCCTTAAACATTTTTTGTTTAAAAACTAGTCAATGAAGTGGGTAAGATGATACCTGGAAACAGAAAGATGAACGTTATTTTAAATTGAAAACTATTGCTTTATGTGCGTGACCTTTATTGTGTTGATACTTTAAATATTAAAAAGACTTTTCACCTTGCACTGACCTATACAGAGATTTTCTAAACATGCCAGCGATCTTTTTCTGGTACTGAGAAAGATGGTTTCAAAATGTCTGGGTTAAAAAAACGTGCCAGTATTGTGTTGCTTTGCGTAAAATTAGCAAAAGGGTAGATGTAGATAAGTTCTCGGTATTTCTCATGTATATTTCAAATTCATATTATTCGAATTAGAAGAAACTTGTATCATTTGGATGTTTGAAATTAAGAGAATTGATTGTAGCTTATTTTTATTAGTGAATTGTTCTTTGATATTTTTTAAAACTAGTTGAGTGCCCCCTCCGAGGTCTCTCTCTCTCCCCCCCCCCCCCCCCCCCAAAAAAGGATTTATTTAAAAGTTATACGATAACTCCATACACTTTGACAGTCTATTGATGGATTCTGCATATAACTTGGTTTCATTCGATGGATTCTACATATAACGTGATTTTTGTGAAATTCAATTTTGTAAATATATAAAAATTTATTATATTCTAATCATTACATTCGATAACTTGAAAATCAAAAAAAAAAAAATTTTTTTATCTGAAACAAAGAGAATCGGTTAAATGTTAACATACACTTTTCCGAAGAGATTGTGATAAGCTTTTTATAAAGTTGTTTCGACATTTAAAGTGTACACCCGGTGTACACCAAAATGCTACACCTCTGCACACAAAAGGGTACATGGTTTACATCTTATAGGAAAAAACATGCGCAAGTATCTTTTCTTGCTATTGCAATTAAACGTCACGATTTTAAAACACGCAAACCTATTATGGTTGCAAATATAGATGTGATATGTTTAGTGAGATTACAATCACTGTGTATTTTCAAAAAGGTTTAAAAAGATTATGACACAGTTCCTTACACAAATAGGACAATACCACTGACAATCTAGATCTTCATACTCGGTTGGATCATAGTACACACATGACCAATGATACCATTTTCTACATCCACAATTACACTCACATAAAATGCTTGTATCCTTTTCTTCCTCTAAAGATCTTAAACAGTGCCCACATTTGATATATATATAAGTCTGAGACAGCAGCTGCCTCTGACTCATTAGGATGAGCACTCATTTTGATTAGGTGTGGCCCTAGAAATTTCTCCAAAAAAAAAAGAGATATATTTTCAAATACAGTATTCCAGTACATTTGGTCAAATTCATTGACTTCATGAACATAATCAGCAGGTGAACATACAATGAAGTGGGTTTTGTGGATATTCATCACACCCATCTGTACCTGAACTTGAGTGTAATACTTATGGTTTCTGTTAAGTGTAATCTTTTCACCCGATTGATTCAAAAAGAGAGATTTCTCAAAGTCATGATTGGGATTGCTTGATGCTAATGTAAAGGGACATTTAATTTCTACAAGAGATTTTCCGCAACAATCGCAAGAAAGTACACCATCTGGTGAGGCTCCAACATATCCAACACAATGAAGATATAATCCTGATTCTCTCACTTTTGTGTTTACATGACATTTTTTCATGTCTTCCTCAAATTTTCGCAGTGCTACTGGTTCAAATTTGTTGCCATACTCAGTAGCTATGTTTCCTTTGAATGATTTTTCCAAAAGTGTTTTCAGTAGGCTGCTAACATTTGGGGGTTTTTCAGCTTTTAGACTTACCACGGCAGTTTTAACAATGTGTGCATCTAAGGCTGTAATAATACCTTTTCTGTAGTCATGCCACAAAACATTTTTTGCCTGACCTTTAGTACTTTCTTCAATGGCACGGATTTCCTCTGTTGTTCACTTTACAAATTCAATTAAATTTGTCAAGCTACCTGTATTCTGACTAAAATGAAGGGCTGTACCAGGTAGAGATGGTTTTTCCAGTAAATTATCCATTTCAGTGGCTATTTCCTCTCTTGATGGAACCATGGGATCACTGAATTCTGTCACAGTATACATATCTGGAAGAGACTGAACTGAGTGTTCTTTGTAAAAAAAAAACCTGTCTTCTGGGGGTCTAAATTTAGAGGGTTGGTACATGTATAGTTTGTTAATTGGGGCATTTGATTTACACTCTCTTAAAGAAGAAAACAATTGTAGGTAATCTTGAAAATGTACTTTCTGGTCATTGGGATGTCGAGGTTCATGCTCAAAAGCTCTTATTTTCTTCTTCCTCGGTGCTTTGTTGAATTTCTTCTTGTGAATTGCAAAGTCATGAAATGGTTTTGGTTTGGATGATGACCCTGTAAAGTCAGAATAATCAAATTAAAAAACTCACTAATTTTATCCAGGAGTACATGTATACTGTAATTCTCAAACAAATGATTACTGCATATAAATGCATGTATTTTTATTACATATATTACGTGTATAATAAAATAGTTACATCTCATTGAAAAACATGAAACAGCACGCTTTTTGCCTTAAGTTAAAAATCATGGTTGAGTACAAATATTTAAATGTTGATAATTTTCTCACAACACTCACTTAATCAAGCCCATGTATAAAAGTGTACTTACCTTGGCTATTCCACATACTTGATTCAAATCATTGATTAAATTCTTTTCAGTGCATTAGATACCTTTCACAACATTGAAATTGAGCAAATTAACAGCAGCAGTATGATGTCAAAACAAATATATTAAAGAATTGACAAAACACTGATACCATTATGTTGCATTCTATCAGACCAGCTGATTGCTTCAAATGGCACAGCCATGATGTTTTCGTACAAGTTGTCTGGTTATTTCAGCAAAGCTAAAAAAAACTAACTGTTGGTTAACAATAAAAGTAAAAAATACAATAATGAATCAAAATGTAGGAACAAAAAATAAACAATAATATAGTTCAGGCAATCCATTTATTTATTTACCTCTTGGACTAATCCAGTATGCCAATTAATTTTTCTGTTGTTGCTGGACCATCTGGTAATTCTTGAAACCCATGGGATATGAACTCAGATAATCCAAACAGCATTCCAGCTGTGTGACTGCATGCTGCTGAAGAACTGACAATGAATTCATTTAGTTATGCAACAGGAAAGATAGATATTTACTATTTAACAAGATTTACAAGGCGTTTCAACGATTTAAATCTTTTCAAATAAGTTTAAATAAAAAATAACAAATTTCAGTTTTCAAGACCATGCAACTTACCCTCCAACACAGAGACAGTATGCACCCACTGGATCTCCACTTATTTTATCTAGCACGATCGACAGTTGTTTCATAAACCTTTCCAGTTGTTCATGAGGCATTAGACTTGCACCTTAACAAACACACACTGCCATGTTCTTTCAAAGAATTCTATACTCAAAAGAATGGATATTTCCAGAGGCCCACAAGTCATAGCTTCTGGACGTTTTTTTATCTCAACGATAAGGTGTCTGTAAACTTTTCATGAAGGCATGCATCCTCTGTTTGTTCAATGTCACCTTGTTCACTCAGTATTAAATACTTTTTAACTTTGCATGACTATTGTGACAGAGGGTATTTGTCTAATATCTTTAGTCCATCCAGACTTGGCATTATTTATTATGCTAACAATATCAGAACTTGCATCATTTCC
>WFKH01011581.1:50673569-50701156 GCA_016163765.1 Magallana hongkongensis | reverse complement strand
CATCCTATATTAGCCCGAGGTCGCTGTATATCAGCCCTCGAGCCTGATGGCTCTCGGGCTGATATACAGCGACCTCGGGCTAATATAGGATGCGATATAAAAATTGCCATGTGATAATCTATATATATCATATGATACAATAGCTTTTGATACAATTTTGTATTATAAGAAAATTTTGAATGTTTGTTTGTTATAGGTATAGTACTAGAAAATGCATGGGCAAAGTGCTCATTGTCCAAAATCAGAAATATGTTGATAGTATGCGAGCAGGTGAAGAGGAAGATAAGAATGTGGGCGAATTGGTAACAAGTGAACTCGGCACCTGGTGAATTTGGCACCTTCGTAAATAGTGAACTCGGCACTTGGTGAATTTGGCACCTGGTGAATTCGGCATTATGAATTCTGGTGAATTCGGCACCTTGATATTTTTTATCATAACTAAAGATAGGAAAACATAGAAAGAAACACAAAAACATAATGCACATGAAAAAATTCACATATCCTATAATGATTGCCTAATGCGTGAATAAAAACAGTTAAAAACAACTATAAATACAAAAAGTATATATGCTTAATATTTTTAATTAACTATAAAAGTAAGGAAAAATTCAGGTAGATTTTTAAACACATTATTTTATTCCTTAAATTATCGGCATTGTATTTATAACAAACAGTGTTTAATAATTATGTATACTCAACATCAAAGGTACTTAATCATGTGTTATTCAGTGTGTGTACCTGTTTAAATTGCTAAAACAACAAGATGACAGCGGTGTATTCCTAGTATTCATGGAAGGGGTACCAGGTGCTATTAGACGGTGTATTCCCCGTACACATAGAAGGAGTGAGGTACTAATTATGAGGAGGTTAATGAAGAGACCCTGTCAACACATGGGCTTCCCAGTGTCACTTGTTCCTGCGACTTCAAGAAGACAACAGCAATGGATTATATATTTTTTATACATTATACACATGTGACATATATTTAATTTAAAGAATAAATTTGAAAAGAAGTAAATATGTATGCGTATATAAATTGTTTGTAAATCATAATGCAAAGTATTAACATGAGTAAACAAATATATTACCCACACAACACCTATATATATTCCATATGCTACCCCCAATTAACAATCCACAAGTTTTGTGATTAAGTCGTGGTTTTAAAATACCTGCAATCTACAGATCTTTGAACAAACGCAATTATATGTTCGTCAACTACTGGTTTTTTTTTTAAATTTTTAAATAGCTGACATTAAATAGACTAAAATGTTAAAATTGTTAATATTTTAAATATAAAGTTAATGGTAAAAAGAAATATATAGTAAAAATTATACTAAATTGCGAGAAATTACGGACATGGCAGATAAGAAAAGTATTTGAAAACCACAGTTTATTCATTAATGATATATTCAATCCGTCTCCTTAAATTAATACTGCCTATGGTAAGCATTTTTACATCTACCAATAATATGGTTTATATATGAACATGATGAATTAATTGTCTCAATTCATCTTTTAACTGTTTTCTCCGTAATTAGCTGGGGTGCCTCTTAATTTTCTCATGAATGTGAATTTTAAGATCATAGCTATTGTAGCCAAAGATTAATCTGGACTGGACAACTTACAACCAAATGTGCAAATGTTCATAAAATTTTCATAGAAAGACAGATTCTTACAGTATAAATCATATCAATTCATTCAATTCAAAAATAAATGTTAAAGCAGTAGCTAATGAATTATTTGCATCTGTTGATAAATGTGGTTGTAGGTATGAATACATGTACATGTAAGTTACTAAACACTCACCTTTCTTCACAAACAAACAGTCTTGATAACAACATAAGTCATACATTGTGTAAAAATAATAAATATTGTCGAATTTTTCAAAAATGCGTGTCTAGAAACAAAGAGATAAATGAATAATATTCAGGTGCCGAGTTTACTAGATGCCAAATTCACCAGGTGCCAAATTTACTAGATGCCGAGTTTACCGGATGCCGAATTCACTATTCTCGGTGCCAAATTCACCAAGTGCCGGGTTTACCAGATGCCGGGTTGACCAGCATTCGGCGAATTGAGGGCAACATTAATGAAAATGGGATTTACATGTATGGAAGTTTACAAAAACCAAACCAAATCACAAATGATTCAATTATTGAATGATGGTAAGTATATGTTAATCTACAGGTAGTTAAGTAAACTATTTTATCAGTGATTTTTTTTTCTACAGTTGATTTAGGTCCCAATTTAATTTGTCCCTTTCCACTTGCAAATATTACATTTTTTCCATTGAAATTTTTCCCCAAAAATCCCCCCCCCCCCCCCCAGTTTTTTCTTTAAAAAAGTATTAGGGAAGAACACAATAGCATGAGCAATTAATAATAATTCACTGAGGAAGAGTTAAAATTGAATCAACTTTTTAAAATTCTTTAGCTTATCAATACATATATTTGCAATGATACTATTTTCCCCAATATACGAAAACCTTGATAACTTTTTCGAATTCAAAATTCACGGGTCCCTTTTAAGACTGACTGTTTTAAGAATTGGTAGACAAGACCACAGTGAATGCTAATTGACATAAATTGTTTTCAGTTCTGCTGTCCAGAAGGTTAGAGTTAGCTTTTATGATCACATGTCCTTCGTCCGTCCGTCTGTCTGTCCGTTCATCTCTGTAAACTTATCACGTTTTATACTTCAGCTCAAGAACCAGTGAGCAAAACTTAACCAAATTCGGAACTCCTTATGGGAAGGGGATTCTAAATTGTTAAAACAAAGTGCGAAACACCTTTCAAATGAAAGATAATATGAAACAGTGAAAATAGGGTGTTTGTCCTAAAACATCTTCTCTAGAACCACTGCACTAAAAATGCCAATACAGTATTGCCAATGCCAATGCCACTGTCAGATATTGTATATTCTTAATTGTTAAAACCGTGACCCCTGGAACAATACTGATTTGATTTGAACATATTTTATTATGCAAATATATATTTACATAAATGGATTTGGCAGCAGGCAATGCCTATATAAGCCTTCTCCATAACAATACTGGGACCCCAAGGAGGTTTTAAGTTAAACATAGAAATATATAAGGCCCCATGCAAGAGGGTTCAACGTTTCACATAAAAATTAATATTGAAAATATTTAAAAAATTTCTTGTCAAGAACAACAATGATACAAATTGCGAGTTTACTTTGCAATCATCCTAAGAAACTGTAGATTCTAAATTGATAAAACTGTGACTCCTGACAGATTCTAGGGCCCCAAGAGGGGTTCAAAGTTCAACATAGAAATAGAGAGTGAAAAACTTTAAAAATCTTCTTTTCCAGAACTAGGATGCTACAATTTTTGAGATTACTATCAAGCATCCTCAGATAGTGTAGATTCGAAATTGATAAAAGCATGATCTCTGGGACAATACTGGAGCCCCAAGAGGGGCCTCAAAGTTTAACCTAGAAATATAAAGTGAAAATGTGTAAAACTCTTCCTCTCAAGCAACACATTGGTATAATTTGTGAGTTTACTTAATGCAATCATTAGTCAGCCCGCGGGCTGACTATTTAAGTTAGGATGATACTTCAAGTGCGCTTGCGTAAATTGGAATTTTGGGAAGGAATTAGACAGTCTGTGTTTGAGAAATTCAAATAAGTTATGAAACTGATCATTTTCTAAGTCAAACTGCGCACTTCTGTATTGGAATACTGTTCACGGATATCGTTTGCAACCACTGTCTGCAGTCTGCATATATATATATATCTCACATACTCTTAGTGAGATAGGAGAGGATGTGCTTTGCAAAGTTACAATTTAATATGACAGCATGCATAGTTGCTGTAGCTTTAAAAAAAAAAAGGCTACACGCTTGTCTTCTCACCTACACTGACTACATTCATAAAATAACTGTGCAAACTACATGTTATTGAACACCCGCATGTTATGATGTTTATGCAGACTATAATATTGTATTGTTATTAACTTTGACCTAAAAGTTAATATCCCGCTGGCTGACTTTCTTAGCTTTTTAAAAAGTTAACCTTGTCCTTAGATAGTGGAGATTGTAACTGTTAAAACTGTGACCTCAGGCCAATACTAGGGCCCCAAGAGGGGTTCAAAATTCAACATAGAAACATATAGGGAAAATGTTTAAAACCCTTCTTCTCGAGAACTAGAATTCTACAATTTGTGAGATTACTATGCAAGTATCCTCAGAACGTGTAGATTCTAAATTGTTAAAACTGTGACCCCTAATCAATACTGGGGCCCCAACAGGGGTTCAAAGTTGAACAAAGAAATACATAGAAAATATGTTTAAAAGCTGCATGGTCCGATTTTTTGGCTATTACAGTATCAAATAATTTTCTATACAATCCAGTTATCTTAGAAAGTTATAGACTTTCGCCTATTTACACCTGCAGAATCGGTCTCCTTACAAAGTTAGAAATATTCAAAGTAATTAAAATAATATCTTTGTGGGCATATAAAAAAAACCTAAAACAAACTGCACCATGGAAATGTTTAGAAGAGGGAACCATTTGATTTCGTTCCCCGAATGATTAGGTTTATTTAACCCGCATGTTATGCATCAATTGTAAAAAAAGAAAACTTTTGAAATATTAGCGAACACAGTGTACACAGCTTTATTTTTGATTTGCCAAAACATTTAGACTTTTATTTATAGATGTCAAATTCGTAATACAATCATACCTGTCTCGACATCAGAGGCAAATTTTAATACAAGGGATATAAAGCGGTACCCTTTTGTGTCATTTGTTTTGTAAACAAATTTTGTACATCATTTTTAGGTCACCTGAGTAAACTCAGGTGACCTATTGCTATCTGTTTTCGTCTGTCGTCGTGCATCGTGCGTTAACAATTTACATTTTTAATTTCTTCTTAAAAACTACAAGGCCAATTGTTTCCATTTTTGGTGTGAAGCATCTCTATGGTAAGAGGAATGTAAATTGTGAAATTGGTGGCTCTACCACCCCCAGGGTGCCACAGGTGGGGCCAAATATGCAAAAAACAGCCAAATTTTCAAAAATCTTCTTCTCTACTCCCACACATGTGAGGAAAAAACTGATTGCATGGTTATGATGTCCATGAAGCCCTCTACCAAAATTGTGAAATTCATGGCCCCTGGATCAGGGGTTCAGGCTCTAGGGTGGGGCCAATATGGCCATATAGTAAAAATGTATTAAATCTTAGAAAATCTTCTTCTCTACTCCCATAGATATTTGTTAAAAACTAAATACACGGTTATGATGTCCATAAAGCCCTTTACCAAAATTGTGAAATTTATGGTCTCTGGGTCAGGGGTTCAGGCTCAAGGGTGGGGCCAATATGGCCATATAGTAAAAATGTATTAAATCTTAGAAAATCTTCTTCTCTACTCCCATAGATATTTGTTAAAAACTAAATGCATGGATATGATGTCCATGAAGTCTTCTACCAAAATTGTGAAATTTATGACCCCTGGGACAGGGGTTCAGGCTCAAGGGTGGGGCCAATATGGCCATATAGTAAAAAATGTATTAAATCTTAGAAAATCTTCTTCTGTACTCCCGTATATATTTGTGAAAAAGTAAATGCATGGATATGATGTCCATGAAGTCTTCTACCTAAATTTTGAAATTCATGACCCCTGGGACAGGGGTTTAGGCCCTAGGGTGGGGCCAATATAGCCATATAGTAAAAATGTATTAAATCTTAAAAATCTTTACTCCCACACATGTGGGCAAAAACTGAATGCATGGTTATGAACTCCTCTACCCAAATTGTGAAATTCATGACCCCTAAGTCAGGGTTCAGAACCTAGCATTTGGAGAGCATTTGGAAAGAGTTGAAAGGGGGGGTAAACAGTTAATGGAGTTATTTCCCTTGCTTCTTCCTAATGGAGTTATCTTCCTTAGCTTGTTCATATTTAGTAATTAATCATTGAATATATGAAGCTGTCCATCAAAGTTATTGATAAGATATTGTGAAAGCATTTGAAAAGAGTTCAGGGAAGAGGATTATAACAGTTAATGGAGTTATCTTCCCTTGCTTCTTCATAATGGAGTTATCTTCCTTGGCTTGTTCATATTTAGTAATAAATCATTAAATAGAATGTAATTACAAAGTTGTATGATCAAAATAGTTATGCAAATCTTTTTATCATTTGAAACAAAAACAGTTTTTAATTTTTTTAAGATAAACAAATAGACTTGTTAATAGTAAAGTAATAAGTAGTATACAAGCAACCTTGTTTTAGTTTATCTATGAAAACATATAAACATAAAACCTATTTTGTAAGTTAACATACGTGGGATAAATAAATTGAATAGAATCTGGGCACCTCTTCTATAGTATGTCATACACTCTGTTAAGAGCTTCAAGTCTTGTGCTAAACTATAGGATTAAGAGTCCTTTCCAAAAGATTTTAGGCAGGGAGGTGGATGTCATTACATTATTATAATCTTCTAATCCATTATGAAACTCAATTAAATGCATTTATGAGACTCCTCGACAAGTTTGTGTATGGGCTATGGTACTCAGGTGACCGTTAAGGCCACTTGGCCTCTTGTTTCATTGAAATATGGCTTAATTGACCGGGAAAACTACTGCAATGTCTTTTATTATACACATAATTAGCATAACCACCGTTTAAAAGCGTTCACAAATTTTGATATAAAATCGGACCAAGCAGCTTTATCGCAAAGCTCACTTGGGTGTATTCGCTGCGAGCGATGGATGGACTGATGCGTTGAGTGATGACACTATTGGGATCGCGAGTTGCAGTTATAAAACAAGCATTTTCATTGGCCGTTTTAGTACCCGCCCACTCTTACCTTCTAACGTGGTATTGTTAATTTATGCACCAACTGCCAGATGTGTCGTTTAACTCTCTATCTGAACTGCAAAAACTAAATCACTGCAATAATTGACAGTTCTCACAATAATCGCTTCTTCTTTTTTTGTATAAACAATTATCAAAAACACGCTGTTTAAACAGGTTCAATCCCCAATTCATTTTTCAGTATAATACATCCTTCATCGATAAATTCAATAAAGCATTGAATCATTATATTTTGAAAGATGTGGTCTCATAACTGCAACGGTGTGTGCTAGCGCGTTTTGAAAATTTGTTAGCAGACACCGTTGCAGTTATGAGACCACATCTTTCAAAAAATAATGATTCAATGCTTATATTTAAGTTTTTTTAACTTTATTCCCTTTCCGCAATTAAGATTTATTTTTCAAAATCTCTGCCTTATTCTACGAGTAATGCGCAATTAACGGAAGAGCCATTGGAACAGCTGAATTATGCTTACAAAAATAGTACACAACGCTATAAATTCTAAGTTCACAATTTTATTTTTTAATCTGTTATTCGATGAATATAATCTTTGGTATAATAATAATAAATAAATAAATTGATTTCATTTAACTGTTAAAAACTATTTACATCAATGAAATGTTTATCAGCGTCAGTATAATATCAGGTCGTGATCCGGTTTGAAGTCGCGAGGAGAGTCAGTCATGCTCTTTGAAAAATACTGAAGGAAGATTGTATTCATACGCACCAGATTTGGTGATTGGATCTTCTGTGTTATGCGTAAATATCATTCAAATAAATCAATGCAATGTAATAGGGGGAAAGAAAGTGAATGTAAATATATCATTTTAACGCATCAATTTAAGATGAGGCAGTATTTATTTTGTTGTTGCTTATTCTAAAGAATTCACAACAGATACTGACAATAAATATTACATATATTGCATTTTATTGAACTTTGACCGATTAATATGACACACTTAGAACTATACAAGTGTGCATGTGTTTTCAAACAGGTGGGGCTGTCAGTCTCCAACAGGAGCCGGTCAGCGGGTATGCGTCTGATACCCTGGATCTGCTCCTGGGTAAAAAAACAGAGCAACCCACTGACCCCAAAGAAAACCACCCGCCCTGTATCTACCCACTCGTCTACCTGAGAAGGACCCCTGGTGAATGACTGTAGGTATAATGGGACCCAGGCCAGAGTCCGATGCTGGGTCAGTAACGACTGGCAATCCAGCATCGGCTCCTGTCCCAGAGGGGTGAGTGGCGTAACCACCCTAAATACCTCCCCTAACACCCACCTCTGGTGTCCCCAGTTGGAGCCCCGACAGTAGTCGAGGCCAACCTCCCCGACAGCCCACCCATTCTCAACACATGTCTCCATCAACCCCTGAACACTGCCAATGGAAACCCCCGAGACCTTGGTTGGGTGCAAGCCCACGGCGGTCGCCCAACCTGGCCGAGGAGGATCTGTGGGGGATGGGGTTGGGCCATCTACGTAGACAGTACAACCCCCTACAACCTTTACTGGGACATCCATCCCGGATGGCAGCTGCCCAACCGCCACTGTGAGGGCTGACAAGTTCACGGGCACTGACATCCGGGTGGGATGCCAATGGGCATCGATGACCTCCAAACAACCTGGGTCATTGTCCACTCTAGCACCTTCAGAATAGGCACCTGAGACCTCTACATACTGGGACGCCCAGTCTTCCCCAACTACTTTGCTCGATTCCCCGCTGCCCGATGGCTGCGAGGATAACTGTCTCACTGAGGGGGCTCGACTCTGAGACCCCCCTACCCTTGGCCTAGGAGTGTGCAGACGCGGCCAACTTGTGCGGGGCCATAGATTGCGCAACCTTTGGGGCTCCCCCAGCGACAGCCAGTTGAGAAGTGCGGCTATCACCCGGGGGTGAGCCAACATTCCCGGGTGCACAATCAACCCCTGCCCAACCCGCTCCAGGTCCATCAGGGTCAATGGCACCAGGCCCAACTGCGCTGCTAAAGCGTTAGCAGACTGGCACCATTTTTCCCCGAACTCCCAGGGAACAGGTTGACTCTATACTTAGTTATGAAAGCTGTCTTTTTCCGATCCTTGGGGTTGACCTTAATCTGCCAATACGCAGCGTTGGCATCTAGTTTTGAAAACCAGAGGTTACCCGCTAGCGTGTCGAGGCACTCCTCGATGAGTGGAAGCGGGTAGGTGTCCTTAACCGTTACCTTGTTAAGCGCCCGATAATCGACGCACCACCGCACAGAACCGTCTTTTTTCCTTATCAGCACAGGAGCGGCGGCCCAATCTGATGTGGACGGTTGTATTACTCCCGCAGCCAGCATACGGTCTAAATGGCCCTCTTCCTCTCCTTGAAAGGCCGCTGGAGTCCTGCGCATGCGTTGCTTAATAGGCCGTGCTTCTCCAGATTTGATGTGATGTTCAATAGCTGTGAACTCACCCAGGTCTAAGTCACTAACGGCATCTCACTAATACATCTGAATATTGTGTTATAAGCCGCACCGCCTCCTCCCGCACGTCAGGCGGAGCATTGACCCGGATGTCTTGAGTAACTCCTTGATGTGTGCAGGTACTTCGGAAGAACCCTCCGTTCCGACCTCTCTTACAGATGCCCTCGGAATTCCCGCTTCGGTCGCAGGCGTCGCGGTTGCCAAAGGCTGACCGTGCGCCCTCTGCGTGAGGTTCATGAGGCACAACTTACCCCTCGTTCCGGACTTGTTAAATGACCTCGACAGAATTGCCCCTACCGGAAATTCATCTAAGGGCTCAAGAATAAAGTCAGAGATCTCATTGGTTATCTCGCAATCAATCACCCCCACTGACAATGGAGGTAGACGCACGCGACGTACAGAGACAGCTTGCACAGAGGGAGAGTTTGCCTTAAACATGGGCTGTATTGTCAGACTAGCCCCGACGCGGAACTCCCCTGTGCTGCAGTGCAATTGTACTCCATGCTCCTGCATAAAATCAATGCCCAGGAGCATTTCATCTTGAAGTGGGGCAACATACACCAGATGTCTTAATTGGGTCCCCCCTATTTCTATAAGAGCATTCCCTAGAGAACCCACCGCCATGGTTGCCCCGCCCCCGGTGAGGTTTACATCAATACTAGTGGAGATTTCAGGACGCGGAGACATCTTATCATAAACCTGCTGTGCTATAATTGTGATCTCAGCTGCAGTATCGACCACCGCGCTCACCAGGACACCATTGACCTTGATCGGTATGCGCCACGCACTTTCCCCATAGCCAAGGCCCCCCGACCTAACCGATGGCACAACTCGAGTGGCCGCCCCTACTGTGGGAGTATCTGAGAAATGCACCTGTCTGCCATCAGCCTGTTTACTAGTACGCGGGCCCTGACAATGTGATGATTCAGATTGCGACCGATTTGGGCACTCCCTCTGAAAATGCCCATGCTGATTGCATGCATAACACAACCCGGACCCCCGCTGATGGCTGCGAGGACTAGATGGAGAACCCCCCCGAGTCCCTACGATACCGTGTCCCCTCTGTTACTGGCCAAGCTAGAGTTTGCGACAGACTCTTGTCTTTGTGGAACATCATGCCTTACTAAGCTGTAGGAATCACTACGCAGTGCGGGCGAGGGAGATCTCGACTGCTCCCCACCGGACAACTGACCGTCTCGCGACACGGAATGTACTCCCCTGCACCGTGGCGCCAGAGCTTGTCTGGTTAGTTGGTATGTCTTGACCCTTCGCACAGCTTCGTCTACAGTGATAGGAGGATTATCGATGAGTTTCCATCCGGCTCACGGATCCTGGCAGCCCATCGCGAACCATAGGACTGCCTGCTCTTGGAGCACTTGTCCCGGAACTCTCACCCCTAGAGCACGCTGCGCGACTTCCATAACCCGGTCCCCCCATTGCTCTAAACTCTCCTCTCCTGGGTCATGGCGTTGAACTCTACTTGAGATGCAGCTTGGAGTGTGCCCTTCCCAAACCGCTGTTCAAAGCGCGAAGCAAGTTCCCCAAAGCTCATTTCTTCCCCCCACGAGGAAAGGATATGAAAATACTTTAATGCAGGACCTTCAACCGATACACTTAGGGCCAACAAGCTGTCGTCATCTGTCCACCTGTAGTACCTTGCCAATGTTCTAAATTTGGCGTAAAACAACCCCCACTCTAGACTACCATTGTACCTAAGACTTTTGGCCTTAACTGGGATGTTCTGCCCTGACCACCCCCAACTACTGCTGGAGGCTGAGGCATTTCCCACCGGCCTCCCCGGGGTCCCCAGTGACACGTTCTCCCTAACTAATGGGTATGATGACCTAGCATGGCTATCAACTGTGGCACTCATAGGTGCAGGAGTACTGAAGGTGACATTGTACCCCACCTGACTCTCGGGTTGACCTCTACTGTACCCCTGCCCCAAGGATGAGTGCGAGTGACTATGGGTTCCAGAGGGCTCTGGATTGGAATGCATAACCCCCCTTTGAGATGGCAGACTTTCAAGTACAGGCATATCTGGGACTGCCCCACCATACAATGATTCCCCCCAGTACACGGCCCCCTTACTCTGACGGACATGAGCCCCGACGTGGCTGTCTGAGGCATGACTTTCCTTACCGCCTCTAGCAACCCCCGGGTCCGACACTACAATCCTTTGGTGTTCACCATACCCGCTTGTCTTGACACCTGACCACTGCCCCTCAACCTGTCCCTGCCCAGGAGAACAACCCCCATGAGGACTACCTTCCCCCATGCTACTTGGTGTCACCTGAGCAGTGCTCGCATTGTTTGCAACCCTGGGAACACTTGCATCTGCAAGAGGATGCCCAGAGTCTACAGTCCCTTGACCCCCAGACTGCGAGCTCACCTCTGCATCAGGAGGCAGATTGTCATGCGCATTATCCCTGGGGCTTGATCCCTGAGAGCGAGTTCCCCCCAAGGACCCTGATATCCCCACCAACAGTTGTGTAATCTGGGCTAGCTGGGACTCCATAGTTTCAACCCGTGCCTGCAGCTCAGACACAACTTGGTCCCCCCTGGCAGATCCCATGGCCCGTGATTGGCCAGGCCCTACTGTTCCTAACACACCCCTTTTTTCCTTGATCCCATCCCCACTCGCCCCCTGGGTAAGGGACATGTCTACCTCCCCTACCACAGTACTAGTATCATCCACTACCCGGACATGGGGAGTGCTGTACACTGGGGGCCTAAAAGGCCTGACAAACCCAAAGAGCTGGTCGAATCTGTCAGGTACAGGGCCCTCCATAGCACACATGTCCCTCTATTGGGCCCCAGCTAAGCCAGCCGGCTTAGCTCCCTGGCCCCCCGGGACACCCATGCCACTCGTCACTCGAGGTCCACCCCTGCCCAGACCACATGACCCATACCCTTCCGCCATTTTATCCCCAGTCAAAAGTCACGTGTGTTCACAACAGCAATACTTTACCTAACTACCCACTACACAACAGCTGAATACACACAAAATCACTAATTTACATGAGTAAAAGAACAATAAAACTTTACATGAAAACTTAAACCTTTAAAAAATAAATTTAACAAAATGTGGACATGGCCAAACTGCGCGGTGTCCCCTAGGCACCGCGCTGGTCCAAACTGACCGCCAGAAATCCTACCGGCGACATCAATGAAGTGATTTCCGCGGTCAATAAATAAGCCAACAATCACTTATGTATAAAATAATATATTCTGGTGATTAGAGACAAGGACTTACAATATCTGATGATCTCTGGTGGCTGCACGTGGCGAACTCAATGATGTTCCCAGAAAAAGAGAACGACAAAAGCCCGCGAACTCGGGACGCCGAGCCCGACACACAAACAAAAAGGGAACACCCCCCCCCCCCCCCCAACACACTACAGCATCATGTTCTCAACATGCATTTGATAAATTGGCGGGTCTGTATAAATGCGCCAATTAGAATCTTTATTGCGAATCGCAATTGAGATACACACCGATTAGAAAGTGTCATCACTCAACGCAATGCTACATCGCTCGCAGCGAATACACCCAAGTGAGCTTTGCGATAATAGTCTTCCTCTCAAGAACTACAATGAAACATTTTGGAGATTACTATGCACGCACCCTTAGATAGTGTAGAATCTAAATTTTTAAAACCATAACCCCAAGACCATAACTGTGACCCAAAGAGGGGTTCAGAGTTCATTATACAAACATACAGGGAAAATTTTTAAAAATCTTCCTCTCAAGAACTACAATGCTACAATCTGTGAGATTACAGTGCAAACATCCTAAGATAGGGTAGATTCTAAATTGTTAAAATCTTGGCCCCCAAACCAATACCTGGGCCCAAGAGGGGTTTAGACTTCAACAAGGATAATAGGTCAGTTGATGCATCTTTGATCTTAGGATATGATGTTCAAAAGGTAGGCGTCTTTTTATATGATGTTATAATGTATTCTCAAATCTTGGAACATATGAAAAAATTACAATATTTTAGGAGAGTTAAATATGCATAAATTTCAAAAGAGAGACAAGAACTGTTGTTCAGGTGAGCAATGTGGCCCTTGAGTCTCTTGTTTTTAAAAACTAGTGGATAATATCTTTAGCTAAAACTGGCCAGAAATTTTTAATGTGCTGTGCATTCTAAATTTTTATTTTCACTCATTGATTAATAGGATTGGTATTGCATGCTATTTTCAATTCAATGTTGTTGATTATTTCTTTTATTTTCATTTAGTGGCTGCAAGAACAGATTTAAAGGATGACTATTGTTTTATCTGCATGGTCTTGTCTTACGGACAAGATGGCGTAATTATTTGTTGTGATGAGACTCAATCACCCAAAGAACCAAAACCAAGTATGCTACTACCTGTTCCTGAACTTCAAGAATGTCTGAAGGGAAACAAATGTAGAGATCTTCTCTTGAAACCCAAGATTTTCATGTTACAGGTAGGCCCACATATTATAAATGTCTCAATTCAGTTTGATTCGATGATCCACGCCAGGCAACATGATTCAACTTTTTGGATCAAGTTACTATTATGATGATAAATTATTATATGCCCTTCTATTGAAAGGTAAAAATAACAAAACTATCATTGTTTAAATAATTCTACATATTTTGCCATTTGAACTAAACCATCTTTAAATGAACGCTTTTAAAATGCGCTTAATTAAATAAAGACTTTATTTATTGTGTACTACGTAGTCATTTTCAGAGAGTGGTGATATGGATTCAGAAACCCACTGTTTGGTGATCCAAAAAATCAGATCACACTAAGTAAAATTAACAGTATCAATAAAGGAAAATTGATTGGTATATAATAAGTAGATTTACTGTTAATTCTAATTTAAAAAAATGACAAATTAATATCAAGCTAGAAGCGCCCCTGGGGGAATCTAAAATCTTGCTCTTATCTTACAAACAGTTGCGTATTATAAGTAAAACAAAAGTTTGGTTTTCGCGATTTTATATTCTCAAGATTTGATACAAAACTGCAGAATCTCAGAATTACTTGTAAGAATTTGCATATTATAATGAAACTACAGTATACAATTTGAAAATGTTTCAGTTGGAAGAAGTTTCTGCTCACAAAAAGCAAGGTCTGGCGTCAAACATACAGACAAAAAAGCCAATGAAGATTCCAAGAGAGGCTGATTTTCTGATTTATACATGTGTTAAAGAACATGGTAAATTAAAAAAGTCACCTTTTTCTCATACATGGACGGTTAATTCATAATGCAAGGTTATAGATAATTATGGTTTGTCCTTTTTTCACTAGCAGTATGAACACAATTAATTTTCTAATATTCTAAGTGGATGTAAATAACCATTTGGCCTTTTGTCAAACCATGTTTTACCTCTTTATACAACTCTATATACATTTTAGGAATGTGCAATCATGACATAGAATTGTAAGGCATTACAATCTCAGTAAAAAAAGATAACATTGTCATGCAATTTTTATCTTCTCTTCAAACTTGAGCTTTGAGATAATAAGTCAGTTAGTATGTAATGACTGTGTTTAACAGCACTCACCACCTGGATTGAAGGATTTAAACAGTATGTCCTGGAACCTGAACAACCCTTGGAGATCCAAAAACTCCTGACACGGATGAACCGTCTCTATTGTGAATATTACACCGAAAAACATAATATGACAGTGGATGCACCTTGTTTGACCTCTCTTCTTACCATGGAAGCTTATCTGAAGAAAGAGGAGCCAAAGCCAAAGTAACATAGTTTGTTGTCCTTGAGATACATGTACCATTAATCAGTTGGTATGAATATATATGTATAAATATCAAATATAGTTTTTAATTAATCTCTCTTTTGAGTCTTTGTATTTCATCAATTGACTGGTCACTGTTTCATACAAGCTCAATGAGACTGTCTTGTACAATTGTAGGAGGGAGAATTTACCTGTAAGATATTCGGTACTCTTAGGCATTTTCCTTTGCAAATTTATTATCATTTAATTCTATTGTAACAATTCTGTTTGCCTAATTAAGTACACTTGTCAAATTGTCTGATTGAATTTATATCACTAATTGAAGTACATTTAATCATTTTTACAATGGCTATCCCATCTTGGCCTACAATCAAAATGTTATATCTCATGTATATATACTTAAAATTCTATATATCTTATCTATATAAATCTTTACATTAGCCTATTACCTCTCTTGTACTTTTCTATAAATTAGATTTACAAGGTTGCTAACTATCAAAGTAATACAATGTAATTGAGTTTTGATGTGTTCTCTCTTTTGTTATACCCGCACTTTCTAAAGAAAGTTCCGGTATATTGTTGTTACCCTGGTCCGTCCGTCTGTCTGTCTGTCTGTCAATTTTGTCCTGGGGGTCATTTAGTGGCTAAAAAATGACGTGTTTTTTTTTTTACAAAAAGTCTGGTTTCAAAAACGTCAACATTTTTTGCAGTAGCCTAATGATCTACTAGAATATGATTGAGGGTGTCATGTTGATGTGTAATCAGGTTTCAGAGTTTTTCTTTTTATCACGAGGGTCAATTGGCAACAAAAATTATGACGTTTTTGCAATTTAAAAAAATATGGTTCCCAGAACTCCTCTTACAGTTTATGCAGTAGCTATGTCATCTCTTAGGATATGATAGGGGCTGTCCTATAGATGTGCAATAATGTTTTAAAAATTTAAATTTCATCCAGGGAGTCAAATAGTAGCAGAAAATTGACGTTTTTCATTCCTAAAAAAACCCAGTTCCCAGAAATCCTCTTATGATTTAATGAATAGCCACATCATATCTTGGGATATGATAGGGGCTGTCCTATAGATGTGCAATAAGATTTTAAAAATTTAAATTTTATCCTCGTAGTCAAATAGTAGCCAGAAATTTATGTTTATCCCTCCTGAAAATAAATAGAATGACCTTTTTTTTTCTTTAAATAAAAAAACCTTACATTTACACTTTTCATAATTGTCAAATGATCTATTAAAATTAAAATATGATTTGTGGTCTAAAAAAATTTATAAACTGGTAAAAAATGTTTTTCTAAAAAAAAAAAATACATCTACACTTTGCATAATTGACAAATGATTTATTGTTATGATCAGAAGTAAACCAGTAAAAAATTACCCTGGTCAAGAAAATACATGCAACTTACACAGTTTGTTATATCATTAACAACAATTTTCATACCAGACTTATTTTTGCCCCAAACTCAGAAAAAAGGTGTTCAGCGAATTTCAACTATCAAAAAATTCATTAGTCAAAATTAGGTAGATAATTATGACCCAAAAGAATAATTTAAATGCCAAATCGAGATTTTGATCAAGATTAAACTTTAATCATTAATTCTTTGTTGATCACATTTTTATGTATAGCCTTTTTAAGACAATTAATATTGAAAACTTGAAAAAAATATTGATAATATTATAATATATGATAATATCATATTTAAAAATTTCTATATTTTCAAAATGATTATCTGATAAATGAGTCAAAATGAAAAACAAATAACCAATTGGCAATTCTGCAATTGATTGACATCCCTAGTATAATATTACATGTATATATTTAATTATACATGTATATTGTTAACAATCATGATAACAATGCACAAATTTTCATAATTTCATGCGTCATAAATCTTGATCATTCAGTATCCATGTAAATACCACATATCTTTTGACAAAAAGAGTAATTTATTAAAGCAAAATTTAAAAAAAGCACACTCATTAACTTTTTTCTATTACTAGTGTGTGATGATAGGGTAGAAGGTTTAATGAAAAAAAAACTGCCTTCATTCTCACTAGAAATGTATCTAATCCACAAATCCTGGGGATGGGGAAGGGTTAAGACCCCTTCCCCTTCCTCCCTATTATAACTCATATAAACATATTGTCTCTACACTTATTTAAACAAAATTCAATACAAAATGTCACAGGATCAGTATGGGGTCGACTCAACTCAATAATGTTAGTCTGACAGATGAAAAAATAACTTTTAAAATGACAGAAACTGTACAAATGCAATACATGTATAGGAAAGTTAACGATGATAAGCTTATTTAAAAATTAAAAGATGCTGGCAAAGGGAGATCACTTATTTGGAAAGTGAAAGTATACATATGTATACCGGTGTCTCATAACATTGGGCTACTACATGTATTATTTTTACCTCTATTGGTCAACATCATAATTTTAATCCAATTAGAGTACAATATGAATTTTTATAGCTGATCACCACAAAAGAAACGTTTATGCATGTTAATTAATCCTATTCTGCACGTGGAAAACACATATGTACACACAGCTTAGAGTACACCACGTAAAACCCATCTAACCAATGAGCTGGGTAAAACTAGTACCCGGTAATGCAATCTGTAGACCAGCGTTGTGTACGTAACTTTTAGCAAAGATCATTTACTTACATGTATAACATGCATGTATTTTCACAATTTTATTCTTTAAAACCCCTTGTACTGTTTTATAAATTAGTTAATTAACCATGTAAAGCACAAATTTCAGCTTGAATGAGGTATGGGACACCTTCATATTTTGACGTACTCCCTATCAAAATAAACAATTAAGTATAAATATAATATTTCCCCCCAAAATAATGATACTAACAGCGTAGCACAATGGGTTAGAGTGTTAACTACTTGTCTGTACTGGTAAGAGTTCAAATCCAGCTGGGCCTTTTCTAAGTTTTACCTTTAAAGTTTCCAAAAATGTTCAAAATTTATTTTCATTGGCCAAATATTGTAAAATTTGAAAATTCTAAAATGGTGAAAGTGTTTTAATTATAACATATTTTTATCCACATTAGTATCGACATGTGTCCCATAACACCTTAAATAATGATATCATCTGTCCTGGCAGTCCTGCAGTGAAAAGAATTTCGCAATGTGTCATTTATTTTGCACTGTTTACAATCTTCTTTGTTGCAACTTCATGTAAAGGCTTTCGTTTTTATCAAAATGATCTGATGTTTATTTATCTCCTGGGCAGTAGCAGCACATGCACGGATTAAGAACGATTTAGTTTTTCCATAGGGAGTGGGGGGGGGGGGGGGTCAGAGTATTAATTTGTTTTGCAGGGGTGGGGTGGGGGGTTGGGGTCCGAGGTTTATTTTTTGTAATTCTACTATGTAAATGAATTTTTAGTGGGGGGGGGGGTCTGGACCCCCCACCCCACCCCTTCTCTAAATCCAGCAGACGATGTTGGCACGTGTCAAAAGCAAATCTAGCACTGAAAACCGCCAAAGGGGGGCATAATTTGATTTTGTTTGTAAGAATTGTTTAGACCATACTTTTTATGACATGAAATGTTAAGATTATTGATAAATTTAAAATTCACATGTGAACAGTTCAACCCCACATTGTATATAAAGGGCTGCTTATGTGTGTTTTGGGATGGGATCTCATCCTTCATGAAAATTATAATTTTAAGAACCAGAAATTGCATGTGGCCTTCTTTTTGACTAAAACTGGTACAAGTGATTGTTATTTAGGGGCAAACACTTAGTGTGGGTATTGCTATCTAATGAGTAATGACAACATCTAGTTAACATTTGGTGTTTTGTTGATGAAATATCTATAGGCTTTAATGATATCGATTCGTGATTGTTGTTTTGTTGAATTGACTTTATATTTGTGATCTTTACTCTCTTACTAAAGTGATATAAGATAAAATTTCCTGGTATTTTTGTATCTAGCTATAAGTGCTATTTATTATTAATGCTAGAACATTTGCATTTGCTGCAGCTCACAAAGTCATTAAGAATCTGATCATCAAATTTGTCTCAAGCAGTAATATTTTTTCAAGAGAATTTGTTTTTTATGAAAAATGTTCTTGTCCTTAAGAAGTATTATCTTTTTATTTGTCATGGTTTTTCATACTTCTACACTATGACCTCATGTAAATTTCTATGCAAAGATAATTTTTATAACCAGTGTGAGAAACTGGAACCACTGAAGCAGCATGAATTACTATTGTTTAACAATGTGCTATTTGTTCAGGTATCATCCATGATGTTGACAATGAAATTAAAATATAATATTCCGAGACTGTTATGATAGAATTCAACATTTGTAAAAACAGGGAAAGATATTGAACCTTATCAAATACATTACAATATTTCAAGTTGATATATGTTGCTAAAACATACTTATATATACTCTTGATGTATGATAAAAAGTTGTAAAGAATGCTTATTGTTATATAATTGTAGCTTTTATACATAATTAAAAATAAACTTTTCCCGAATTCCTGTATTTGTTTTTATGTAATTTGTATTGAAACTTGAAAGCATTTCAAGCTCTGCGGGTGCCCTATAGTGATCAGTCTGTCCATCTGTCCATCCATCTATCTTCCCTCCGTCCGTCTGTCCGAGAGCATTTGTCTGGGGCATATCTTCTCTCCCCTTGTCCCAATCTGGCTCTTACTTCACCTACAGAGTGCCTTTGGGCAAAGGGTGTGCAGTGACCTTGAACTAAGTTTCTAGGTCTGAGGTTAAGGTCACAGCAGAATTATCTGAAAAATCCTTGTCCGGATCATATATTCTCTATCCTTGGTCCAATCTGGTTCATACTTCAACCACAGCGTGACTTTGGTCAAAGGGTGTGCAGTGACCTTGAATAACGTTTCTAGGTCAAGGATCAAGGTCATATCAGACCAAGCAAAAAATAAATTTTAGAGCATATTTACTCTCCCCTTAGCCCGATCTGGCTAATACTTCACATAAACAGAGTTTTTGGGTAAAGGGTGCGCAGTGACCTTAAATTAAGTTTCAAGGTCAAATGTGAAGGTCAAAGCATATCTCTTTAAAATCCAGTTTTATACCACAAATTATTTCCCATTGGCCTAATCTTGCTCATATTAAACCGTAAAACGCCTGTTGGTAAGGTGTAATGAGCTTGATTTACTATACCAACCTGAAAATTTCTAAGTCATAGGTCAATGTCAAAGCCAAATCCTCTGAAATGCTTTTATCCTATTTTCCATTATTTAAGCGGGGCCCTTTTGAGATGGTCACCATGTCAATGATGTCTAGTTTTTAATTTTTTGATTACAACAATTATAAACTAAAACAAAAATCCAGTTTATTAACTGTTCCTTACAATTATATATATATTCTTTGCAGTATTTATTTAAAGTGAGAATTTGGTAATTATCCAGTGCGTAAAATAATGGAAGAGTCAGTGCACGTTTGACCTGTGGCACTTTTCCATATTTGGTCATATCATGCAGTTAGCTTACTGATTTTAGACGAATTTAAAACGTAAATGCACATCCTATTGCAGTTATTGCAGGAACGAATACAATTGAATTATATAAGAAAAATACTCAATGGCTGTAAATAAATCTGTATGGGTATGGACCACATAAATTTAGAAAAGTGCTTTGGAGTAAAAAAAAAGTTTAAATTTCGGAACAAGCAAATAAATGATTATGATAAGTGCAGATATAATTTTTTTAATATAAAAGTTTCTAGTAGATCTTTTTTTTTTTTGGACATACAAAATAGCGCTAGCAAAATATTATGGTGTATGACGATCACTTGATGTGTGTAAACTGTTCAACATATTTTTCTCTTCTACGGAATTATTGATTTTTTTTGTGAACATAATAAATAAGAATAGTATGTTATGTATCAGCATAAATATTTTACTGACAAAATCGTTTAGCAGGAGAAGAAAAACTGGACCCAGAGTTGTTGTTCGTTGCACACAAGAAATAGGCACCTACATTGTTATTCATTTCTACGATAGAGATTGTAATGATTAAACCTAAGTTGAAGTTACTAATTATGAACCAAAACCTTACATTTAACTAAATCTGGACCGGATTTATGGAATTCCATATACTTCAGCCAAGCGTCAGATGCCAACTGCATACAGTTACTGTCACAGTGTACAACTTACTGCCAACTACTTACTGTCATGTATTTGTATGATAGATTCTTTGCGCGTGCAAAGATGACCAACAGATGTCATGTTAAAGACATAAATGTATTTAATTTGTTTGAACATATCTTGTAATCTCTTTATATTTTAAGAAAGATTACGATCATAAGCGAATAACTCTCCTATCTTCTAATCTAAACGATTGCAACTGATCACTTTGGAATATTACTGCATTACTGTATCTAAGTTCTTGAAGAAATTTGTGCGTGTGCTTTTAAAATTGCAGTCTAAAAGAAATTGTGACAAACACAGTCATAACATTTAGGTCAGAAGCTAAATACAAGTCCCAAGTGTTTTGTTTTGAATTGAGAATTCATAATTATCGTTGAAATTAACACCCCTGCGCTGCGCAACTGTATGCGCAAAACCAATTGGGGGTCCGTCGTCCGTAAACACGTTCATCCCCGTGGCAAATCAAATCGAATACAATGTAGTTACTCTTAAATGTTTTACCATAAACATATAAAACCTTGGATCAAAGTCAAAATAAAAATTAAAGAACTTAAATTGCCCCCCCCCCCCAAAAAAAAAAAAAATTAGCCAAAAACATTCACAAAAGTAAATATATATTTCCATTTGGATTTTTTTTTAATGAAACAGAAGTTTGATGACGGAGGCTTTGTAAAATTGGTCTCGATCACAGTATCGGAGTCCTTTTAAGACGTTGAGACCCAAAGGAATCTTGAATGTTGACTCACTCCTATTCACGGTAAAGATAGGTACAATTATACATCCACTGTCCTCCCCGTATAACACATTTCTTACAACACTCTCTTGAGACAGTCTAGGCCAGGACTCTTCGCAAAATGATTTTGTGAGGAACAGAAATGCAAATCTGGACTTTGTGAGAGCTTTTACGATGCTCCCCGTCATTGAGTCATCAGATATGATAGAAATTTTCATTTTTCTCAAAGATGCAAAAACATTGGTTATTAGATGCGTTTCGAATTCTAAAGCATCTTGTGTATCTTCATGAGCATGAATGATTGTGATGTCGTAATCCATCGCTTCCTTCTGGACTGAATGATGATCTTGTTCGATGTCCATAGTAGCAACTAATCTATTGAGTCTGCCGACACATATAATTCAGCTACAATGCAAAGTATGTTTATATATTTTATTAATCGGATGCTAAAAAATTCCAACAAAGAAATAATGGACTCTGATTTGTTAAGTGGAGTTAAAAATACGTTTATGGCACCATTGGCCACTTATTTTTATTTTTCCGCAAGATTAAAAAATCCGTCTTCCTTCCTGCCGGAACCAAAGAGTTCTCCAATCATTTTTCTCGGAAAAGTAAAACGGCTTATGAATGTTTAGAGCTTTTATAAACTATATTAATTTCCTTAAGACGTAGATTTAGATTTTTTCTCTACCAAACAAAGGTTTATAGCGAAATAAAGTCATGTTCAAAGATTGAGAGGGACACAGCCTCCTGAAAGATTGAACTTATATTTTTCTGAACAACTACGTGTAGTGCTTGAATATATTTTCAACGAAGAGTTATACGATAATGACGTTTTGAACATTTTGAAAACAGTACAAATCAGAAAAAACATGTGAGCATTTCAATTTGATAGAAAAATTCTTTAGATGCTTCATTGATTTCATGAATATTGGTTACTATATAAAGTTTTAAATTTTAATGCATCAGATATGTTCTCTTGAACATATTGAATGATTGTAATATCGTTATAAATCTCTTGTACATTTGAACATAGCAGCCAGCCTATTAATAATGATTTTTACGTCTATTGACACATATAAATGCAACAGACAAATAAATGGCTAGTTTGTTAATTTTAACTGAATAGGTTTATAGCTGTCATTGGCTGCTAACTAAAATGTTTCCGCGAAATCACTTCCCGCCAAAACAATTACAACTCCATAGTTTCTAGGGAATATATTGAACAAGACGGACATTTTATTATCTATTTTGGGAACCTTTGACACCTGATCAAGTTTACCCTGGAAGATTGGAAGAGAAGTTGAGAATCTGTTTTATTTCGGCATTTTTTATTGGCAATGACAAATAAACATGATTATTTAAAAAAATGTAATTAAATGATTTTTTTCTTCGACAACTAGTGATTAAAAATATTTGAATGAAAAAAAAAATGTATCGGAATCACATTTTAAAGATTGTGTGCATTAGCAATGTGATTGAAAATGACTTTAAATGTTTAAATCAATTTCTCATATCTTTGAAACGAGATTAATGATTTTAAACATTATAACATTGTTTATCAATATTGGACAAATTAAACTAATCTCGTTTTGAAATTATTTTTATATCCTCTAAAATGTTTCCTTTGGACGCCAAGTGCTCGAAAAATATGGCCTAACTAAGAAAATGTTTGCATGATAGAAAAATTAAATCCAATGCTTAGTTGAATCGTTGCTTTTGTTTTTTTCTTTTTTGCTTTTTGTGTGTAAATATGCATATGACCGCGAGAAAAGTAAGCGAGAGGAACGGCGTGGGGGAAGAGGAATGACAGCAAGATTTTTTACAAAATTAAATAGTGAAATATTTTTTTGACGTTAAAAAAATTATTCCTTCAAAACTTTCGTTACGAAAAACCAACTATTATCAAAAACCTGTAGGCCACCATTTAAATTCATACCTAATCAGAAAATAAATGAAAAGAGCGTCAGTATTTCCACTTTCGGGGTCCCTCGACTCAAAACATTAGTGTCTCTGTTTTTCTTTCTATTGTCTACAAATGCGTTAGCCTGCTACTAGCATGCTGACCACGCTTCGACTTCTTGATTACATACTCAGTAGGCTTGCGATATCACGTGATCAGGTGATAATGAATATCAAAAGCTGGGACATTTACTGACCGGGTATTATTGGAAATTATATTCAAGACTTTTAAATGGGTTTGAACTAAATTGAATAAATTGCAGAAAGTTTCTAACTTATGTAGATCATCATACTGACAAAGTTTGGGTCGGGTTTACAACATACTAAAAATAGCGTTATAAACGGGATATATACCTTTAAATATCTTATTTAAAATCTTAAGTAGTTCTTATCCTGAAACAAACACTTAATCCTTTATGTTAAATCATTTATTTTTGAAACGTTTAACGCGCCAACATTAATACCTGTATAATAAATATGATTTTACCTAAAATTTGAGTGAACAAGAATTTACAGACTAGCATATTTTAAGACTAATGGTATAGTATCAAAAATTTGTACGTAATTTGTAAATTAATTAGTAATAATTATTAGGAATTTCCCGTTTTTGAAATATATTAAATTGCAAAAAAAAAATTATTTTATCTTCTATTTGATGCGATTTCACCATGAAGTAATCATAATTGCTATTAATGTAGAGTATCAAGGAATAACCGTGTAATCACCTTAATCACATTAACGCTATCGAATCTTTCGTTAAGAATATATTTTTTTTGTTGATTCAAAATTACTGCATGTTTTGTATCAAAATGCACAAATATTTGGTATTTTTTTTAAATTTTATGTTTCCGTTTCAATTATATTTTTAAAGTATAGTTATATGTTTGTAGAAATAGAACACATAAAATTTGAAACCGGGGATTGGTTGTGGCATTTTGTTGTTTTATTACATTTAAATGTTCCTGGAGTTTTCAAAAAACTAAAATTCATCAAAAACGAAAATAAACAAGGTTTACTTCTGATCTAAAAATAGTTTCATGTACTGGTTAAAAATTCAAGTTTAATTATGAACAAGCATTCACAATCACATTAAGTATCAAAATTGATATTTAACATACGCAAATAGATAGATAAGTAAAATAAATACAACAATAAGTTGTAATATATTCTAAGTGATATAATCAAACATCCCCTTCCACACACACACATTACAAGATATGCAAATAGTATTTGATCAAAATCTGCCAATGCATCTTTTTCACCGTGGATTGCGAATGATTTGCATTTAAAACTTAAGCTTTTGTGCAAAGAAAAATTTTCAGGAGAAAAAATAAATTCCGTGTTTTGGTGTGGCTTTGTTTTTCTTAATATACAACTGTAAATATGAACAAAAAATGAATTGGAATATCATTCTATACATTCTCTTATCAAATGCTATTATATAATTTCAAGTCTTGTGACAGAAATTTATGAGCAACTAAGATCAACGCAACGTTATATGTAAATCAATGTAATGTAAATGATTTACACATATATCATCAGACTTTCCACAGTAGTTATTTGATAAATAAACGCAAAAGTTATTAATGGAAAATAAATCCACCCATTTTTTCACTTCTGATCATCACTTTCATTTGGATTTGAAATAAACCTGTCTTTTTCCTACAGTTTTTTTTTTTTTGGTCAAAATATTCTCAATCAACGTTCACATAGATTATGGGTTGATATTTTCATTGACATATAAATCCATTTTCCCCAAAATTGAATTTTAAAAATCAGGATCGACACTCTTACATTATTTATTGTTTGTCTACATTTCACAGTTCCTAGTGGATATCAAGAGCTCTTCAATCAAATTGTTTGGATATTATCAGGAAGCGGGGGAAAACTAGAACGTTTCTTAAAATAGGAAAACTCTAATTTTAGATGAACAAACTAACATTATCCGAGCGCTCAATACACTTAACTATCTCTGTACTGAAATCGCTTCATTGGATCATTCTGGAACTCATTTCTGTAGGCGATCTGCATATTACACATAAAAGCCTTTGAAAACCACACCTTGTATAATTTTTGAATTTGAAAACCTTTTGATAATAATTCGAAATTTCCATTTTAGAATAATTAAATACACAATCAGCAATTAAGAACATCCTAAATTTTCATAGCATATACATTGTTATAAAGTAAATGAAAAGTAAGAAAATTTTATATAAGATTTTGTACTTACGTTAACAACATCACAATTAACAGCCACATCCCTAGTTTTCAATGTATTAAACAAATAGGCACACTCACTCACAATATTTATATTAATTTTTATAGTACAAGTAATTTGACAAATTTAAACATTTTGATAATTAGATGAAATATAAAAAAGATTCCACACTTGAATCTAAAAATGGCCTTTCTCAAGAAACATAATCAAACATAAAGTGTTAGAATATTTGTCAGAAAGTTTTTAAAACAGAAGTTTGATGACGGGGGCTTTGTAAAATTGGTCTCGATCACAGTATCGGAGTCCCTTTTACTATTTTATGCCGAATGTTCCTTGAAAATGGCTCGATATATTAAGTTCTTATACAAAACAGACACCCATTCTTTTTTTAAAAAGCATGGTATTGCACACCAAAAGCTTCAGACATGGCTATGATTTTATTAAGCAACCCAATGTTTATATTTTCAACCACGTGTAGAGTGGTTGAACACGAACGATAACTCTGTTCTGAATATCATCGTTTAGTTTAAATAACCGCTTGATGGTGAAATTAGACACATATCTTAATAGATTTTCATGTTTTAACATAAATCAAAGAAGGATATGATATGAAAAATGACAACTACTTACGTATTTTGAGAATATTATCCGAACACTTATACTTCCGCTCGAAAATTCACAGGAACTGAACAAATCTCGGGGAAGTCTCGTGAACTTTCATTCGAGCACCTCTGGATTTATTACATACTTAGCAACAATAAAGAACACATTCAGAACACCTTCGCAGGGGTTGAATTGAGATTTAGAAAATTTTCTCATCACAGATTTGTTTTACAAGTTTAAACCTACTATCATCGTTCTTTTCAAGAGTTTTAACAGTAACCTATATACATTTTTATCTTTTGAATAAGTTTATCCTAAATGATTTATAAGCTATATATAGATCTATAATCAAAATTATGCATCGGAATATCTATAGGTGGGTGTAGTTTCTGAACTTTCATTGCACCAACAAGCAATTAGCAATAAGAAGTACATGACAAACAAATGTTCGAAACATTTTTCAAACAACACAACACACATTACAGATAGGAATTTTTTTATTTCGATTTTGTTTTGTTTTGTTTTGTTTTGTTTGTTTGTTTCTTTGATTTTTGTTGTTGTTGCATTTTTATATTATTTATTTATTTATTTTGGTAAAAACAAAGAGAGCTTAACAATATCAATATTATCATTATCAATACGTTGTCACATATAGACATCAAACAAGTAGATCTGTTTTCATAAATAGAAGAGGTTGGTGGGTTTTTTTCTCTAAAATAGAATGTAATAGGTTAAAAAATAATTTTATTACGATTATATGAACAATATTTAATTTTCAGTCGTAAATCATAACTTTTATTACACAGATACTTCAGAAAAAATTATAAATAATCTTGTATGTGACGGTATTGTATGAATATATATATGCATTGATACA
>WFKH01011581.1:50661990-50673469 GCA_016163765.1 Magallana hongkongensis | reverse complement strand
TATATAACCTGAAAAATCTTTAAAAGCCATTTATCTAAAACAAAGAGGTTTGGTTGAAGTTAACATACACTTTTTAAAAGAGATTATGATAAGCTTATTAAAAAAGTTGTTTCGACATTTAAAGTGTACACCCGGTGTACCATAGTGAAATCGAAAGTAGAAGATATTTTGGAAATGCCAGGACCAAGGTGTGTAAAATTGCAGAGCGAGTAGATTTCGTTTTTATATTCCAATTCAGTTGTTAAAGTCATATTGGGGATGGAGATGCATAAGTATGTTTGTTTATCTGTTTATATTTACATCCACTGAGTATTTTAATTAAGAAAACCGATTGCGAGTCATAGCAAGGAAAGTGACAAGACTAAAATCTACGCGACCCAGTTCTAACCAGTTAATCAATCGGTGTTTAGGTCACCTGAGCCGAAGGCGATCTTTTCTGATCTTCATTTTTCCGTTGTATGTCGTTGTCGTCGTCGGAGTTGTAAACTTTTCCATATTTCCATCTTCTTTTCTAGAACCACTGAGCCAATTCTAATCAGACTTGGCACAAAGCATCCTTTGGGCAAAGGCTTTCAAGTTTGTTCAAATGAAGGGCCAGGTCCCCTTTAAAGGCTTGATATATTGGTATATTTTCAAAATTTTGTTTTCAAAAACAATTTGGCCAGAAAACCAGAAACTTGGGACTCTTGCGTGGAAGCATCCTCAGGCAGTGTAGATTCTAGTTTGTTCAAATCATGATCCCCGGGGGTAGGGTTGGGCCACAATGGAAATTTAAATTTTTACATAGGAATAAATAGAAAAAGTCTTTAAAAATTTTTCTTCTCGAAAACCGACAGGCAAGTAAAGCTGTAACTTGTGTGGAAGCATCCTTAGGTATGGCAGATTCACGTTTATTCAAATCGTGGTTCTTTGGGGTAGAAAAATCTTTAAAAAATTAATCTTCTTCTCCAAAACAATTTGGCCAGAAAAGTTTAAACTTGTATGGAAGCATCCTAATTTAGGTAGGGTAATTCAAATTATAATCCCGGGGGTAGAGGGGGGCCGCAATGATGGTTGAATGTTTACAAATGAACATACAGAGAAAAACCTTCTAAAATTCTTCTCAAAAACCAATTAGCAAGAAAATATGTAAATTGTGTGGAAGCACTCTTTGGTGATGTTCATTCAAGTTCGATCAAATCATGGTCCTTAGGGGTAGGGCGGGGCCACCATGTGGGGTGGAAATTTTACATTGACATAGAGAAAAACCTTTAAAACTTTTAATTCAAAAAATTAATCTTTTACTCATGTAAGCCAGAAACTCCCTGCACACTTTGCATTTAATAGCATCAGTAAAAACAACCAGTATATCAGGCTTGGGTGAAATCAAATCCATGGTTTTATTGAATGAGTAATAAATTAATACACATAGTAAAATATCACACAGTTCACGTGTACTACATTTTAAAAACCAATGAGTAAAATAAAACCATACTCGTACAAAACAAGACAAAACAAATAGCAGTAAACTCCGAGCTGGAGATGCACATGTCCATGAATGAAAACTGAATCTAATTTATACTAATTAAGCTGATCTAAACTAATCAATGTCTAAGAGGAGGGTAGGTGGGAGAAATTTTTAAAGAAAATGGCGTGGCCTTGCCCTTCGACTAATTCTAGGAAAGTGAAGCGAAAGAGGGAAGTGGGCACAAATTTAGAATTCCCTCAAGGCCTCTGATTGGCTGGTACCATGCCAACATGCTAAGATCCATCGGAACCCCTTATATATATAGAAAAAGAGCCAAGGCGACCCGATGGAACTAACAACCCACTGTTACGTAATATTACCGCACAGTATCCCAAGACTAGCGCTGCTGATTAACCCAATAAACAAATGACCCCTGAGGCAAATAAACAAAGCCGGGTGGTCTAAAAATAGCAACTACGGTCAGCAACAGGCGTGGTAACAAAGTGGCAGGGTAGTTTTATGATATACGTTCACAAGCGAATGGAAGAACATTACGTAGAAATTAATAATAAATTAAACAATTTTAATTATCTACTAAACATCTAAAGGAGCATCTAAAGGAGCTTAATGTTTTTTTAAAATTTGAAAATCTTAATAAACAAGATATACTCTTCTAAGTTGTTTAGATATTCTGTACTTGAAATTCTAAAGACAGCCTAAAGCTTTTCTGATTTTGTCTCAGGTGAACAATGTAAATCATATTTATCAGCAAAATTTGTTAACGTTCATTTACAGACAGATGAACTTAGTTTAGCATTCGTAAACTCTAGTTTACAACCGTTAAAGATGGTTTTACAGATGAAATCTATAGTTCACGAATCGTTAACTATAGTTTATGGTTTGAAAACTAGTTTACAGTCGATTAACCTAGTTTATCAAAAAGGAAACTATGTAAAGCTTAATTTTGTGAATTTTGCGAATCATCAGAATTGGCTATTTCTTCTATTTAAAGTAGTGATGTACAAAATTTAGTTACTTTACTTACTCTTTATGATTTATTCTATAATTTTTTTTAAAAAGAAAGATGTAAATATAAGCAAAAAAATGTTAACTTTGATGATTCATGAGGGCTATGAAGGTAGCGATCATTGCAGAAAAAATTTACATAGCCCGCGTGAGCGGGTTATGGTTTTTTTCTGCATTGATCACTATTTTCATACCCTCAGCATTTTATTATTTAAATGTCAATCAGGACTCTGTAAACGGTACAAGTCTATAAGTATATAATGACAAAGATTGTATAAAATTATGATAGTCATATGTTTCCGATAGTCAATTTTCATCACACAACTTTACCCAAAAATGACATCATTCTGCAAATTGCTTAGGACATCAGAGGTACGTAATCTCCTCTTGTCTATACCACTAAAATTATGCTGCATGAAAAGCTTAAAATCACACAATTGCTCAATTTTTACTATTCCTTTAATTAAAGTCAATAAAATTACCTTAAATCCTAACTATTATACCACAGTATCTTAACTTGCTTATTGTCTGGTAAAACATACTTCTGATGACACATTTTCATGCTAAAATTATCACGTGACTTTATAAAGTTTTTCTTAGTTTGGAAGCCTAAGAGCCCTAAAAATTACCTAAGCTTCTTCTGTAATAAAAACGTACCTAAAATCATACAAAATGGTTTTGTAAAACGCATCAGTGGTGAATTGTGGTTATGGGGTGAATTAAATAATTGAACAAATTAATTTAAAATAAATGCTTCAAAGTTAATTAAAAGTATTATAGAACAGAAAATTGAAAATAAAAGATATATTCAAAGGGTTATTTCACTTTTATTTATAATTATAACTGTTATAAAAATTTGTTGATAAATTATACATTTTGTACTATTGGATATATATGATGCTTATTTTACAGGTCAAATGCAGCATCCAGTTTTTATAGCTAGAAACTGCATATTATGATGACTAACTTTGATTAAGTATTGGCGATTTACAATGCTATGTTCAAGGTTAAATTGATATAGTTTCAAAATTGTTGACTAAAGAGACAATCATTAGGGGAAGCTTTTAGTGTTAGACTACCGGAAACCCATGACGCCAGGATACTTATACATTAAATGTATATATATAGAATTAACTTTGTACCTCAATACATGTAATATGATGTAGAATAATATGATGTGATACATGTATTACATTATATGCATGAACATAAATTAGATTTATATCATATCATACAATAGCTTATGATACAATTTTGAATCGTAAGATACTTTTTTATTTTTATTTTGTTTGTTATAGGTATAGTGCTACAAAATGCATGGGCAAAGTGCTCATTGTCCAGAATAAGAATTATGTTGGCCTGCCTCGAGAAGTTAAAGCAGAGGATGAGAACTTGGTCGAAATGAAGAAAACATTAAAAGAAATGGGGTTTACAGACACATGTATTGAAGTTCACAAAAACCAAACGAAATCACAAATGATTCAATTATTGCAAAATAGTAAGTACCGGTATATTAAAATCTACAGGTAATTAAGTAATTTTTTAAGAATTGGTACACAAGACCACAGTGAATGCTTGTTACTATGAATTGTTTTTTTTGTTTTTAATGAACTTATATGGACAATAACTTTAATTTGGCCGGAAATTTTTTCGTGCTGTGCATTCTAAATTTTTATTTTCTCTCATTGTTTTTAGTTCACCTGAGCTGAAAGCTCAAGTGAGCTTGGCACAAAGCATTACTGGGTGAAGGGGATTCAAGTTTGTTAAAATAAAAGGCCACGTCCTGTATCAAGGGGAGATAATTAAGAATGTTTGAAAATTTGTTGGTATTTTTAAAAAATCTTCTCAAAATCCAATTGGTCAGAAAAGCTGAAACTTATGTTAGCATCCTCAGTTAGTGTAGATTCAAGTTTGTTCAAATCATGATCCTCGGGGGGTAGGGTGGGGCCATAATGGGTGTCGAAGTTTTACATAGGAATGTCTAAAGAACAATCTTAAAAATCTTCATCTCAAAAACCAATTGGCCAGAAAAGCTAAAACTTGTTTGTAAGCATCATCAGGTAAGGTACATGTAGATTAAAATTTGTTCAATTCATGATCCCCAAGGGTAGGGTGGGGCCACAATTGGTGTGTCAAATTTTTACTAAAAAAATCTTAAAAATCTTCTCAAAATCAAATTGACCAGAAAAGCTGAAACTTGTGTGTAAGCATCCTCAAGTAGTGTAAATTCAAGTTTGTTCAAATCATGATCCTCGGGGGTAGAGTGGGGCCACAATGGGAGGTCATTGTTTTACATAGGAATATATAGAGAAAAATCTTCTTTTCACAAACCAATTGACCTGAAAAGCTGTTACTTGTGTGGAAGCATCTCCAGGTAGTGTAAATTCAAGTTTGTTCAAGTCATGATCCCTAGGGGTAAGGTGGGGCCACAATGGGGGGGGGGGGTCCAATTTTTATAAACTTTTCTCAAAAACTCAAACGTTTCAATACATGGTATTACTTATATGCGAGCATCTTGACATATTGTTGATTCTCAATTGCTTAGACTGTGGCACCTGGACAATTTTTGAGCCCCACCAGGGGCTCAAAATTTGATGTAGGTTTATAGATATATAAACATTTGTTTAAGATCTTAAGAACTGCAATACTCAATATGTGATATGACTATGAAATCATCCTGTTACAAAAGGGGCTCAATGTTTAACATGAGAATATCTGAAGAAAAACTTAAAAATCTTTTTACACAGGATCTATTCTACTATATCGTCCAGGCCCCAGGATCATGATGCAAACTTCGACTTAAGTCAAAACTTGTACACTGTCTTAATGTCTCTTGATTGAAAACACTGACACAATTGAAATGCTATTAAAAGTGTCTTGGTATAGCATTGTTAACTACAAATTTCAATTGTCATTTTATGATAAACAATTATTTTATAACTTAATGGAAATTTTCACTTAAGTCTGAAATTGCTTCATGGTCCTGAGGCCTGGTATTTTGTATATTATGACTAATTTCGTTATTGCTATTGTTGCTTAGGTGAGCGATGTGGCCCATGGGCCTCTTGTTTATTTAGAATTAGTATTGCATGCTATTTTCAATTCAATGTTGTTGATTATTTATATCATCTTTATTTAGTGGCTGATAGAAATGATTTAGAGGATGATTATTGTTTTATCTGCATGGTATTGTCTTATGGACAAGATGGCGTAATTACTTGTTGTGATAAGACTCAATCACCCCTAACACCAACACCAAGTATGCAACTACCTGTTTCTGAACTTCAAGAATGTCTGAAGGGAGACAAATGTAAAGATCTTCTCATGAAACCCAAAATATTCATGTTACAGGTACATATAATGTCTCAATTCAGTTAAAATTAATCTTAATTGCTCCAAAAATTTACAGTCATTATATAAGAGGAATGTTCGGAAATTATTGAGACAACCCAAACATTTTCTTTTTTAAGTGACAGATTTTAGTGAAAATTAGCATAGATACATGTATTGAACAAACCCCAACAAACAATGAATCAAATTATTATTGAAGAATATTTAATATTTTGTTTATGATGGTACATAAACAAGTCGATGGTCGGGTTACCTGGGGCAGACATATATTCGTAGAATATAAAACTTTAACGTCTACTTACAAAGTGTTGGTAGATCTACACTTAATTATGAAAGAAATCAAATTATTCATGCTAAATTTTCTTTTTATGTTACTTTTGTGCAAATTTTACTTATGTTCGAACTGAATTAGGTTGATAGTACAATTATATTTACAAAGCCCTAGAAATTTGACTATGACGGCATATTAAATTTTGCCGTAAAGGCGGCGCAGCAAATATGTGTCAAATTTGTGAGAATATCAAAAGAAGTGCATTTCAGGCCAAGCAACTGCTTAAGCAAAAACTATAGGATAGAAAGGGGTCGTAAGCTTCAGTTTATCAGGGTTTTGATTGATTTTTTTAACTAGAATGTAAACAAAGGGACTAAATAAAAAGTACTGTACTTTTTACACCCCAACTGATGTCAACAGTTGTAAAATAAAACAGAGTGACTGTTAGAGACATTTCACAGTAAATTGACTTTCGGGTAGCAATAATTCAAATTTTGTGTACAAAAAATTAAAATATAAAGTGAATGTGTACAGTACCAAGCAGACTCCAACCAAACCCTGTGTCAGCTTTCTGCGTCCATTTTGGGTCTACTGTGGCTGACCCCAAGCAGACCCCGGGCTTACCCAGAGAGACATAGAAAGCAGACCCCGATTTCAGAAACAGACCTTAAATTGGTATTGAAAAATGCCCAAATGTCTCTACATGTGTGTTTGGAATATACAAGGGGCGGGCTTACAGGCGGTAAGAAAAAAGACAGATCTGCTTCCAAGAGCTGACCTTGAGTAAACCCATTGCAGACCCCAAGCGGACGCTGAGTACACCCAGAGCAAACACAATTTTTAGGTCATTTGAGTCACTCGGGTGACCTATTGCAATTGGTCTTCGTCCGTCGTGGTGTGTCGTCTGTCGTCTACTGTGCGACGTGCGTCGTGCATCGTTCGTTAACAATTTTACATGTTTAACTTTTTTTTAATACTACAATGCCAATTGTTACCATTTTTTGGTGTGAAGCATTTCTAGGATAAGAGGAATCTAAATTGTGAAATTTATGAACCTACCACCCTCGGGGCCTCATGGGTGGGGCCAAATATGCAAAAAACGGCCAAATTGTCAAAAATTTTCTTCTCTACTCCCACACTTGTGGGGAAAACCTTAATGCATGGTTATAATGTTCCCGAAACCCTCTACCAAAATTGTAAAATTCGTGGCCCCTGGGTCAGTAGTTCAGGCCCTAGGGCAGGACCAATATGGCTAAATAGTGAAAATGCACTAAATCTTAGAAAATCTTTTCACTTCCACAATTGTGGGAGATAAACAGAATGTTTGGTTATGATGTTCATGAAGCCCTCTACCTAGATAGTGAAATTTGTGACCCTCGGAACAGGGGTTCAGGCCCTAGGGCAGGTCCAATATCGCCACATAGTAAAAATGTATTGATTTAAAAATATTCTCTTCTGTGCTGTCACAGTCGTGGGAGATAAACAAATTGGGGTATAGATTCTACTTTAATTTCCTGTGCATTGTATGCTTGTTTAAATAAACCGTTTGCATGTTGTGTGCGTTATAAATGAAACTGAATAATATAAAAGATTGACCATTAAAGGCCTGCAGGTCTCCTTTTACCAAAAGTTTACCATTTTTGCTAGGGTATAGATAATGTGAGATTCCTCCGACTCTTAAACACCCCCCCCCCCTCCCATTTTCATGTGTAATTGTTTTTCAAACATCAAATAATAAAAGCAGGGGAAACAGTCAGAGGAGTGTCAGATTAAGGTTTAGACTTCAAAATGAAGCTTAAATGCAAACATGAGATTCTCTGATATGTCATTCTAAAGGGCTATGGTACTCAGGTGACTGTCAAGGCCTGTGAGCCTCTTGTTAAAAAGCAGACCCCGACTAGCCCCAAAGCAGACCCGAGGTCAGGTTTTTGGGTCTGCTTTGGTGTTAGGCTGTACCTGGTCGGTACTGTAATTGCTTTCTTTTTAAAATGAAAACAAATAATGAGAAATAAAGAATAATTCATTTTTTGTTCGTTTTATGGGTTTAAGAATATGGACACTGCGAGACGTCTAAAAATGGCGTTGTAATTAGTTTCCAGTTGCTTTGGGACACTGGACGTAGGCAAGTTTATAAGCTTACCAGAGATGATCCAATGATGTCATGGACTAGAAAATTTTCATAATTATAAAGTATGTTCTAGTTTACCATCTGCTGAATTAAAGGTTTACCAAGAGAATTACAGTAAATGTCTCAATAATTTCCAAACAGCTCTCGTAAATGTACTGTAGAAGTAGAAAACATAAAGCCATTGCATATTTTTGTGATGAAAATTCTTTAATTAAGTTACATTCAGTGAGTGTGAAAATAAAATCATTATGAAATGTACCAATAAGAGAAACCTTAAAATATTTAAAATTGATTTTACAAAATCAGATCAAGAAGCATTTTAAGAGTGAATTTGGGTGACCAGTGTATTGATTTACTTAAAATTCTACTTTAAAATTGCAAATTAATTTCAAGCTAAAAGCAACCCTGGGGAATTCTAAAATATCGCTGTTATTTCATTAACAGCTGTGTATTATATTAAAGTAAAACAATAGTTTGGTTCTCGCAATTTATATTCTCATGATTTGATACAAAACTGCGGGATCTCAGAATTGAGAATTTGCATAAAATAATGCAACTACTTTATATATATAATTTGAAATTTTTTTTACAGTTGGAAGACGCTTCTCGTGACAAGTCGGATGCACATGGTCAGCAGGAAAAAACTCAAGCATCACAGCCAGTGAAGATTCCAAGAGAGGCCGACTTTCTGACATATACATGTGTTGAAGATTATGGTAATTTTAAAAAAAAAATAATATAACCTTTTTCCTCATACATGGACAACTTGATTATAATTCACAATGCAAGGTTATCGATTATATAAATTATGATTTATTCTTTTTTTTCACTAGCAGTGTGAACACATTCAGTTCTCATACTGGATGTGAATAACCATTTAGCCTTTTGCTAAACCATGCTTTACCTCTTAATACAACTCTAGATACATTTTATGAACATCCAATCAACTTCTGACTGGTATAATTGTTAGGCATTGAAATCTCAGTAAAGAAAAGAACATTGTCACAATATTAGACCTATGTTTTCTTCAAACCTGAGCATTGAGATATATGTCAGTTTGTTTGGAATGTATTTAACAGCTCTAAACGCCTGGATTGAAGGATTAAAACAGTATGTCCTTGGGCCTGAAAAACCTGGACAACCTAAGCATCCCTTGGAGATCCAGAAACTCCTGACACGGATGAACCGTTTATATTGTAAACATTACAGCAGAAAAGGAATGACAAAGGATTCACCTTGTGTGACCTCTCTTCTTACCAGAGAAGCTTATCTGAAGAAAGAGGAGCCAAGCCCAAAGTAACATAGTTTGTTGTCCTTGAGATACATGTACCATCAACTAGTTTGTATTTGTGTGTGATAAAGAACGAGTGTACTTATGGACCCGGTAAAAAGTGAAAAAAATGAAGATTCAAATTAAGCATAATTTTCTTATCTCACACCATCTGTTGGTATTTAAATCATAATAATCAACAAGCTTAGCCCTGAAGTTAGTGTATATAAAAAGCACGAAGCTTTACAACATAGTAGGGGTCAGCAGACATTCGTGATTTTATATAGTAAATCGAGGACGGGCATTCATTTCAAAGCCCATGTTTACTGTCAGCCTAATCGTGTACAAACTTGTGGAAAAGACAAAAGACGCATTATACATTTAGAAAACTCCTGTGAAAATAAGAAGTTTGTACAACATTAGGCTGGTACTTAAAAAATGAAAAATCTATGAAAATTTCAAGGTTTTTTCTATAGCAAGCGAGAGCTATTACCTGCGTGACCCATGTTAAACCCACGTACGGAATAAATTATTTAAAATGTCACGTGGGTTCTATCCAGGTAGACGTTTGTCAAATGTGCTCACTGTAAAACACTGACACCTTTTAAATCGCTTTCCATCGACTTTGTATTGTCAGGAATGTTTGTTTGATCACTATGGTAATTTGCAACTTCAAAGCTTTATTCGATTTTTTCCAGACATAAAATAAAGCATAAAGTAATTAATATAATTCAGCAAACGCGCCAATTGATCGACCAACAGAATAATGTCGATTAAAATGTCTACTCCATCTGATTTAAATAGACACAATTCAAATAGGTTCGGTCAGATTTCTCTCACTGAAGTGATTTAAGATAATATTTCCTGGTATATTTGTATCTAGCTATAAATGTTATTTATTATTAATTAATGCAAGAACATTTGCATTTGCTCACAGAATCATTAAGATTCGATCATTAAATTTGTCTCGAGCAATAATATTTTTTCAAGAGAATTTATTTTTTTATGAAACTGTTCTTGTCCTTAAGAGTTTTATCTTTTTATTGGTCTGAGTTTTTCTGACTTCTAAACTATGCTCAATCATCAAAGGTCTACCTCCTGTAAATTTCTATGCAAAATAATTTTATAACCAGTTTGAAAAACTGGAACCACTGATTGCTCAAGAAGCAGCATGAATTACTATTGTCTAACAATGTGCTATTTATTCAGGTATCATCCATTATGTTGGTAATGAAATCAAAATAATTTAATATCAATGCTATTCTGATAAATTTCAACATTTGTAAACACGAGGGGGAGATATTAAACCTTGTCATTTACATTACGATATTTTTATATGCAAGTTGATATATGTTACCAAACATACTTACACTCATGGGGCATGATAAAAATTAGTTAAGAATAAACAATTTTGATAAAATTGTAGCTTTTATACATTATTAAAAATAAACTTTTTCCTTTTTCCTGTAGTTTTTTATGTTATTTGTATTCAAACTTGAAATCATCTACAAACATTGTTTGAGTGATCATGACATTCAACACTTTGCAGGTAATTTTAAATTTTTTGGGCAATGATTGCAACAATTAGAAACAAAAACAAAAACCCATTTCATTATCTGTTCCTTATATTTATATATAATTATTCAAAGTGAGTATTTGATATAAATCAGTGCGTAACCCGTTATTTTTGTACAGTTTTGTGTGTAAACTATTCTATTCCTAATTAAAAATCAGGACACTCATACATCATATAATTAACCAATGACGTATATTTGGACCATTCAAGATTGACCGTATCTAATTTTTTTTCTCTATATTTCATAGTTCCTAGTGGATATCAAAAGCTCGTCAATCAAATTGTTTAGATATTAACAGGAAGTGGGAAAAATTAGAACGTTTCTTGGAATAGAAAAACTTTAATTTTAGATGAACAAACATTATCCGAGCACTCAATACACTTTACTATCCCTGTACTAAACTACTTCA
>WFKH01011581.1:50592573-50619281 GCA_016163765.1 Magallana hongkongensis | reverse complement strand
CAAAACATCTTGAAAGTCTTCTTTGCCATAGATTATCGTAATGTCGTGATCAATCTGTTCATCAGCTGGATAATCGGGAATTGAATGCTGTACTTGTTTGATATCCATACTAGTAAACTTTATTGATATTTGATAATAGTATTGATATAAGCACCGATCAGTTATACAGAAACACAGGTGTGTACAGTTTGTACTTGTTTATATATGATACACTTGAAAGTCAGAAAATTTTCACATTACAAATTTGTTTTAAATGTGTGATTGTTCTTTTCATTCGCTTTTACAGTAACCTGTATACATATTTATCCATTACGTTAGATTCCCCGTTATGAGTTATGATCTATATATAGAATGGTGTGTCGAGAGTTACAGCATCGATAGGTGTGTGTAATTGCACAAACAAAGAATTAATAAATAACACAAACATTAATTACAAATGTTAAAAATATTTCTCAAAAACAACACACGATACAGAAAAGAAATTCTTTATTTCGATTTTGGTATTTTTAGCAACTTGGAGAGTCAAACAATTTTATCATTATCAATAAGTTGTCAAGTATGGACATCAGACAGGTAGATATGGTTTCATGAACAGAAGAAATTAATGATTCATCCTCTAATTTGGTATGCACGGAGTAAAATATTAATTTTGTTACAACTATATGAAAAATTTACAGTCGATTAAGATTTTATCACATTTTTTTTTACCAAAACAAAGAGTTGATGAAGAAACTTTTTCACGAAAAAGATAAATATTATAGAATTTATAATGATTTTTTAGACATTTGTTTGCCTATACTTATGTATTTAAAAAAAACTCTTTTCTTTAACAGAATGTACAACAACAATAAATTCATGATTTTTAACAAAACATCAATATTTAAAAAGCACCCACTCAAAACTATGACCACAGTTTAGTTTATTAATGACTCTTTGCTATTTATCTTTGGCTTTATATATGTCGTGTTTCGACGAAATAATTTTTTGCATGTAGTACAAACTGAAGCGGTAAGGTTTTTGTGAAAATTTTCAAGACCCCAAGGCACCATTGATAATCTCGTTTGTAAAATATTTGTAGCAATCTCAATGTAATCCAGGAGATTGAAAATTCTCAAGGTATTTGACCTAGCTGAACAATGCAACACATTTATTATTATCGCTTCATGGAGCTTCAATCTTGATAAATGGGTGCACAAATGATTCCCTTTATAAAAAACATATGTAACTATTTTCTCATGTTGATATTTTCTGATACTCATTTTGTATATATAAAGGGGCATGGTCACGATTTTTTTTTTCAAATTTTACTTCTCAATTTTAAATGTTTGAAATACTTCACTAAGGTATTTGTAATATGTAGTAAACATTTTACCGTAATCTATCAAAATGTAAGCAAGATCCTGAGATTGCATTTCTTTGTTATGTAAACAGGGCCCATGCATCTTTTTTGTTTACATTGAATATAAAACTTTGTTTTTTTTTATATTTTTGTATCTGCAAGTTTTATGTGACCATTATATAACAGTATCTAGTGTTGTCGCTGTTTTTATCAATTAATGTATTTTCTCTTCCACAAGATAACATTGGACGAGCCTTGTTAATATAGCAAAGAATTGTGAGCTCTGTTTCTCACTTATAACTTCTATCTCGCTTATAACTTCTCAATTGGTGATAACATTTTGGGTGGCAATAGAAAGTTCCTTTGTTATACATTGTAAATATTTAAAATTAAACAAGATAAATTCGAAGAAAAAAATCGTTACCATGCCCCTTTAGAAATAATGTTCATCTAAAGATGATTTACCAAGGTGTACATTTTACCGAGAATACCCTAGTGTAACTTTAATGGAATACGTAAGAGAGATATGTATATGACCTAGAATTTTATGGTAAGATACATTATAGAAAAAATGAAAGATGAATAGAAAGTAAAATTTAAAAAATCAACAAAAACAAAAGGCAATAGTATGTAAATGATACCATACGCTGTTTATCCGTGACTGGTAAATAGTTTTTCTCGTTTTTATTCTAATCTAGTATGATAACATATTGAAGCATGTTTGATACAAACCTGTGCATTTGCTTAATGTTAGAAAATGCAATTTATATTTCAAATATAATTAATTCCAAATTACTAGAAAAAAAAATCTTATTTTGTGAATTTTTAAACATTTAAAGCAAAAATACCTCTCTATAATGGTAAAAATGATACATAATTCCCCCCCCCCCCCCATATTGCCAGTCAGTGTATAAATGCTTATAAAGGACGGAAAAATGCATTCTACAGCAATCATAAGGGGGTTTTCTCTTAACCGAGAACATTTCACCTATTGAGTTGTTTTATTTTTACCTATATATTTGTTTTCAGATTCCCCTTTGGGTATGATAAGGAAAATACCCCAACTTTCTTCATATTGTTAAAAAAGGAAGAAATAGTGTAAGTAAAATATGACTCATTGATTTTTTCAACCTTTAGAATTTTCCCTAGCGTTAAAATACCTGCGAAAGACGGGAAGAATTACCTATTCATGGATTTTAAGTCGTTATCTCTTCATACCTCTAAGGGAAACACCCCATTCATTTTTTTCAATCGTGAAATACGATTAAATTGTGTGAATTTTCTAGGAATCATTTATTTTTCACCCTCCTATATTTTATAAACATCAGAAGAACTGCACAGATTCGCTAACTTCCTTAGTTATTTCCAACAAATTACATGCATACATATGGTAATACTCAGTATATTAATATTAGTATATTAAGAATATGATTAAATATATTTACCCTAATATTACATGTAGCAAATTTTACCCTGCGGTTTTTCTTAATTCATCGAGATTTGGCCTCGTTATGATGAGCCCGCTGATCACAGCAGTTCTTTTCATATCATCTAGGAACAGAACACATATATATGTTTAAAACAATATCCATAAAAACTCACGAGTATTGTTGTGGATACTTTTCCTTTATTCAATATTCAATAGCAATAGTCCTTCTTCTAGGCTTTTTGCTTTACTTGAAAAAATATTCTGAAAAATATGTTTGATGTATTTTTTTTTCATTTTACTGTACAACGTTAAAATGTTTGATGTTATGTACCATATTAGAGCCAATTAAATACATCCACATGAAATGTGTTTTTGAAACTCAGAATATCACTTATAAATGGATATTTTACACCGTTACCGACTTGGCAGTCTATAAAATGAAAGATTTTTCTAGAGTGATTCTACAAACGTTTTGGGCAGAATTTTCGTTTTTTATTCTCTGAGAACTTTTTCCTTAATAGGTCTGAAGAATCTCTATCAAGAGAGTTCAGATGCGACCATCTAGGTTAATGATATTTTAAAGACTTTGTCCATTTATGTCTATGTTACGTTATTCTTTGGAGGCGGCTGAAAAAGCTAGATCTCGATCTCTCTCTCTCGATCTCTCTCTCTTTTTCTCTCTGCATTTTAGATGAAAGGGAAAGGTTCTTGACTTTATGCGGTTGAAATAAAATAGTTTTTTCAAACAAATTAAATAAAAATGATACAAAAGAGATATTGTAAATAGTTTTAACCACTCAATGAACGGATATTTTTTTAATATATATAAAGTGACAGAAAACGTAAAATAAATCATACTTTGATAATATGAGTTATATAAAGAATCGGTTGTAGATTTTTTTTGTTAGTTCAAATTTCATTTCCTTTTAATGTTTTTTTTTTATAAACTAGTCAAAGGGGTTGGTTAAGACGATATCTGGAATCAGAAAGACGAACGTTTCTTGGAATTGAAAACTATTGCTTTATTTGCGTGTCCTTTATATTTGTGGCACTTTGAATATTTAAAAGAATTTTCACCTGGTACTAACCCACACATTGAATTTTAAAAAATGCGAACTATCATTTTCTGGTACTTAAAATCATGGTCTCAAAAAATATGGCTTACAAAAATTGCGTATAATTAGCACAGAGGTATATAAGTTCTTGATATTTCTAATTTATATTTCATATTACACACGTGTATCATTTGGATATCTGAAATATAGAGGATTGATTGCGGACTAATTTTATATGTGAATTCTTCCTTGATAGTTTCTTAAAACTAGTCGATTGAGATGTTTCGAAAAAAAATAGAAAATACATGATAGAGCATTGCACTTTCCCATACAGTCTATTAATGATTTCATTTGATGGGTTGCGAACAAGTTTTTGATATGAAATATGAAATTCAATTTTAAAATTGTTTAGATAATATACTTGAATACCAAAAATAAAATAATATATTTCTTTTATTAGATATTTGTTTTATTTTAATCATAACTGAAATTTTAATTAACATTTTTATGAACAAAGATTGAAAAGAAAAATGTACACAAATTTTGTAAAAAGAAACAAAAATATAACAGTATACGATAACTTAAAAAACCACAAAAATGTTTATCTGAAACATAGAGGATTGGTTAAGAGTTTACTTTAAATATTCCTGGTTGTGAAAAGCTTATCAATAAAGTTGTTTCAACATTGTGAGGGAACAAAAATTGAAAGCTTCCTGGAACAGAAACCGAGAATAAAATATGTAAACATTATCTGAGCACTACATGCACTTTTCCAAACAGTCTATTAATGGTTTCATTCGAATGGTCGGGAACAGGATTCCCCAATTTAAACATGATTAAGTTTTGAATTTAAACGTCTTTTATATAGTATATCATAATAAGATGAGATATGAAATTTATACCTTCCATTCATTTATAAACAAAAAATATCTACATCACTTTGATAAAAATTAAATAATTATTCACATTTTAATACTAAACAGAACACAGATATCATAAAGAAGTTTTCAACAGTGTAATATATGAAGGATATAAGAAAAATGAGTGTCATGTGAACATTCCGACTTTTGTGTAGTAATTTGTACATAAATAATATATGATGAGATCCGTATATCACACATACACACAATGATTGATTTTATGATGCAAGTAACAATCTACTGAGTATTTGAAGTATTTAAGAAATCTACAATGGAAATGCATACACACTTATCTACATTTCATTAACCGAGCGACAGTTGTTAAAAGGTATAATCTGTTGAAAAATTTTATTGAAACAGGAGTTTGATAACGGAGGCTTTATAAAAGTGGTCTCGATCACAGTATCGGAGTCCTTTCAATATGTTAAGACCTAAAGGAATCTTGAATGTTGACTCACTTCTATTTACAGTAAAGATAGGTACAATTATACACCCACTGTCGTCCCCGTATAGCACATTTCTAACAACACTCTCTTGAGTCAGTCTAGGCCAGGACTCTTCACAAAAGGATCTGGTGAGGAATAGAAATGCAAATCTAGACTTTGTTAGAGCTTTTATAATGTTCTTCATCATGGAAGTGTCGAATGATACGATTGAAATGTTTGTTTTATCTTTTGATTCTAGTACATCGGTTACAAGGTGTTCTCTGAATTCCAAAACATCTTGAAAGTCTTCTTTGTCATAGATAATCGTAATGTCGTTGTCAATCTCTTCTTCAGCTGGATAGTCGGGTACTGAATGTTGTATCTGTTTGTCCATACCTGCTATCCTATCACAAATATAATAATATTGTTTGTTGACTCGCTGACAGCTTATATTGAAACACAAGTGGAAAACACTTGTTTATATATCACAACATGCAGAAACGGAAAATTTTAAAATCTAAATAAACGTTTGTAATGTGTGAAAACGATTCAGATAATTGCCAAATTACATTTTGTATCAATGAACTACTGAAAATTACTACATCCGCCTTTTTACGCTCATACGAGCGATACGACTCGCATATCTATTAACTTCCTCCTGTAAAAATATGCAAAAAGATCCTATCAGTTCAAAGTGAAAGTTAATTGCAAGAAATTAATACTTTTACACTTCAATTTAAAAATTTACATATTATTTTTATGTTTCTGACGAAAAGGAATTTTACAAATATTGATTTAATATATATTAAACAAAAACATTACAACCCTTCCCCCCAAAAGTTTGCGGGGTTCAGAATAATAATATGCTTTTAAATGCTATTCGAGTGGGATTAGGTCTGTTTGTGTTTCAGTTTGCTTCTATGTAACATTTAGGATCTTGTTTGTTGGATTTATATTACAGTATTGAAAAAAAATCTCTGGATTTCAATAAAAAAAATCCGATGATAAATGGGAGGTATACACCTTCAAACTATATTTGTATTTAACCGATATTAATGAGTATTTCTCATCTCTTTTTTTTAGATATCATTAGATATGTTTTATAAAAAGAATGTTACATGTTGTAAGAATGTAGCTACAGATAAGCTCAAAATGTTGAAATCAAACACGTATGTATATATCTAAGATTGATTAGTCTATTTGCTATGATAAATCCCACAGTGTTTTGACACAATCTGTGCATTATACTATATATATACGATTTTTTTTCCGCATAGATTGTATCAAATCCCTGTGATAAATCTGGTAAAGACAGCGAGAGCTCAATTATCAATTAATTGCTTGTTTTACAATTACATCTTTGAGTATTCATAAAACGTTTTGCAAAAAGTATAATTTGTTTTGATTTAACAAGAAACACATAGGCCACTAGCGCCAGTTTTAATTATCGATTAAATAATCTACCGGAATGAATTGTTGACACCCACACAGAAATATTGTCCTTACTAATATCCAACCCCCTAAAATAACGAGAATAAATTGGTTAATTATGCTGAGTGCAAACAATTTTATCTGATGCATGTGCCATAACTCCTGTTCAGTCAATGATATTAAAGATTTATTTTTACAAGTCTCCGAATGCTAAAGAGACTAGCTGTGAATTATAAAGGCTGTAGGTAGAATTTTTGTTGTAACATACTTATTAAAAACATATTTATTGAAAATGCTCTCAATAAATAGCAGTAAAAATATTCTCATTATTTCAAAAACCTATTTCACATTGCATATTCATTAATGTAATGATTAGAAAGATCCAATTTCCGGTGCAATCACACAAAATTCAGACACAAATAGTAGACGTAGACATATAATATTTTTCCCCAACATCAAGAAGATGAATTTATAATTTGGAATCTGATTTAAAAAGTGATTTAGGACTGGGTAACTCGCAGTTGAATTTGATATGTAAATTGTTAACTACCAATCCCCAGCCTCCTTAAGATCTAATGAATTCGTGAATTTAAGGTCATCCAATAAAATTTATTTCAAGAGTTGTCTCAAAAAAGGTATTAATAATTTTGTATATGTATTCATCATTTGTATTTTAAGTTATCTTACCTTGAAGATTTTCGCATTTTGCACTACAGTTGTTTATTTTTCAAAACTTCTCTATGCTCTACTTTAATATTACGAGTTGTCGCTTTGTTCGCCCTCCACTATACATATTTAAGAAATGAGTAGAAAAATAAGCATTTCATGATTTTTATTTTAAGGTCGTCTATTAAGACCACGGTTATCCTATAGTTCATTTAATGTCTATTTTGCTATTTTCGGGAAATCTCTGTAACCGTCCTTTTCGTTTCTTGTCGTTTCATTTTCTTTTTGCCTTAATTTCGGTTTGCATTCTTATTTCTGCTTTTGTTTACTTTTTCTTTCATTGTAAGTTTCATTCATTTTGTCACTTTTCTTTTCTTATCACTTATGGTACAGTCACAGGTACACTGCCTGCATTAGATGATCAGCTTTTTACAGTCCTTTTCATATGCATATGCGTGAACACGAACAGAGGTGAAAATCAATATGTCAATGTTTGGCCTGGCAATTATTTGCTTTCTCTTTGAAACCTAAATCAGGTACTTTTGACAAAGGTTCATGTTTTCAGAGACAAAAATTGAGTTCAACCCGTATACATTTAAAAAGAGATGGCGGTTTTCTGGTCAAAATGTCACAATCGTAATTATTCAAAAGTTCCTGTTTCCAGGTAAGAAATAAAATATGTGGAAATCGAAATCAATATTGATATATTATATAAAGAAAAAGCGGTTTTTCTGTCAGAGTGTAACTTTTATACTAAATTATTGTAATAAAAAATATTAATTAAAAGCTTGTGTAAAATTTGCCCCTATTCAAACAAAGTGATTTTTATAATTTTTTTTTCTCAAAAAAATCATTGAAAATAGAAATAATATAAATTCTTTCGTGCATTCGATTCGTGTATTTATTTAGATATGAGTTGAAATCTTTATTCTATAGGCGTTTTGTATCGCGTAAATACACTTTAATCAATATATTCAAATTTCTTTTGTTCCTTTAGATAAGAAAAAATTTAATTAAAAAAAGGGAATTATGACATTCTTATTAGTGTAAACTTCAACAGTGTCTGAGAAAGCAAGCAGCATATACCGTGATATAGAGGTGGAGGTTTAGGGCGATGACGTAACTATGAGGGTCTCCTAGAGGGTATTTTTAGAACATTAAATTTATAGAGGTCGTGTTCTCTTTGGAGGATTGAATATAGAGGTGATGACGTAGTTACTATTGAGGCCTTATAGAGGGGGATTTTTAGAACAGTAAATTTATAGAGGTCGTGTTCTCATTGGAGGATTGAATAAAGAGGTGATGGCATAGCTATTTATAGAAAAGGTTCTGTACAGAGCTTGTTCGTCATCGTTATATTTAGAAAGGTACCATTATAGAGTTCGCATAGAAACATATTCATTATAGAGTTGATTACTATACCAGATAATGAGCATGCGCGAAAAAAAAAGATTTTTAGTTTATTCATTTATGTAAAAACAATCATTTCGTTATGGATTGTGAAGGAGTACAGTACAAATGGAAAATTATAGCCTGTAGTGCATTAAAAAAAGATGAGAAAAACCCCAAAACGTGGACATTGAATGAGAGTCGTTGGTTTGACAATAAGAAAGTTTGTATAAAAGATTTCAGAGAAGTGACCCGAAACGGTTACGATTTTGCTGACAGATGGGGAACTGAAGAAATTTTATTAAAACGTAGAGTTATGTCCCAGTGAGCGCCTGATATGAAACACGATGAATGTAAGACAGACAAAGTTATCAATGAAAAAAGTTCAGTTTAACGATAACTTTCACACTCTGTTAGTTCCATACGAAGATAGGAAAGGTGAATGGATGAATTATGCCATTGATAGAGCCCATTTTATGAGAAGAATTCAACAGACAGAGATGATTTTGTTGCCGATATTAAATAAGAAAATAAAGTTATTGAAGTGTAACCAAGCATGACCCAGGTAAAAAAAAATTGCAAAAGGTAGGGATTTTTTTAAGTAAAAAGTTTAAAGTGCTGATATTGCACAACATGTTGAAAACAAAATTTTGTTAAACACGGTGAAGTAGATATTGCACAACGATGGTGAAAGAATATATATTTTAAAAAATGATTTTGGAAAAAAAGTATGCAAAGGAGGGTTAAATTTAGTATATGATATAATTTTTAACAAAAGAAAAAATGTTACATTACATTGTGTTATGAAAAGTCACCAGAATCAGGTGGGTTTTTTGCAATGTCCACGTTGCAATCCAAATGACTTTAATAACTATTGGATTGTGAAAAAAAAAACATTTCATTGTGTTCAAAGTACCCTTCGTGTTCAGTGATATATTTATGTAATTATATTTGTTACTTATGTATGTAATATGCTATCAGTTTTTTTATACATGTAAAGTTAATGAAAGAAATATTTTATTAGATCATGTACAAAACTTCTTTTTGTATCATTATGATGGTATTGCTATTTTAATCATACATGTTGTACTATATTCTACTACAGTTATTGCCGAGATCAAAGAGATGCCGCGGACATTATTCTCCAATATACCACGAACGTCATCAGTAAATTAACCGAAATACCTATTTGTCTCGCACTGATCATGAAAGTACAACTTCAATCTGTAAAACGTTTTAAAACCATGTCAATTTCACGTGTTAGTTCCAGTCAAGACGATGTGTATTGCCTTAAATGTTTATTTTTAAGAGGTCAATGCGGCTGTTCCTAGGACCTACCTAGCACATCTTCACTGCGTGTTTTTACATAAAATTAATATATAACGGGTAGTAGTAATAATCGTATTAAATTGCCCTTAAAATATTAGGAATATGATTCAAAGATACTTTATAAATAAGTGAAGAGTATTAAAAATCCAAAGAAAAATTCTGTCGTCTGCATGTGATTCCTTTGATCGATACACATGTAAACATTACTAACAAAACCGTTGGGGTTACACGGAACAGCCGTCAAAATGACCTAGATCGTCTCTCTATAGGAGAAGCAATCTGTAGAAATACTGGGCTGTTAGTAGAATAGAAATAAAGTTCTTGCTATCGTGAATGTTGCAGGATAACCCCCTCGTTCTCGAAATGTTGTTTGAAATATAAAAGCCTCGGCTAACGCCTCGGCTTTTATATTTCAAAACAACATTTTTCGACCTCGGAGGTTATTCTGCAACATTCACGAAAACTCGTACTTTATTTCTTAAATAAAAAATGTTTTACTATGTATTATTTTTATAATTTTTTTAAAATATTGTTAGAATTTAAAAAGAGACGTTAAACTTTGTTTGGTTCATTAATCGAAATGGTGTTGACTGAGGAACAACGGCGGTACTTGGAAAACATATGGACTGACGTAAAACATGCTGCCTCTTTTGCAGGTCCTTACAAATTGTATTAAATTGTAAAAAAAAAAACAGAAGGGAAACAAAAAAATTGGTTTAAAGGGTATTAGAGACTTTTTGTCAGATTTAGAACCGTATTCGCTTCAAAAGAGAGTTCAGAGAAAATTTCCCAGACGTCACATTTTAACCGATTCTATAGACACCATATGGGATGGTGATTTACAAGACGTGCGAAACATATCCAAGAAAAATGAAGGCATGCAGTATATTATTGTTTTGCAAGACATATTTTCAAGATATGTATTTACAGCTCCTTTGAAACAAAAAACGGCATCGTATGTAATAGAAGCTTTAAAAGGGATTTTTGCTAATGGAAGAAAACCCAAAGTGTTTAGAACCGATAAAGGAAGTGAATTTAAAAATCGGTGGTGTCCTCATTTTTTAAAAAAGAAGGCGTACACCAAATTTTTACGGAAAAAGAAACAAAAAGTAATTTTGCAGAAAGGAGCATTCAAAATTGTGAAAACAGATTGCAGCGCATGTTTACTCATAATCAATCATACGAATTTTTGAGTAAGCTACAAGCAGTTACTGATAGCATCAATAAGACTCCTTCCCGTCCTTTAGGGGGAATTACTCCTGCATCTGTGACTAAAGAGAATGAAGAGGATGTTCGTTATAGAGCTTATTTACAAAGGAACAAAAGAGCCGGTGTTGTGTCAAAAAAATTAAAAACTAAAATAGCAGAAAAAAAGAAGCCTTATAAATTCAAAGTCGGTGATAAAGTAAGAATATCTTATTTGCGACGGACATTTCAGAGAGAATACGATCAAAAATGGACGGGGGAAATTTTTAAGGTTAGTCGGAGATACCGTAGTCAGGGTTTGCCCGTCTACAAATTAAAAGACTTTGCTGAAGAGCCTATAACTGGTACTTTTTATTCACAGGAACTTCAGAAAGTACACACAAGTGACAATTCTATCTGGATAATCGATAAAATTCTAAAAGAACGAAAAAGAAAAGGAACGGAAGAGATCCTGGTGTCCTGGCACCAATGGCCTGCTAAATTTAACTCTCGGATAAAAAAAAAATCCGACATGCAAAATGTATAAATAGGAAAGGTTGCTTTTTTGTACGTCATTATCTCCAAAAATGAGCATCAGATTGGTTCTAAGACCGTCCGATAGTCAGCATATTTATATCGGTAACACTCCTTACGACTTTCTAGTTCATTTACCCAAACCATTGTACCTACAGGGACACTGGACAGTTTCACTTTTGGAATTCAATTTGTCCACAACATCCACTCAACCAGAATTGAACGTTTGTAGTAATTTATGTCAGGATTCTATAGTGGGGGACAGAGAATTACTTCTCTTGGGATTAGTGAACTTAAAAAATCGGGAAACACCATTTATAATTACCCATATGAGGTACCTTTGCGATTGGGTGAATTGCAAGACGTGAGAGTGTATATAAGAGACGTCAATAATCAAACCGCTTCATATTTGAAAGGTACAACTACCGTTACCATACTCTTGAAAAAACGCTTGTTTGAAATACAATGATGGGTTCAACCTACGTATCAGACCCACGTGTGTGGAAAACATTTTATCAAAAGATGCTTGATGGACATTTTCGACCTGGTAAATACAGAGGCAAACAGACAGGAGGTGGATTAGGAGGTATGTTTTCCAAAAAACCTTACATGATTTCGGTCAACCCACACATGTCCTCTAAGGAGTGTACAGATCAAGTAGTGGGGAAACAAGTGACACCTATGGCGGCCGTAGAAGAGAGAGCCAAAGCGGAAATAAAAGAAGCCATCAAAGAAAATATTCCTCACGTACCAGAGAAGACTATAAAAGCACAGATAAGACAACGTACCGTCAAATCCAAACCAACACTCAAAAAGAAAACATCACAAAAAGGACTGGAAAGGAAGCTAGATTCAGGGAAAAGTATTTTTGACCAAGACGAGAAAAAAATCAAACATAAATAAGAATGGCCTTTTTAAGCGACAAAATTACAGACATCGGACTTCCAGCAGAATTGGCTTTATTTACCGTTCCACCTAATCAAGTAGCTGTGGACAAAATCTATTTCAATGAATGCAGACCCGTAAGTTCCTTCGATACGGAAGACGCTCCGATCGAGATATCGGTGTCTTGACAGGGTAACGAGTATATCGACCTTAGACGAAGCCGTCTGTATGTAAAATGTAAGATTGTTAAAACAGACGGTACGCCTTTGGCAGCACAGGAAAAAATGGGGATCATTAATTTGCCACTTCAAACCATGTGGTCTCAGATAGACACTTACATAAACGGAAAACTTGTGTCCCTCAACACTAGTTACTATGCTTGGAAAGCCTACCTAAAACTACTTCTTTCGAGCTGAGGCGATGTCTCTCAATCCCAGTTACAGTCCCAGCTTTACTATCCAGACGACGACGAGATGGATAATCCGGACGCATGCGGAGGCAACAACGGGGGTCTTAACAACCGCTATGTATTTACTCAAAAAAGCCAAATATTCGATTTAGAAGGTCCATTGTACGAGGACATATTTAGAATTGATAAATACTTGATCAATGGAGTGGATTTGCACTTGAAACTGTTTAGAAATCCCGGTGCCTTTGTCTTGATGAGCAAAGAAGCCTCTCCTAGTTACAAGTTGCAGTTACTGGATGTGTCCTTTAAAGCATGCATGATTAAGGTGGACAGAGGAGTTTTGATCAGCCATGTTGAAATCTTGAAAGACAAGACAGCTAAATACCCCCTCACTAGAACTTAAGTTAAAATGAGCAAATGTACTCAAGGTTCTGGCTCGTTTATTTGGCAGAACGTTTGGTCCAACACCTTACCAACCAAAGCTGCATTTTGCTTCATAACTCAAAAAGCTGTCAATGGTCATTACGAGAAGAATCCATTCAACTTCCAGAACCTGGTAGAAGAGATTGCACTTTACGTGAACGGAGAAAGCATCCCCGCCCGCCCTATGAAAATCGACGTAGGAACCAATCAAAATTACGTTACACTCTTTGTCAATTGATTTGAAGCGGCAGAAAATGGAACAAATATGCAGGATTGGAAATAACAAGAAGTCAGTTTGGCAAATGATATACCATATACGCCTTTAGCTTGCGCCTAGCGACCTGGGTGAAGAGTATATAAACCTGGTAAGACAAGGAAACGTTCGACTCGAAGTCAAGTTTGCTGCCAATACAACGGAAACCTTGAACTGTCTGGCTTACGCAGAATTTCCAGCCCTTTTGGAAGTGGACCAATCTCGGGACATCAAATACACTAAAGTATGAATTCATCCGACATCCTATGCATTGTTAAGGGACATGAACTACTTAGGAACTTTGTTAGAGGCGTATTTTCACCAGATACCTTACCACAAAGAGTCCACGTTTACCCTTCGGCCTCGTTTGTAATACGGATCCTTCACATCTCCCGGGAACCCACTGGATTGTTATATGAGGAATCTCTTAATTTGTTTTGCGTGACGGCACACCATCGTCGAGTCAGTGTGTTCATGTTGGCCCAGAATCTATACATGCCCGGAAAGTTTGCCAGAACTATTTCTTTGAATTGTCATTATGTCATTCTCTTTCGTAATGTACGCGATTCTAGACAGGTGCTTACTTTTGGATCTCAAGTATTTCCTTTAAAGTTAAATTATTTCAAGGAGGCTTACGACAAGGCCACATCCATACCCGTTGGATATCTAGTTGTGGACATGAGTCCAGTACTGAGGACAATTATAGATTGCGCACGCGCATCTTACCTAACGAAGATACCATTGTCTATCTACCCCAATAAATTCCTTTTCTTTCTTATTTTTCACTATTATATCATAATGAACCCAACAGTTAAAACGCATCTGTCCTTTCTGGATCTGTTAAACACTACGAGCACGAAACAGCGACGAGCACTGTTGTCGACAATGACACCATCTCAAATGCAGACTTTGTGCGAGGTGATGTTTAATGTTTACAAGGGGATCATTCCGGTCTCTAAGCAGTACATAAAAACTCTGTATCCGTACAAAAATGTCATAAGTACCCTTGTAAGCAGAACAGTGAACAAGTCTCAACGTAAAAAGTTTTTGTTAAAGCATCAGAGCATCATACCACGTCTGATCAAACCTGCGCTACATCTTTTTCAAAATGGCTCAAGAACTAGTTCTCGTTCCAAAAGAAAAATACCAAAAACTGACGCAAACAGAGAATCACCCTCTCAAAAGCATGGAGACACCTCTAGCGTCGAAGAAGGACCTGCCCTGTGACAAAGATATTCCGTCTCAAACTCGAATTCTTGAAATCTTGGAGCACGTCATTCCAATCAAATTTCAAAACAAGGCAAAAGGGTTGCTTAAATTCTTTTCCCAATATGGTGGTGACGTGTTGTCTTGGAAAGACAATGGAAAATTAATTTACAAAGGCAACGTCATTGAAGGATCACATATCAGCGATTTGTTGAAACATGCGCTGACCCCTTATTCAAAAGGAACTCCTACCGGATATCGACAATTTTATCAAGCATAAAATTAACTTTATGTTTTCAATACACTCAAGTAAAGAAAAACCTCTTTTTAATTTTTCTTATGTATATTTTAAATCTTAACCAAAAAATACCTAAGCACCTATTATACCGTCACATTATTGTAAACCCTACAAAAAATTTTGTATAAATCAATTTTCAGCAAAATTGATATCCGTAACATATTTTTTCTTAATGTAAATTTTAAAAATTGTTTTTATTATTATTTTAATTTATCAAAGTAAAATGTTACACTTTCATATCTATGTAACAGAGAAACTTCCTTTTGAAAAATTTGGTGACTGTTAAAACAACTGGTAATATTTTTTCAAATAGTCTAGACCTACTTTTTATATTCTTCCTTCCTCTCCTGAAAAAAAAGAGTCAAAGTAAACTTCATATTCTATCAAATAATATGCGTCAGATTTAACAGTCGAAAAGTATCACTAAAAAAATTTTTTAAAAATAAACAGTTCATCGTCCACGTTCAGTTGCCCTTTAATAGCTTTCTTTATTTAATATCGGTAAAAAATCATTTCTGTCTGTTGAATTCTTCTCATAAAATGAGCTCTATCGATGGCATAATTCATCCATTCACCTTTCCTTTTTTCGTATGGAACTAACAGAGTGTGAACCTTATTGTCAAACTGAACTTTTTTCATTGATAAATTTGTCTGTTTGCATTCATCGTGATTCATATCAGGCGCTCACTGGGATATAACTATTCGTTTTAATAAAATTTCTTCAGTTCCCCAGCTGACAGCGAAATCGTAGCCGTTTCGGGTTACTTCTTTAAAATCAATTATACAGGCTTTCTTATTGTAAAACCAACGACTCTCATTCAATGTCAACGTTTTGGGGGTTTTCTCATCTTTTTTTATTGCATTCTATGCTATCATTTGTACTGCACTTTTTAACAATCCATAATGAAAAGAGGTTACGAAAGTTAAAAAGTGTCTTTCAAATACACACTTATTTCTTATAACTTAATAAAATTTTTAAAAAGTCAATAAAGATAAATTTATTAAAAAAAAGAAATACTATAAAATAGAGCAAACGTGTGAATAGAAAATGTTAAAAATAGTATTGTGCACCATTCAATAACAAATTCCATTTTTTCTTTACATAATACCATTGACCCGCATTCAAAAACAATATTTAAACTTAATATAGTTAAATAAGAAAGTTATTGAACACTTGAAGTGTTTTTTGAACACAATGATTATCTGCTCTTTCACATTCTAATAGCCTTTCAGATTTCACATCGTAAACATTGCAAAAAGCCCATTTGATTCTGATGACTTTCGCAATCCTCACAGAACTTTTGATTTAGTCTTTTAGTAGATCTCAAATCTTTTCAACATCAGGTATTCGTTTTTTTAAATTCCCACTTCTTGAACGTAATAGAGGATCCAGACACAGGACTGGCGGTGGTGATGGTGCCACCCTCCTGGGTGCTCTTTGTGGGACTAGTGGTGGCGGTGGGTGCCTTTGGTGGGACTGGCGGCGGCGGCGGTAGTGCCACCCTCCTGTGTGCCCTTCGTGGGACTGGTGGTGGCGGTGGGTGCCTTTGGTGGGACTGGCGGCGGCGGCGGCGGTAGTGCCACCCTCCTGGGTGCCCTTGGTGGGACTGGCGGTGGCGGTGGGTGGGTGCCTTTGGTGGGACTGGCGGCGACGGCGGTAGTGCCACCCTCCTGTGTGCCCTTGGTGGGACTGGCGGTGGCGGTGGGTGGATGCCTTTGGTGGGACTGGCGGCGGTGGCGGTAGTGCCACCCTCTTGGGTCTCCTTGGCGGGAACAATAACATTGACCCGCATACAAAAACTCAGATTTATATGTAACAGTCAAAATTTTTCACTTATTAAAAAAAACAAAGAGTACATCGTCTAAGTTCACTTGCCCTTTGATAACTTTATTATCTTATTCATAATCGGTAACAATATCATTTCTGTCTGTTGAATTCTTCTCATAAAATGAGCTCTATCAATGGCATAATTCATCCATTCACCTTTCCTATCTTCGTATGGAACTAACAGAGTGTGAACCTTATTGTCAAACTGAACTTTTTTCATTAATAACTTTGTCTGTTTTGCATTTATCGTGTTTCATATCAGGCGCTCAATGAGGCATAACTCTACGTTTTAATAAAATTTCTTCAGTTCCCCAGCTGTCGGCAAAATCGTAACCGTTTCGGGTCACTTCTCTAAAATCTTTTATACAGGCTTTCTTATTGTCAAACCAACAACTTTGATTCAATGTCCACGTTTTGGGGTTTTTCTCATCTTTTTTTTAATGCACTCCAGACTATAATTTTCCATTTGTACTGTACTCCTTGACAATCCATAATAAAATGATTGTTTTTACATAAAGGAATAAACTAAAAAATCTCCAATCCCCTTTCTAAAAATATCAATGATAAGCGAACTCGGATCCCGTTTCTATAAATAGCTACGTCATCACCTCTATATCCAGTCCTCCAATGAGAACACGACCTCTATAAATTTACTGCCTCTATAAGGCTTCAATAGTAACTACGTCATCACCTCTATATTAAATCCTCCAATGAGAACACGACCTCTATAAAATACTAATAGTTACGTCATCGCCCTAAACCTCCACCTCTATATCACGGTATATGCTGCTAAAACATAAGTTAACTAATTGCAAATTGACTATAAATTTAATAATTGCATATAAACAACTTTCACAGTTATTAGTAAAATATGCAAGAAAGACAACTAAAAGAATATGATAATAATTTGAACCGTCAGATGGATTTAACTTCAATTATAGAAAGGTGGAAGAGAAAAAACCATTCCTGTGATAATCTTCTTTTATGACTGTTTTTTTCCCTTTTGACAAGGAGATGATGAAGGAAGATCTGATAGAAATGATCGATACGATTCAAATAATGATCTTTTTTAATTACCGTCAGTGACGTATATGCATGATTTTTTAATTTCATTTTTTTTCCTGCGTAGTATAATGTTAATTATAATGTCAATAATTCTTTAAACTTGATTTCAATTCTACATCATTATCGACTCTTCAGAGCTTGACATAGGAAATATGGCAGACAATCAACGATAACTTGTTTTCAGAATAAATGCTCAACTTTATAAGTTACATATCTTGCAAAACATAATCCATAAATCAAAGTTAAGATTTAACCATGTTTATATATTGCAATGAAAAAATCCAGTTCGTTAATTTTTACTTCAACATATTTTATATCATTGAGTTACGATATGGTAAATTATTTTTATGCAAAATATTCTAAATATTGTTTGCACATGCATTACCAACTGGTACGTGTTGATTTGTGATAAGAAGTCAACCCAGGCTTCTCCATTAGCCGTTTTGCTGTTTACACGCGCTACTATAAAATATTTCACTTCACACTTTAATAGTCTTTTTTCAAATTTAAATGATGAAATGTAAACTGTCTGACCATTGAAAATCCACTTAGTCCTTTTTTGAAAACACTATCACTACATACTTTCTGAGACAATAACACGGCTTAGCAGAGAAAGCGACTTCTAAGAGGGTACTAGTATACACAAACTGTTGGTTTGCACTTCATTACTGATAAAATTTACTTTTTTTAAGACTTAATTTTTCGTAGGCCTCAATGCAATCGATTGGCCACTTCTCAAATTTTTATCAAATTGGAACAATTGACATTATCAATGCAAAGAGGATCAAATAAAAGCAAAAATATTTTAAATAAAATAATGGTTAATTATGTATGATTGTTTTTATATTCGATATTTCGGTTTGTATTTTCATGTTGTAATTTATATGTATATTGAAATATATATGCAAACAAATAAAAAATAATTATGTGCCGAAGTTGATTATTTTTTTAAATCAAATTATATATTGTTTTTAGTCATTGTTAAATTTACCGAATTTTTCTCTACTTCCCAGTGCATCCCGATTGCACAAATAATATTCATTAATGTTTAATTCTATGATACATTATGATGATTATTTTATGCCATAATTATATAAGAAACACGTAGCCTTGAGTCCCATTATAATACAGATTTTAAAACTTATGTTGTGAATGCAAAGAGAACGTTTGCATATTGTGAGACAGTAAATAAGCATATAAAGTTAACTGTGCATGCATTTGTTTTCTTTTGCCCCTTTGATATTAAGTAAATTAATAAGACTGTTTCCTAAAAAGATTAATTAACAAGAAATGTATAATACGATACCTTAAACAAAACGTAATTAGTTTCCAGTATATTAAAGCGTGCAGTTTTCTCCTCTTAATGAAATAACTAAAAATTTTCAGCATTAAGCAATCATAAGGTTTATCTTGTGAAAATTTTCAGGAATAAAATATATATATTTGTACGACAATTACACTTTGAACTAGTTTTAATATGATTGTTAAGCGTTAAGAAATGAAAAGAAATGCTTAAACGTAGATACCATTTGGGGATTTACTTACAAATATTATAGGGGGGGGGGGGTATATTTGGTTTGAAATTTGAAATAAACCAAACAATTTACTATAAGTTAATTCTATCTATCATTTCCTTTACATGTGCTCAACCAATGTTTTTTGGTTATTTTTTTAACTTGATAATCTTTCCATGCTTATTGATAGCTTAAAGTTCAGTTCCTTGTCAATTAACATACCAAAGAGTTATCATCTTCTTAACCGAATGATGCTTCTAGAAGAAGCACACTAGGTAAAAAATATTTTTGGTGAAACTTTTCAGTATCGACTGTACGCTGTTATGCTAAGCACGTAAATTGTGATAACGTAAGAACAGGTAAACAAAAATCTAAATGCGTACTGAAAATCCCCAGGAAATTAAACTAGAAGAGTACATCAAAGAATGAAATGTTCCATCTACTTCATTCTTTCATAAAGCTGTTTTTGTTTGATTGAAGATTTTGCTTAATGTAGAATAACTATCTTTTTCATAAGATGTTTTTTCGCGTATTTGCAAATTTTTTACGTCAGTTTATGAAAACGTAGATGAACATCTCTTTTCCTTTAAAATTAAAAAAAACCCAGAAATATCCAAAATGTTAAATTTCAGGGAGAAAAGTCAGGATACATTAAATCTTTAAAAGTTATTGTTTTAAAAACAAATAACATAAAGATTTAAGGAAACCCAAACCAACAATTCAAAATTAGACAAGATCTTGAAGAAAATTGTGTATATATATTTTGATATGTCTATGCTTATTGTAATTGCACATAATTTTTGTTGAATTAAAGTATGTATAAGAATCGCCAATACTTTGAAATTATTTGGCAAAATGAATAAGCTGTCCTTTTTAACGAATGTTTGTTGAGCATTGTGTATAAATAAAAACCATTCACATCTACCGTTCTTACCTCTAGAAAGGTGCGCATACTCTAGATTTGATAAAATTTTCACATCTTATTTTCTATTTTAATGTTCATAGTGCTTACCTTAGGAATTTCTCATGCCAAAATGTTGAAATCAGTCGTCGAGTTACAAACGAGGTGCAGCGTTTTAGATTCTTTTGTGAAGTGTATCATTTTATAGTTTATATGAAATTTTCAATTTTATCATACTTTCATATCACAAAAAACACGCTAAAGTATATTATCTTACTGTGGAGTTCATTTAAAAATGAATTTCATCTTCTGTGTTTCTGATTGCTTCAATTCTGTTTATCTTTTCATTAAAAAACTATGTGTGATACGCAACAAAGAATATCATACTTTGACGAAAACTTTACGTGCCTCCAAGGTGTACACTAAACAAAAAAAAAACAATAAACATATGTTAATTAGAAAAAATAAGTAACGCCTCTATGCTATCTATTTGAAATATGTTACTAATTCTTTCACGTAAAATTATCACCAAAAAACTATCCTGTTAAAATACAAAACTGTACTCATAAGACAAAAAATATATTAAATAAGATACAAAAGTTAGGAAAACAGGTCTGCTTCCATACTGATTTTGCATAGAAAAAGAATCTTCTTTTGTTATATTCAATTCAATTCAATTTATTGACAAAAACCACATGTGGCGCAAGTCATACATACAGTATATAAATATAATTGTTATATAATATATCATACAATAAATATATTATATAATATATTATATAATATATACGTTAATTGTTGAGTTGTGAAGAAAACAAATACCTTTCTAAATATAGTGAAAATATTCCACATTGTGAAAAATTTCATTAATTAATATCAGCTTTCAAGTGTTGCCAAATTGATTTCAATACACTTGTACTATGTGCATAAACGTTTTACAGTACAAGGGCTTGTGGTCAGAAGAGTAATCAATCAATTAGAGATGCTCTTGTTTTCAATGGTTGACCTGAATATAAAAATTTTTGCAATGTAATAACAAAGGTTTTCCGGACTTTTTTTCTCCAGTATGGTTCTTTCATTTATCCGTCTATAAATAACTTCGGCAAAATCCTCAATAGTTGTAAAAGAAAATTTACACCTTTTTATCGCTATTTTACAAATCATAATCAATTATATTAAAGTAGTTTGTAAATTAAACGTTTACAACATTATAATTTCTAAATATAAACGTATAACTACAATAACACATTAAATGTTACTATCTATCCATGAGAATTGCAAAACGAAAGTAGGAAAAATACTGCACTTAATTTTTATTTTTTTAAACAAATAACCCATGCATCCAATTGATAAATCAAAACGCTCATAATGAATCTTTAATCCATTGCTAATCAGCAATACAGACAATTTGTATACATGTACAATTTTATCCAGGTCCTTACTGTCTGGTCTATTTTATCCTTTAAATTCTCGGTCAAGGAATGTCCAACGTCTAAAAAACGGTAATTACCAAAACAAATACATTAAATTAAAAAAATCTCCACTCTTTGTTTAGTTTGACCCAAAAAAAAATGATATATAAACACAATATAACCAAAACAATCAATGCACAATATGCTTGTGATACATAGGGAAGTAAAATTATAGAATATGGAAATTTCGAGTACAGTGTAAGGAGGTTATTTTTAAAAACGGAAATTCATTGAAGGCCTGCTACATATATATCTTCCCGAAGTACAGGAAAATAAACGATCTTCAGCGATACACATCGTCATGGTGAGTGAAATACACTAACATTAAATGACTTTGTAAATAATGCAATTTTGTAAATTGTATTATTTTACATACTTGTCTGAATATGAATTGGCAACTTTTATTTTCTAATAGTAATACGCTTTATAAATCAGGGGTTTTTTGTTTGCAATCAAACTATATTTTTTAATAGTCATGCAATCATGCAATTGATCTATGTATAAGCTATATATATTACATAACATTGTTAAAAAATAATGAAAATATAACGAAAGATACGTAAATCATGATATTTTTACGGTAATCTGTTATTAACTGGTGCTTTTCACATTTTTAAAAATATTCTTAAATTATCTTTTATGATGTTGAATAGGTTTTCAGTGTACATGAATTGGTTTCTCAGAACAAACGCTATGATGCAATCATCATCTACGGACGTCAAGACAAGGACAAAGCTATCACACTTCTAACGAGGTTGAAAGACGTCATAGGCAATGAAGCAGGATTCCAAGTTGCTCTTTTTGATGACACTCAATTCTCAAGTCTGGAGGAGGCATTACAAGCTAGTTCTATTGCATTTTTGCTCCTGACCAAAGAATTCTGCGAGAACGATTGGCCTTTGTTATGCGACAACATAATGTTTGCACAGACGCTTTATACACAGAGACCTTGCACTATCACTCCAGTTGTCCTTCCTAACAAGTTTGAAGAACATGTCAAAATTCCAATGGGATTGAAATGCATTAAACAATTTCGACTGGATTTTGAAGATGAACTAGTGAAAAAAAGTGTGACAAGAATTTTTAATGTAAAAGTTAGGGAGTGAATCTCGAAGATGAATTTAGCGTAATGTGGGACGCATTGAAATAATATCAAAATGGCAACTCGTTGGGCATTGTTAACTTCAAGAAAATGGATTGAACGTTATATCAAAAGCATTAAAATTACCAGTAATATCAAAATGGCAATACGTTGGGCATCATATACTGTTAACTTCAAGAATATATATCTTATTATGGTTATATTTTTAACAGAAAATTGTTTTATCCATGAAATATAATACATGTAACTCTAATTAATATTTAATATGTTCAACTCATGGCATTTGTGAGTTTATATGTTATAATATTAAGTAAACCGCAGTGTTTTTGGGGGGCCTGATTTGGGGCCGAAATTCGGCCCCAGTCCCAATCGGAAATTTCCTAATATTTTCCCAATTTCGGACCCAAAATTCCCAATTGTAATTTTTTAAAAAATCTTTGTACAAGTTGTCAAAATTTCCAAGAAAGACTGAACAGAATAATTAATAATTTCAAGAACTCTAGAAAAAGATGCATTGTGCTTTAATTAGTATTTGAATAAATTATAGAAATCATAAATTTCATTATAATCAATAAAAACGAATTTTCCCAATTTTTCTGTTTTGTCGCTATTTTTCCCAATTGAAAGGGCCCCAACCCCCAATCCCAAATTGGTAAAAAAAAAAACCCACTGAAACCTAACTAAAGGTAATATCTAACAAGGTTTGAAAATATTTAATTTAGAAAAAAATAAGATATTGAATAACTTTAATTACAGAAATTGCTAGAAAATAAAATTGATACATAGATTTATATATACATGTACATGTGATGTATTAAATATTGATGAACAAAAGTGTATGTATGTTAAAATTCTCTATTGTTTTACTCTTCCTTACTTTTATCATTAGTGCCATTGCTCAACATTTTATGAAACCGTATCTAATCTGTTGAGCAAACAGTTACAATTATGAAGTATAGAACAAATGTATGTTGAAATACCGCCACTGAATTTTATGAAATACTTAACATACATGTAGTTATGCAACAATTCAATTTTTTTTCATTTCTTATTTTTTTATAAAATTATTTCCGTCTGACTATTCGAAGTAATTCTATTTTTAAGTTGCGTGTTATAAAAAGATTAATAAAATGAATGAATCAAAATTATACGCTTGATTACATTCGTGAGAATTTTGTTTTCATCTGTTTCTGAAACCGATTTTAGGAAACTGACGGAGAAAAAATGGTAAATATCAAATGATTATTAATGTTACCATTCAAAGCAAATATAAATTAGAACATCTACAAAATTTGATCATACAAGTTTAATAGGTAAACAAAAAGTAAATACAAAGAAAGAAACATAAATATTTTGGTGTTTGATTTTCCCCTTTAAAAAAAAAAGCAATTCTCAGGTATTAAGTATGCCATTAACGATTCTAAAATGGCAATATGTTATCTGGCATATGGTTATACATGCATTACAAAAATCAATAAAATATGAAAATCAAGTGATTTTTGGAACCAATAATAAAGAATCGATGAAGAATGATTTTTATGTGTCTGCCAAAAACTTAAAACAGTACCATTGTTCTGTTGATGTAAACCTCCTGGCGTAGGGGAGGGGAGGAGGGCAAACGTGGTCAAGTGCGGTAGGGAATGGTATTTGAAAAATACGAAAGCATAGGTATTACATTTAGCTATGAATCGGTCATTTAATAATTTACATTTCTTCAATATTTTTTGACCATGTTTACTTGTCTAGATGGCACAAAACTGGTAAACCATTTCCTGCTTTAAATGCTTGAAATTTTTAAGTATTTCCAATTTTTGCTAATTTTGGTGAGATGTCAATAGCCTCCCCAGTGAGGAGAATATTCTTTTTACACATAAGAATAACTGGATAGATGGATGGATGGATAAATGTGAATGATTGTGATAAGTGCGGGTGGAATTACACAATATTATATATTGTAGAAACTATGTTTCCTTTGATAAATAATGATTATCAACTATATTTCAGTATGTGGAAACGTGCATAATATGATTTGTGTGAATTGTGATATGGATTGTTTAACCTCCTTTAATATAGACACTTTCAATCAATACATGATCTAAAATTATTATGCCTCCTGTCAGTTTGTTGCTTTTTATTCAATACTCAACTATTATCGCATAGTATACAAAGGGTTTATATAGCGTAAGCATACTATGCCGAAATAGAGCACGGCTAATGTTTTCAACGAAAATTTTACAAGCGCCGACAGCGGGTTCCGAACTCTCGACCCTAAAATCATTACGTTATGAAGCCCAATGCGTTACCATTACGCTACATTAATCGATGATATATTAGACGGTATTTATATTTATCACATGTTTATCTCAATATACGGTGGATATCACTCATGGGATTAATTTTTGATATTCCACTGTGTGTTCTTACGCCACGTGACGTCATAATTAAACATGACGTAGGTTTAGGCGGTTGATTGACGTAGAATGAAAAAGTAAATAATTAATTTAGTTGAGGGGTGTTGAGATATAAATGTGAAGCATTTAATGTTGTTTCGTTTATTTGTCATGAATTCATAAAAATTTGTTCGGAAATGAAATGTTTGTTTGTTAAACTTCAAGGAACTTTTTTTCCTTCGTAAAGTTGTTCACGTCATGTAGTTAATGTGTTGTGCGGCTCACAATAACAATTTTTACAGAAAAAAATTGAGATTAACAAAATACGTGGTAAAACATGTGATAAAAAGAATCTCTCATGATTTGCGATGGTATATGATTTTTATCCAACTCGTTGTGTGTTTTCTATCCCCTCGCCAAGGCATGAGAGATCCTATATATATAAAACGTAGATACATACGATTGACATCAAGCAATTAAAATTATTAATCTTTCCAAAAACACCTCATTATTGACGGTAATTTTAAAGTTAAAGTTTCTGATAAACTTTTGAACAAATTCATTAAACATTTTTCAAAGAAATTCTACATGAGAATCACAAAAATACAGCTTGATAAAGAATGTACAAGAAAAAAAATTCAATGAGATTTCGTCTGCTAAACATTTCTCGTTTTCTCGGTAAGGTCTAACGTCTCTCATTTCTTGAAAAGAACATAAACCTTTGTTGGGTTTTTTTGTACAACAACTTGTTGATTATAATCAATCAAATCAATTGATTAACTTGAAAGAACAAACGCTTGCTTTTCCGGTGATTATTTTTAGGGACTAGACAACACTCAAACGTCACAGCTACTTATAGCAAAGCACGTCAGTATATATATACAACATTCGGCATAATAATAACAATAGTGTTGTGTTGTGCATGTACAATGCCTACATAGTAGTCAGGGTTTGATACATAGTGCACTCGCCTCCGGCTCGGGCACCCTGTATCAAACCCTGACAACTATTTATAGTCTGTCCCACGTTATTGCTTCCATCACTTTTTGATGATTTTAAAAAATAAACACATACCTGTGAAAGAAATACAGTTGAAATCAATAAAAGGGAATATGTCCAAGATATCTTCATTGAAAAATTATCATTTTTCACTCATAAAAGATCACAGGAACGAAAACAAATTTCTTACGGAGATTTATAATGGGAAATGTTTACATCTTTTCTCCATTCGGAACTCACTCGGAATACCTCGCACAATTT
>WFKH01011581.1:50556232-50592563 GCA_016163765.1 Magallana hongkongensis | reverse complement strand
ACATCTTTTCTCCATTCGGAACTCACTCGGAATACCTCGCACAATTTTTGAACGTTATCATCCGGGCTTATTAATGGCTGATGCATTGCAAAATCCCCGTAGACTTTCTATTTTAGGATGTGTATTGAAACCTGAATCGGTAGAGGGGGCGTTTCAAAACAGATAATCTGGGCATTTTTCATATTAGTGGATGAACGTAGTTTGAGCACAAAGGTATTTATGATTATCGAAATATCCAGTAAAAAGTGGTGGAAGCAAAAACTTGGGACAGAGTATAGGCATAGTACATGCACAACACAACACTATTATATAAATGGAGTATGGAGTTTAAACCTTATTTTAAAAATAAAAATCTACATTCAATAAATAATGAAGTGTTTAATTTTGGTCTCCTGTGGGTGCAATAAAGGCATAAAACTTAACGGATTTGTTGTCTTTGTTACGGTTTCCCTCTCATTTGAACAAATAGTCATTCTCAATTTCGATAAAAGCTGATGGCGTAAAATATCAAAACCATGAATGACTGACGTGAAAACAATATCTTTCCCTTCATATTATTCCAAAATAACACTTTTCTCACGGAAACTAAAATTTCAAACAAGTTCATCATTGATAAATTTATTCAAAAAACCTCTTTAATAAGGAAACTATACTTGTATTAAGTGAATTAATGAGTTATTTATTAATGGTGTGTTGTATTAAAATAACTAGGGAAATTCTTGTTTCATCCATATAACTTCCCGGAACATCACTTTCCTTTATGTCGACATATTATTTGTTTTGGTTTATTGTGTGAGGTATATATGTGTGAGGTCAAATTATATATAATTTTTGTAAATCAAAACATCAACATTTGGGTTTGGAATTTCATATTTCGTTTCATTATTTAAAATTGACTGTTTTGAGCAATTTTTGAGAAATTTTACGCTTAAAAAAAACAATTTGCAGATCAACTAATTATGCTATTTACATTTACGGAGCATATGAAAATTATAAATAATCAGCTAGATATGTAAGATACTTGCTTTAAATGAAATGTTGTATATTGAAGTTGATGCAATATTTTCATGTATTGTAGTTCAAGTACAAAAATGTTTAAGGTTTTTTTCTTTATTTCTAATTAAATTCAAAATATAGTTTAAGAATTGAACAACAATCCTTCGTTCGCGTCAGTTGACAATGGTTTTCTCGGGGGTGTCAATTTCAACTGTTGTCCGACCAAACAGGCACTATTTGTTTTATTATAATGAATGTCTTAATTTTAGAGAAAACTTTACTGCTGACGTGAATTCTACGGCGAACCGTATGCGCATAATTTACGCGCATGTAACAATTCGTTGTGTTACCCGTTGCTAAGTGTGTTGCTAACGCTGAGGGTAATAGAACGGATTATAAACTGTGTCTAAACCAATCACATTTCAGTATTTAACATGAAAGTTTAATAATATTAACTGGTTCATGAAGATGAATTGGTCGATATTTAAAACATTAATAGTGCATGATGTGGTTCTGTCGTCGAAATTGAAGGCAAAATAGCTATTTGTTGGGTATTGTTAGCCGATTTCATATATGATCCTTAATACCGTATTTATTTATATCCCTTTCGTATTTGTAGGGTAAAATTACTAAAGACCAAATTTGAGATTCTGTGCCCCCATGCTTGACCATAGGGAAGTCTACACCAATTTGATTATTCTCATTTTTGGCTTCTCTAGAACCACGTGGAAATTTAATTTGATTAAGCACATAACATATTAGTTAAGGATTTAAAAGTTTTTAATACAGAGGCACACCTTTCCAGTGAGGACATTATATGAAGGACCTTTTGAAATACGGTGGGTGTCTAAAGAAATCTGGTTCTAAAGAACCACAGATCCAATCATACAAACACGTACAAGAAGGCTCACAAAATCATCAATATTATGACCTGTCTTAACCGTGGTTCTTTCTTGGTCCATTACTCTTTAGGAAGGATACAAAGTGCATTTCTTATAGGCTGCATGTTCCTGGCCAGTTTTAGACTACACTAATTAATCTCCTTTGGAATGGTGGTTAGTATAAAGATGTAGGATAATATTCAAATTATAAACCTAAAATATTAGGACTTTTTTTTATTCTAAATAATAGTTTATGGCTAAAAAAAAATTACATCTAAACTTTAAAGTAGATCTGATGGGCAATTCGTTAACCATTCAGCCTCCTTGAATATTTTGCACAAGATATAAACTGTTCTGGCTGTTAAGGACATTACACAATATGATCGAGGGCGTGATATGTGCCTTTTAAGTGCAATAAACTATACTTTCTTTTCAATGTAATGTCCCCACTGAATAATGATTAAATACATGAATCAATATAATAAAGAGATAAACATTTGTTGTTTTTAAGTGTTTTCTCGTTCTGTAATACTTGTATGAGGAAGCAGAGTGATAAATATCACATGATTGTTAATGTTTCAGGATCACATTTATGAATTACATATATATAACAAATAGCAATCTGATAAAAAAGGAATTTATTCTTTTTTGGTCCATTTCATAAGTCTCCAACACTTTGGTTCGTGGTAGGCCTATGCCATAAATAAGACTTCAGAATGTAAATACTATATATGGTCAATGATAATACTACAATGAAACCAGATATCTGAAAAAAAGAAGAAACAATGGAAATTAATGCAAACAAATTATGCTACGGAATTTCGAGTACTATTAATACATATATCAATGAAGAATGAACCTTAATGGGAAATTGATATTTCTGCCAGATGCCCGTCAGAACAACTCGATACAGGCCCACTGTACAGGGAATGTAAGCCTCCGTGCGCGGGGAATCTCGACATCTAGAATCAAAGTGGAAGTATTTGGGGGGAAAAAGATACATATATGCATGTATAGCTATACATGTAGCTTTAAAAGGGAAATGGATTTAATTCATTTGTTTTCTTCTTTGAAATATATACCTGGAATACAATTCGTGAAGAATTTTAGATTTCGATGCTTGGAACTGTCTTGGGATTCCCAATTTTCGCCAGATTTGTGGCGAGATGTCTACACCCTCTTCAAATAAATATGCCAGATTGAATATCCCCTACAACACATAATGAAAACCTGGTCTTACAGATGTGTGTATGAATAAAGTTGCGAAACTTAATGACAGTCCTTTATTGGAATGCTGGTGAAACAAAAGTGTATACATGTCTTGTTCTAATAGTATTTCTTCCATACACTTGTAAAAAGCTTTAACAATTTTTTTTTGGGTCAAGTGAATACATACATGATCTTGACCTGATGAAAATTAGCTTGCGCTGTGTTGCACTAGAAATTTGTGTAAAATTCATCAGTGACAGTGTATTATTTAATCTGAAAAAGTTATTTCGGATTTTTTTATTTCATTCAAAACCATTTTCTTTAAGAGGGCTGGATGGTCGTGACCATTTTCAGACTGTATTGATCTCCTTAAGAAGAAAAGCTCTATATAAAGATATAGGGAAATATTCAAATTTTTAAGCTTAAATAGGAAATTTTTCTTAACCAAATAATAGCTTAAAAATCATATCTAAAAATTTAAGGCAGATCTTTTGGCTAATATTTTGATCATCCAGTCTCCTTAACTTGTTTTTTTTACCTGTGGGTCTCCTTTAGATGCTGCAAGAGCATAAAATTCCGCGGATTGGTACACGTCACGGCGACCCTCGCAACCGAACCAATGATAATCCCCCATTTTGATAAATGCTGAATTGGCGTGAAGTGATCAAATCAATGGATGAGAAACGTAAATCAAAATATTCCCTTATTCAGAAAACTACTTCATATGATACCAAAATAACCACTTTCACAATGAAAATAATATATAGATATCCTTCCGTTTAAGATAAATTGCAGCAAACAAAAATAACGCAGGATATTCTGATCTAAATCCTAGTAATGTATTTTACCATAAGAGTCGACGAATTGGGGTTCTCTGTGTGTTGCTAAGTCATAGTTCCTCCACTGACAGTCTTTGTTTATGAATGAAGTTGTTCCATCCTGCCAATTATAAATCTGTGTTTTCTACAACATGTTATTACTCTTGCAGTCATGTTAAGTGTTTAAACTAGGGTATACACCTAATAGGGTAATAAGCTGTTTTCCTACCAGCATAATGGTGCAACCATACAAGTTGGTAATGAAATAATCGAGATCATTTGACAAAAACTTGATGCATCAGCCTAATTAGTATCAGCTCCTGTGTTAAGCAGAACAAAAAATAAAACGCATGGGCTAATTTTAATTAGACTACTCGATGAATGATCAATTTCAAATCAGAAACCGTTCAAATGGAAGCCAACATATAGGCTCAAACTAATACTGAAGGACAAAGAAAAAGACAATTAACAAAGTGTCCACATAGTTGTTATCCCTGGCGCATAACACAATTTAAGTTTTGATATCCCATATGTCTTAAATGTAGACAAATACTACGACGAACACATCAAGCAACAGAACGGACATAAACTCAAAGATTAGTGAAAGAAATGCTGTACCTACCTTGTTTTCTTCACATAACCAGGCCAAGTTAAAAGTCCCTACTTCTATCCCAGCCTCAGCTGCCATCATATAATACAAAATGGCGAGAAAGCTTGAAAAAATACAAAGACAATCATGCCAGTCTTTGTTATTGAGTGAAAGATAATTTGCTGCCTTTTGTACGGTACATTTTCACTAGGTACTTGTAGAAGAGGTGGGTTGGAACTCACTTGTCACCGTGTCTGTATGCCTGAAGAGCTGATCGTAGGACTATCCCTAAATGAGGATTCTTTTCTGCAATAAATCTAGCCCATCTGAAAATATTTTAAGTAAGTTTTAATGACCATCCTTAAAGTTTCAATGAAATTATCAGATTAACTTTTCCAAAAGGTTGGTTAACATACTCCACAGCCACTTCTATACTTCTGTTGGTCCGAGGGGTACCTTTGTGGTGAAGGTACGCTAAACTTATCCCAGCATCAAATTGGTTACGGGCGGCAGCGTAACTAAAGTATTGCAACGCTAGATCCTAAAACGTCAAAACAAAAGATTATGTTGGTGATCTACGAAAAAATTTATTTGAAAGGAGGAAAACGTGTTAAGTAATGTTTTCACTCTTACTGGATCTGCAGATTTATTTGGATAATATCCATGTAAATGAAGAAAGCCAAGATGATTAGCGGCATCGGGATTGCCATAACGGTAGGATTCTTCAAAATATGAAGCTGCCATTGTGTAATTTCGGTCCATGTTCATGGCGTACCAACCTAATGCGTTAAGTGCTGCTGGATTTTTCTGTAAATCGAAATTTAGATATTGTAGAAGGGTTGGGATGATTTAAAATATATTTGTTTCTTTTCTTAATAATGTTAAAATCAATTGACCTGCTCTGCAGATCTTCGAATGTGAGATAATCCTTCTGATACATTCTTCTTCATTCCCTGTCCCTACAATGGAAAACGGAGAAAGGTGAACTTAATCTATTGTTTGTACTTCAGAATTTCAAAAACTATGTTGCACTAACAGCTTGTTCTATTACTGACCCTCATCATCAGGATTCCATAATCATACATGGCAACGGGGTCTTTTGATTCGATCCCCATTTTGTAATATTCCACGGCGGCTTGTATGTTACGCTTCAAACCTTGTGATCCCCAGAACAGCATACGGGCAACATGTTGCTGAAAATTTCAAATACACGTGATTCAATAGGATTAAGTATTCTACTTTACCAAAGGGAGTGCAACAACCACTCAAATGCGGTGTATTGCTTTCTTATTAGAATCTAACATTTATCAAACCAGTCTGGTTTTTTGGAGAGTAGGAGGGGGGAATATGCTTTAACAAGTTTAAATTCTGTTTGCTTAGAAATCTTTACTTGAGCAACTAGCACGCCTCTTTTCGCCTGGTGCATCCACCAATGGAAAACGTCTCCATCTTCATCCGTCTGCTCTCTTAGATTGACGTCATCAGTTAAACGAACTGATTCGGTAAGCACCTGTCAAAATACATAAAATCTTTCAGTCAGACATTCTTGTGTACAAGGATATGGTAAATATACGTATTGATATGATTTGACTTTATCGTGAATAAAGATATATATTAGAAAAAAATGTATACTTGTGTATTGCGGAATATCTTACATCAGTTTCTTTATGTTTTTCGAGATCCTCTCTCGTCGTGTCAGCGACATATTTGAAATACACTGCAAAACATATCAGAGAAATATGGTTAGGATATCACCCAAGTTAAATCACTGGCCCAATACTAAGAAGAGTTTAACGAGTATATGGGATACAATTAGCGGTTATGATAGATAAACACCTACTGTAAGCTTGGTCTAAGTCTTCTGGTACTGTGTCCAGACCATTCTTGTGTTTGTTTCCTATGGCCAGGAACGATAGTCTATGATTGTCCAAAGCTGCCATCATCAGGTACGCCAAAGCCTGTGAGAGTATAACCATGGATGGTATAAATGCCAATAAAGAAGTATGAAGGAACAAACAACAGGTATGTACATAAAAGTAAGATGGTAGGGACCTGCATCTCATCAGCTTTGACCAGAAACCCGTTATTGAGGATCACAGCAACCATATACATGGCGTCATTGTCTCCAAGGCAGGAGCTTTGTTTTAGTGAAAGGAAAAGTTTCCTGATTCGAGTGACGTCAGAGTCCTGAACGAGAGAAAACATTTGATTACAGTTCAAGAGAGAGACAGAGACAGACAGACAGACAGACAGACAGAAATATCTTCTTATCAAATTATTGAAATAAACAATCTTTTAGAAAAACAAATGTTGAACGTTATTTTCAGAGTATATTAATATTTTCAAGACATACTATTTTACTCGTAAGAACCGCAAACAGTTGGGTTCCAATTCGTTTCATGTCGATTTCATCGATATTCTGATAACGACTTAGAATACTGTCGAGTTTCCTGTAAGCTTTGGGAACAGGAGTATCCAGGTAGGTACAGGTATTGTGTTGTACCACGTGTTTCCTCGTTTGTTGATAGATGTTAGCAAAGTAATTGAACGAACTTTCTGCAATACAAAAAAGTATGTAAAACTTGTGATTGCTGTCTTTTTGATATTTTTTTTCAAAATTATAGAAGTTTATTTAGCACATGTATTCGCAGGTTTTAGTCGTGCGGTAATGCTACAAACTCGATTATAAATAATTGGAGGAAAGTTGAAACGTCAACATTTTACTTTGAAGACGTTAATTTTTTTTTCTATTTTCCTATAACATTGCCCTGTACTTAAAACGCCTCTATAAGTATAGCGTACTTCTCAGTGTTTTCTGCTGCCTTATAAGCTTTCTGACTTGAAGTCTCTTTTTCGTCCATTGTAGAAAAGCTAAACATTTGTCCTCCCGTCTGGACAACTGAAGCTCGAACATTGGATGTAATGGGTCTGGGAATAAGATCTTAAAAAACAAACCCAAATAACACATATAACGGTATAATCATTACAATTTCACTTCATCTACGCGAGTAAAATAAGCCAAGCAAAAAGTCATCATTTATACATATGTTGGTTTATCTAATCTAAGTACATGGATCAGGATTGTTCAGAGATTTAGAGATGTACCTGTGAGGGTGACACGATCTTGTTCCTGAAGTAAGTAGCCTGGCCGACGTACCCCCTAAAGGCCGGTCTGCCTTCCATCCCCCCAACGACGAAAAACCCCACTGTATCGTCCATGTACACCGACCCCGGAATGCTAAGAGAACGTTACAAATGCTTACAATTTAAACGATATATGTAATGATATCTAGGTTTCCCCTTTTTAAAGAAAATTTTAAAAATCAGAATGAACAAAATGTGATACAAAATATGTATAAAGATAGATACATTATCAGTATTAGCATGAAAGACGTCACTTTACTTACTGATAAGAAGTTTCGAAAGTGATGTTAAATTTTGGTCCATAATTAAAGGTAAATGCCCACTGAAAAAAACAAGAAGTTTTATTTGGAATAGTATTATAGTTATTAGCATTAAGTTAAATTTGGAATATTATAGTTATTAGCATTAAGTTAAATTTGGAATAGTATTATAGTTATTAGCATTAAGTTTCATTTAGAATAATATTATAGATATTAGAAATTAGTTAAATTTGGAATAGTGTTATAGTTATTAGCATTGAGTTTAATTTGGAATAGTATTGTAGTTATTATAGCATCCCTTGTAAATAGCCAATAGCCAATGAATAAATTCTACCATTTGGTTATCAAGGGTAAAGACAAATCTGAACCACTGGTGCAAAGGAACATGGAAGTTGGTCAGCGCGGCTAGATCTTGTCCTTGCGATTGGGAGATTTGAACATGGAACCTTCCTGTAATGTACAATGTTAATCTATACTCATAGTGTGATGAAACCAATTTCCTGTCTTAACGTACACTTAAGGTAAGCATGTGCAAGCCTGCATGAGCATGTGCAAGATTGCATGAGGTCGGAGATTTTCGACAATTGTGAAATGAACGCTCCTAAATATGTATTGGCTTTTTATATTGGTTGCTTACCATCTTTGGTTAGAAAAATCATTGGCGTTAGATAAGTAGCGGTTCTGTTCATTCGGACGATGATGCTGCAGAGATCCCTCTGACAATATTCCAACACATACAGCCAAACGGACAAGGTGATTCTAAAATGAAACCACACACAACAGGTACTGAACTTTAATATCAATGTTTTCACTTCATTTAAAACCATTTCATTTGAATTCATGCATTACAAACACATGTCATTCATAGATAAACAATATAATGTGAAAACAAGTAAGGCAAATGCGGCAGCTTCAAAAATCTTGTGAGTCTTTTCGGAAAGATATTTTACCAATTTTGTTAATGATACCTTGGGCGGTGTAGCATTGACAGCCTCTTTGCTTCGAGCCCCGGATCGGTGTAGGGCTGGAAGGTTCTCAGTATACCATACGACAAACCAGTCATGACGGCTGGGAATTGGATGATTTCAATGGATTCTGAAAAAACATAATTTAAATGTACTTTGTACATTTACTTAGTTGTTTCTGGAATTACTTTACCGTTAGACAATAGATACCCATTGATAAAAAGCGTTCTTCTTTTTGTTTTTGTTTTTTTTTAGATGTGAATGCATTGTATAAGAACCTTTTTCATGGGGACATTTAGGAATCCTTTGCTGTGAAATGCCAAGAAGTATCCGAGTTCTCCATGAAACACAGGAATCTTCAAAATTCCTTCTCGGTCTGGAAAACGGTGGCGGGTATTGGACAACATAGCTGGCTTTCACAAACGCTCTCATAAATGCGTCATGCTGACGTCGTGCAGTTTCCCACTGCCAGTCATCTAGAATCCAAACACGAACCTTGGTCTCCGACAAAAACTCATAATTCTTCTGAATAAAATCCGGTTGAAACGCGTATTTTCGTGGAAATCTTGTAAACAGAGTCAATTTTCTGTTGATTTCTTCGGTTTTAGAACATTTCCATGCTTTATGGAACAGTCGAATCTTTTTCTGTGTATCTGTATTAGAGATTACTTCAATACCGAATACCTTGTTTTTGCTACAGTGGTACGATATTTGAAGTCTCTGTGAGTCTGTTATCACTTTGGGTGGTTCTAGTATTTGTATAATGTCTGTTCGTCTGTGTGCATTGGAATCCACTACAACGGACAGAGTCTCTGTTTCGCCCTTTTCTATCTACATTAACAAAAAACTATCAAGTGTTATTCATATTTTCTTACAAACTTTTCATTTTTACTGTCAACCATATTTATCAAAGATGAGCGTTAATCTATTACTCAATATCACATGAGCTGGTCGTTATTAATTCAATTTTCTCAAAATCACGCAAATAGTACGACATCTTCTAAATTGTCACGTGGTCGATTTTGTATTGAGCGCTTGCAATATGTGACGAAGACTCTTTGCATATAAAACTAAACAAAGAAAAACGTGGCCAAAATCAATCAGATAATGCAGTCTTACAGTTCTGGAAAAAATATGTTTACCATGTCGTAATTGCCTCTTTGATCCTCATTAAAGTTTATTTCATTTATCATGATTATCATTCGTCCAATCTTTCCGTTCCAGTTGAATATGAACTTTAACGCACTGACTAGAGAATGTAGTTGACTTGTTGTATACTTTGTATGGTTTTTTAAAACATCAAAATTCTCAACATTTAGCCATTAAGTCTTGGGTGGGGGTTGTTTTTGTGGGGGTATGGTATTATACGTGGATATATGTCTTCTTGAATTGACGTTAATTTTAAGCGACTCTATATTTGGTTGGATTTGATTATCGCGAATTAACGTCGAAAACTTTAAACCTCACATGCTGAAACTTCTTTAAATTAATTAAGTCATACATGTAAATCTTTATTTTTCAAATTTTAAGTTTGGAATGAAATTTCTTACCTGTTGGAGACATTTTGCGTTGGATACAAATATCCCTAGAAGCTGGACAGCTACCACCGTTAGCACGGCCATCTGTGTCGTATCTGTATCGATTGTCAACAAACTGATTTCTGTCTGGTCTATGTATAGTATCCTCACATTTACTAGGGTCTCAGTAAACGATTTTTTATAATCAAAAGCGTTTAAAGATTTCTGAATTTCCCACATCAGTTTAATGTTTTACTTAAGGGTGAAAAATATTATTTTGAAGCATTATTTGCCTTTCACTGTTCAGTCAGTTTGGTTTTTAAAAGAATAATTAGTTCGGGTGAAAATAAATCTCATTTCGGGGAATCATTTAAGAAATAAAGTTCAATGTTAACCTTTAGATTTGATCAAATTTTGATATTTCATATAATTTTATACAGAACTTTTCTCTCCAAAGACGTTATCTAGAATAGCTAAAAAATACTTCAATAATTATTGTCATTTTGTAAATGAATATATGCCGTCTTTACGAACACGAGTTTGAATGATGTAGATTCTTGGATAATATATTGTTTTCTAAAGAAAATAAGAATTTCTTTCACTTTCGTTATCTTTTTTTTTTTTTTACTTTTTTATAAGAAGCTTTGTGATTTAAATGCCATAACCCTTTTAGAGTTACCTCCCGTTTGTTGTCAATCAACAAAACAAAGTAAATGCACATTTCATGCCGGTGCTGTTGAATCTTCCACTAAACGCTATGGTAAGAGATGTCAAGAGTCAACGTGTCAGACGATGACCCTGTCATCACCCAACAGCCCTCCGCCCAGCCCGGCCCCCCAGACAAAGGCGGTACCCCCGGGTCGACGAAGACCAAGCGAGGTCCTGTGTTAGAGGAACTAGAAAAACTGGATAAAGTCATATTGAGTCAAGAGATTTCTGCTTTAAAACGTGAGTTAAAACGGTACTTTTTTATATAAAATCTGTTTCAGCTGCAATGGAGCTCATTATAGATGTTGGTCTCGGTATTTTGTAATAATACGATCGTTCTACTTTTTCAACTTAGTTGTTTGTCCCTGCTGTATTGGTCGAGGCGCTTACACGGTACATGACGAGACTGACACGCCAGATGATGTCCTGTTGGAGATCCGAGAAGGTACTACTTGATAATAATGAACTTGTGACCGTGTTTAGATGCACGTTTTATTTTCCAAAGTTTTATTTTCTGCCCCATCTTTAAATGTCAAAATCGGTCACACAACGGAATCTAGGATATTGTTAAAATAATTATAGTTTTTACACTGAACCAAAACAGCTGTTTTACTTTAAATATATTTCTCTAATATATCTCTCTAATAAAGAAATATATGTTGTCTTTTTTTTAAAAATCGTTAAAAAAGTCGAGAACTATGTATACCACGTTTTTGGATGACAACTAAATTAATTGATACCCAACATACATTTATGAAATAATCTTTTGTATTTTCTCCCAGCTTTCGTCTGTTTATACCGTCCTTGCCTCGGATCTGCTCGGGATTTTACGTCAAGACTACATGATTTCAGCGACAATGATGTCGTAGGGTCGGTCCGGAGAGAAATCAGTTTCCGGGGCTGCTGTATTACCACGTGTTACCTTCCGGAACTCCACGTCAGTTACCCACTTCCTGCAAAACTCGGCATTATAAGAGAAAGGTGAATTAGCTGCTGTTATGAGTAAAGGTTTATCGATTATCTGACATTTCGAGTCCTCTCGAGAATGTTTCACTTATTTTGATATGCCTATCGGTGAGAGAAGACTTACATGTACCTGTACATAGATTATATGCTTACAAATCCTCATGTATATTTATATGGTAGCAAAAGTTGGCATCGTTATTTCATATTTTTGAGATTGATTGTGCGTTATTTACATCGGGATCGATCGGAACTTAACTACATCAAGAGTACATGGACAACAATGACTGTCGTCAGACTTCTAAATAGTTGTACAGTTAACTTCCAGATATGAAAGAAATGGCTTTTCCTTCGATTTAAGGAATTGATTGAAAATAAACATCAATAATGAACTTTTACTTACTTTATAAAAATATTTTACGATGATTGAGTGGAAATGTGAATGTGATCAGTAAAACGCTCCCTTCGTGTTTTATGCGGGTATGAAGGTAGCGTTCGTTGCATAAAAAATAAATATTTTTTTCTGCAATACTCACCGCCTTCGTACCCGAATAAATCTCATCTTTAAAATCTTACTGCATTTTTTTTTTATAAGCCATAATCATAATCAGTCCATGTGAAATGAAATCTTTTCAGACGCACATGCTGCAGACCGAGTTTTGAGATCCTAGATGGCGCTGGTGACGTTATCTTTACGTTTACCAACGACTGCTGTTACCCCCAGTACTGTGGCTGGTTCATGGATTATGCAATTTATGTAAGTTTTAATGAAATATCTCCTTTTTAATCAGTATTTATTTATCTTTTTTTAATAGGATTGCCTTTAATAAAATGCGACAAGTAACATTTTGAGAACTATTAAAATTCAGGTGAAAGATAATGAGGATGACATTATTGCAAAAATTGTGAAGAAATCCTACCATAATGCAGAGGAACTGATTGGTGTTGAAAACAAACTGCATATTGAATGTGAGTGTCAAACACAAACAATTATACTAAGAATAGTTTATCAGAATTTTAAAGATGTTTTCGATATTGGTGGGGGGGGGGGGGGGGGGGGGGGGGGGGGGTGCATTTTTTACATCAAAATACCAATGAATGAAATTCACCTTTTTCTTGCTTATGTGGGGAAAATGTATGCAAATCAATTGTAACGTTACATTTCCGTTCCAGATTTATGTGCAGTGTAGAATGCCTTAATATGTGTGTTTTATGTTATAATTTTGTCTTTTTCAGTTATAAAGAAACTAAAGGCGACGGAAAAGTTGCTGGTAATAAATGCGGCTCTGTTAGTGAGTCTAAATAATTTTGAGGACAGTAAAAGACTGTGTTGCTGAGTACTAGGATTTGTTGAGGACATCGAACACGGGCTTGTTGCGGAGCAACGATCAGCAGTGTTGTCGATTGGGAATGTTACCCTTTGTTGCTGAGTTTTGATTTGTTGAAAGCAAATGTGACTGTTAAAATATTGCTGATTATATTTCAATGACAGCTAGCGGTCTCATATGATGGGAGAATGATCAGGGCATTAATTGTGTTATTGTAATTATACTTTTCACTTTTCTACACCATCTATATACTTATATATAGAATTTTATTTATATGATATCAATCTACATAATGAACAGCGAGGTTTTTTTTTATTTAGCGAGAGAGTGCTCTTTCAAATTTTCGCGTGTTTGGACTTGGCGCGTTTGATCAGAAGTCTACGGTTTATGTTGTATTTCTGTTCTTAGTCTTACTTTATTTACACCAAAATCTCTTTGCACCTTAGCGTAAATCACATTGTTTTTCTTTGATACTGTCTGGTACAACACTGAATACCTGTTCAAAGCATGATAAAGTATGTTTTGTCTGAATATACATGTACATGTATGTGTTAAAAATTGAATAAAACGAAACACGAGATGCCGCGGTCGTCCATTAAGTGTCATATTGGATGGTTGACAGATCGGTTTGGTGTCTTTGGTAATATTTTAAAACAAAATAAAGCTAATCCCACGCACCATTAAGCGAAGAGATGGCTCTCCCGCGGGATTGAAAACTTATTAAAGTTTAATATCAATGGTCAAGTACAGAATAAGTCTATTGCGTTCTTTATAGTTCTATGTGTGCATTCAAAGAGTTTTTCCTGATAGGTTTGTGATCGATGGATATTTTTTTTTTAATTCGTTAAGCGTTTAATAGACCTTTTAAATGCTATATTATACAACATTATCAGTCAAGTGAGGTGATATTTGGGACTTTTGTGAATATGATACCGCCATTTTGTCTACAATCAATAACATAATCAATATCAAATAGCCATCAATTATGCATTGCGAAAAACAAATAAAAGTCCTGAATATCGAAGTGCGAAGTTATTGCCTACATATGTTAATTTTCTCTTAGCAAAGGGGGGAAGGGGTGTGTTGGGGTCTTCATATGCGCGTTTGTTATTTCGCGAGAGGTGGATGTATATGTACGAATGGGGATGAGGACAGCTGTTTTGATCAAATATATTATTGAGTCGAACTTTACATACTAGTATCTGCAGACTAAACGACCAGGAAAGGAATGATACCGTTGTCTACTTACAAAGTACCCCCCCCCCCCCCCCCTTTCAACCTTTAAACCTTTTAACATATTGAATATACTTTAATATCGGAGCGGAGACGTGGAGTACACAGAATCCTCTCTCTCTCTCTCTCTCTCTCTCTCTCTCTCTCTCTCTCTCTCTCTCTATTATTTTTAGAGATTCATCTTAAATCTATTTATCCGATCATGAATAAATTTGGTATGTAACATGTGTAGGGGGCAATTGGGAAAATAAATTGGGGAAATTCATGACCCTCACTTCTCGGTAAAAAAAAAAAAAACTAATTGGAAATTGTTTAAATTGGTTCAATCTTTTAAAAACATTTCTTCGTAACCCTGTGTTTACAAAATACAGGTTTGTGCATAATTATGATAAGCAAGGTTGTTTCCTCTAAAATTCACAATTTTGGTAGACACAAATCAAGTTTGAAAAACATATTAGCAAAATTAAGACAGTTGAACATTAGAACTTTTCTTCTACTTTGAGAGTTGTTTCCCATATATTAAAAGATAGGTCAATTGTACATGTATAAAGATTCAATGTGTAATATAAAAAGTACTGTTGTAGTTATATTGGTCATCTAAACTTATAATTGACAAATAAACAGATCTAGATAAATATTAGACATAGACTCTTCATACTTTTTACTTCATTTATTACATGTAATTATTTTATACATCATACTTTTTACTGCATCTATTACATGTAAATTTTTTCAAGACGTGAGGGGAAGTAGAAGTTGGGGCAAGTGTTGTGTTAATGGTGTTGAGAATCCTCAGAGCATTGTTTCATACTTTGATTGGATTAAATGACAATTTTGTCACAATCTCGAGTTTTACAGGTAAATAAAATTGATTAAGTTTCTTCTTCTTTTTGTCATTTTATATGTTCTTTTTCTAAATCATTAAAAGGCCATTCTCTGAATCTTGTGTATGTGTGTAACCATAAAAATACCCTGGGTATCTTCTTTTAAATAATTGTTTCTTGAGCTTCATTTTCTCGGATGTCATATGTAATACGATAATTATTTTTTGCGACCTTTATCATTGTGTTTTGTGTTCCTTTTTATGAGGGAAATACAATTTTATGGTCCAGTTCTTCACTTTGATACCACCCGCTTTTAAATTATACATAGGTTCGTTCCTTTCTTCTTTTTCTCATTATTACTAGACTTGTACACCTCAAACTCTTTTCATTAGGCTAATCAATATATTTCCAAACTCGTTATAATTGTGTCTAGTAATCAATCCTTAATGAGTTTTCCAAAGACTATGGATATATACCAAATGGATACTTAAACAGTGCCCAAAATTCCCAAACCAGCGCAAAGCAATGTCGTATATTAATATTATGAAATTAATTACACGAGAAACGTACACGTGCAGTATGAGAATGACGCAGTATCCCGGTTTTTGGGATGCAATTCTATCCAAGCAGATACTAACTCTTTTTAACGAGATTTATTGCAAAATACATTATTTATTTTAGAACTTTTTAATATTACAAAGGTTACTTGTGGGGGCGCTCCTTATAATGTGATGGGTCCTTCTCATGCTTCCTCGGGGAGGTACGGTAGTTTGCCTGTTCGTTTTAATTTTCTTAATTGTTGCATTGCTCTATCCTAAACGTGCACAGAATTGATTCATCGGTAGTTGAATAGTCCCTGTATTTCCTCTTCTGTGAATGGTGGCTCCATATCGATATTGAAATTACAGCTTTTCATAAATAATCAATCGCGTCATTTCATCTACATTTGGTATATATCGTGAATTCGCGTTTATTGAAATGACGTTAATTGCGCATTGTCAGAAATTGGTGCTTGCCGCTGCCTAGAAATAAGGACCCAGCTGGATTCAAAAGGTGTTCTTATTCCTCTTACATTGGACTAACTTTTCCTCCTTCGTGTCTTCAACGAGATGGAAACCTTTTGCCTTTTCGTAATTTTTGGATCTATATTATCATTGTGCTCAGTTCGAGTTTTGGGCGCCCCTACAGTTGCGCCAAACTTGGCAGAGGACATTGCCATCTTGAAGAACAAGGTTTCGGATAAAGGTTCTAACGTAGCGGAACAATTGGCAAAGAGTCCTAAGAAAACTAAGACAAAAACGGTAAGAGGCGACAATTGTATAGAATGAAGTGTAGCAATTAAATTTTATATTTCTTGAAAGTGATCGACAAGTTGAACTTATATCATTGTGCCGAACAATGACGCTTTCCGTGAATTTGTAAGAGAGCAAAACATATTTGATAAACATATTATATTCCTGACCTCAGTCAGATTTAGTTAATATTAGTAGCTGAATTATGGATGAAAGTGTGAGCTTTTATATTGCTAACGGTTAAGAATATTGCTGTTGTACATACGTACGTCTACATCAAGCGGTGAACAAATATCATTTATTTAGTTATTTCATAAATTTAGTGAAGTTCTATTTAACTTTGTTATATTATAATTCTATTGGAAAGATAGCTCGTTTTCGTATAATACAGTATCAGATTTAATAGCTCACCGGTGCAGAGCGCTGAGCAAGATCTCTTCCCGGATAATATGTTGTCCTAATCCGTCGTCGTAGTAAACCTTACACAATTCCCCCAAAATCCCTTGGGTATTCAAATGAATTTGATAAACAACATTTTGTTCAAGGTGAGATAAAAAGTAAATGATAAACGTATTCATAAAAATGGACAGGGGATGCAAATCCATCGATAAATTGCTCTGATTGCTTTTTTAATTCTTGTAACGACGGACTTTATATTTTTCGTCTTTATCATCAGAAAGCAGACGACTTTGATGACGAGTACCTGACGTCAGCGATGCTGGAGTTCGGCGATATGGACAGGGATGGCCTGCTTAACTTTGACGAAATCTTCCGCTTCTATCTGGCTGTGGTCAGGTTCCCGCTGAAAAAGGCGTCTGACACAGCGCAGAGTTTCCTTGACCTTGGGGACATTAACAAAGACGGAAAGCTGTCGATAAAAGGTACCAACTTCTGTCATAAACTTCTGTCGTGTGAGACACCCTGTTATACTGACGTCATTCTAACAATGAATTTTTTTTTTGGCCAGTTCATATGGGTATGACGGTAGGGGGTATTGAGAATAAAATAAACATAGCCTGCTATGAGAACTAAAAAAGAAAAATAATTATCATATGTTCTAGTTTATTTAAATCTTTCGTGAAATTATTCATAATAAATGAGTGAGAGTACTGTAAATTATTTTATCTGAAAGGAATGACATAACTGGATATGCTAGGACGTATGCATAATACTCTTATTTTTATTTTTGCAGAACTGTTAAAAATCATGGATGAAGCCGAGCGCCTGGCAGAAGTCAGGACGTTGATGAAAACCGGGGCATCAAAGGAAGCTGTGGGTGATGGTAACGGCGGGAAAAGTGAGGGCAACAAAGCCAAGGACCAGAAACCATTGCCAGCGGAGGGCCGAGGTCCTCAAGAGGGCAGAGTGTCTCAGCATGAGGGTGATAAAGAGGACCACAAGTCCAGCCCCTCTGAGGAAGGAAACGTTGAGGAGCTGCACAACTTGCAGATAGCCATGAAATAAATTGGTGACTGATTCTAATAAATGTGATACGTCTAGATCATTCTCAGGCATTTTCGGACACCATGAATTTGTTGGAAATTTTCTTATTGAGGCTGTATCAAGTCACACAGGATGTGGTTTGAGATAGAATGTTTGTGAAGTTTAAAAATAACTTTATTTTGTTTCATACATCAATATCTAGAGACATATCATATGTTTGTTATAAACATTGTTTTGAATTAAATTTCAGATTGCAAAATATTTCTTCTAGTGTAATTTTTTTAAAGCGGCTTTACAAAAAAAGCTGAATAAAAATGTTCAACATAAACTAAATGAAGAAAATAGATATTTATGATATCACATGTTTATTGAAATATCATACAAACAGAAAAAACGGACGGAGTAGAATTCATAATTGTTCAACAATTTTACAACTTGTCTTCAATACAAAATATCACATTCATCAGGAAAATGCTTATTTCTAATGATTTCCAACAACAGTGTCTGTATTTACATTCATATCTATATAAATATAAATCAATAATGTCTTCTAGATATAACAATATAGGTTAATGCTTTTCTCTTTCACTCAAAATCAATTATTCTTCAGAGGAAATTCAAGCAACACATCAGAATAAGTAAAGTGTCATAGATCAGAAGTGCACATCATTTTATCCCCTCATAAACAGTAAAAAGGTCCCATTGTATAATTGAATAATATGCTTTAGTTTTTCTTGTTGTTATTTTGACACGACTGTCGGCTCTTGGCTGAAGCAGTTCTCTTGGGTAGGGCTATAAATCTGGGCCGTGCAGTGATGTTGAATTCCTCTGACAGGGCCTCTGTCATTATGTTTAACATTGTGTTCTCAATTATTGATTCTGCAACATTGCCAAACTCGGGTAACCTGCAGGACAAAAGAACAAAAAATTAAATATCAAATTTTTATCTCCAGACACTAAACTAATGAAATGTATATTTAATCTCTGTTATTGGATTTTCATTTCCCCCCGCAGCTCTAGACTGCTTTATATGTCAGAGTCATTTAATGTTAAGGAATCTCTATTATGTCAAACAATAGATAAAAAAACATACTTTTTCATGTCTTGTTTCTCCTTGATCCTGGCCCCTTCTTTCTTCACTTTCTCTATCTCCTCCGTGGTGTGTCTGGGGGGTGTTTTCGTCTTTCTTGACTTCTGCAGAAAATCATAAATTGTTTTATTGATACAGTTGTTAATAAATCAATATGATTCAATTACATTCAAAACTATCAATACAAGCATAGATTATGAGATTGATGTCTCCTATGTGTACCCATCAAAGGACCAAAGAAGAAATTATTCAAGCATGACATTCCACTGACCTTCTTTTCACTCTTCTGACTCTTCTTGCTTCCAGCTGATGAAGGGGGCGTGGCCTCGGGAGACACAGGAAGTGTGGCTGACGACACCCGACTCATCTCTTCCCTCGGTGACTCCTCCTGAACCGATTTTGTCTTTCCACTGGGCCCTGCCCTCATTTCTATGGGAGGGGCTATGGCAGGTCTTTCACCAATTTGAGCATAATAAGGAATGTCATCGTTAATGACTTTCTTCACTGCATCATGGAAGTTAGAGTCATCTAATAGACCTCTGTTTGAATAAAAAAAATGGAAATGCAAAATACTGACTTCAATTTTCTAAGCCGTTTTCGCTGGCCACAAATTAAAAAGCAATATCAAAAAGCCATCAATCGCAAGAATCAAATTAAGCATGTGACTTAAAATTTTGCATTAAAATAAGACTGACCTTAAAACATTGCTAAGTACTCCTGATATTACATCTGCCTCTCCAGTACTGCAGGGTATAATGGTTGAAGTACTCTGGGCCAGGGCCTGCTTTTTAGCCTTGCTGGCCCTCTCACTCAGTGACCTACAAACATTACACAAATTGTCAAATACATGTACATGCAACATGTAAAGAATACCACAGCTGGAACTTTTGACTGAGCCAAGGGACATCACTCTGGTTATGGAGTAAGATCTATTCTGACCTGTCAACAAAATAGTTGCTGTATTCCTCTGGGAAGGTAGCCTGGAACTCCCTGATGTCATGAGTTCTGGCGGTTAGTCCCAGATGCAGCAGGAAGGGCACAGGAGGAGAGGGTTTCTCCCACAGATCTTTCTCTTTCTTCTTCTTCCTAGATTCCAAGGCCTTCCTCTCATCAGGAGAGAGTTGTTTTATTGGTGGGAGGGTCTATACAAAGTACATAGACACAAATCAGTTTTTAAAAAACCCACTAAATCACTGAAATGTTGATACTTTTAATTCATGTTATATAAATATACCAGTATATTGATAAGTATGGGACATTTACCTTATATTTTGTGAGTTCACCTTCTACCTCCATCTTTTTCTCCTCCAAAGATCGGAGACGACTTGAAGGACGTTCCTGTGAAGTAATATGTTAAAATACCTGTATCCTTATGACCCATATTACATATCAGAATCTCATTTAGTTTTGCTTTATACTTTCAAACAGCCATCATCTTCAGTATTAAAATATCATTTTTTGACAATTGTATTCCTTGCTGTCAAAAATGACACCTACCACAATTTCAACATCATCGGACAGCCTCTTGTCTGCATCCAGATCGTTTTCAGTTATACAGAACTCATATTTCTGTCTATATTTCTCTTTTTCCCAAGCAGCAAGTTCCTTCTTGTATTTATCCATCTCCATCTCATCAGTAGCCTTAAAATTCATCAAAAAAAATATTTGATAATAGAGAAAGGGGAGATTCTAACAGAAAAAGTAAAGTATTTTTATAAAATATACCTAATGGATTCTGATGTTAGGAGATTAAACATGCAATGAAAAATATTTTATTTAGCAATTTTATTATTGCTGTTGAATGACTTACTTCACAAACAAGATCCAGATCATAGAATGATGGAACCCCGCAGGCGATGAATACAACACGACACATGCGGCTTTCCCCTGGAGACAGCCGTCCACGGACTGGAGATATGGACAGATACTGAAGAAAATGGATTGGGAGGCTTATTGTCAGAGGAGTTTAATCAGATTTTTGTCATCACTAATTCTTAATAATTCACTAACAAGCTATGCAGTTGTTGCAAAACCCCAAAGCATTATAATATCTCTGAGTAAAGTACAGACTACTGAGTCTATGTGAATTACTCTACAGTGTCATTCATATTTTCTCTTCCCAAAATGCTCCTTGGAACTTAAGCATTTGCAAATAGAAATTGTAAGCAATGTACAAAAGGAGAAAAAAAGCAGGTGGAAATAAATTAAACCAATGAACTACCAGTAAATAATGGGAACTTCAACAATGAAACTGTTCTGACAAAACATTTTTTTTACCTTTTTAACTTTCTTTGTAAATAAAAATGAGAATAGCACAATGTGAAAAAAAATATTTAACTATCAAATGCATTCATTAATGGTCATCTAAACATTACAGCTAAATGTTATATCATTCTAAAGTTTTAAAGCAGCCTTTGGATGCAGCAGCTACATCTTTGTACCATATGTAAACACTTACATCTTGAATTGACTGAAAACAAAATAAATGCATACAGAGGAGAAAAAAAATCTTCACAACTACTGAATAAATAATTAAAACTTAAAGAAGATCAGTACACATTTACACACAGAGTACACAACCATTATAGGCTAGCCAATCATGAGATCCTCTTAAAACTTACTTGAGCATCAGCTTGAGATGTGACGTGCCATTCAAACGAGACATCTCGATCCTTTGATTTGTTGGTGACAAAAACCATTCTCCTTGATCGACTAAACAGTGGCAGATTTCCAAAAGAAATTCTTTCTTGTGACAGGTACATTAACTGTAGACAGAAAAAATTAAATTAATCATTCTCAAATCAACAAAATGATTTTGCCTATTCTCGAAATGAAGGAAAAGTGTAATACGAAAAAAGTGTAAAGTCAAATCTCTAAATTGCCCTACCTGTCCAGGTACAGAAACACTCTGGACCCCTGGGACACCGGTCAGATCTTGCTGGTCAGTGATTGGCATGGTGTCTCCCATCACCCTTCTGTCAAAGCCAACACCTGTATATGTCACTATAGCTGTGTCCCCATTGTGGACATGGATTGGAACGTCAATCTACAAAAAAACAAATTTGTAAAAAAGAGCTTGCGGATAATATTCATATTATCTAGTCGCTATATAAAGTTAATTTATGTATTATACAAAGTCACAAATAAAAGGTAGAATTAAGGTAAAATATATACCATGTATGTCTTAGCCTCTATGGGAGAGAATCTCCATTCCACAGAGAAAGATCTTCCAGGTGGAATTTCTCCAACAGGTGTTAGACATTCAAAGATAGGCTGGTCAAAGTTCTCCTGAAGAATACAAGGTATTTTTAATACTTAAAATCTTACAAACTCAATATATATTTATTCCATATTAGTAGAGAAATGATCTTCTCTGAAAATTGAAGTACAGTTGAACTTCGGTATCTCGAACACCGATATCTCGAATACAATGGATATGTCGAAGTAATTTGTAAGTCCCAACCACTTATACTTTAAGTAATTTACCCTTCATATCTCGAATACTTGGATATCTCGAAGTTTTAACCAGTCCCATCTAGTTCGAGATAACGAGGTTTGACTGTATTTACAACTGATAATTCCTTATGCATTTCACCTTGGGAATGAGAGTATGTTTTACCTGCCGAAGAAGTTCTAGAGGTGCAAGGTCAAAGTTGAACTTGACAGGTGTTGCACCACCGTTATAGAGTTCATACACCTGCTTGGGACTGACTTTTTCGCCAACAGCAACAGGTGTAAACATGTGTTTGTTGGAAGGGAAATGGATGTACTTCCTCTCTGGTTCAACAGTGACTCCAATAAAATTCAACTGAAAATGAATAGAAAACAATTTATACATTAAAATTTGTAGGTGTTTACATATCAGTACATTCTTATAACATTTTTGTCAGAATTCTCATATACCTTGAATTTTATTTTTCATTGAATTAATGCTAACTACATTCGTTTCAAATAATGATCTTGCGTGACAGAATGTTGCCTTTACCAGGATTTCTCTGCCCCTGGCCAGTTTCAGGAGGACAGGCAGTCTATCGGTGCCAGCCATGGTATGTCTGTAGGTGAAGCTGACAGTCTTACACTCCCCGGGCTCCAGCTTGCCCTGCTGGGGATCAATGGAGAACAGCTTGTTGTCCATCACCTTCATCTGTACACAAAATATAAAGGATGTAGGATAAGTCACTCGCATGCAAAAACAAATCGAAGATAGGATTAAATTCTAACAAAGAGTGAATGTTCTAGTTAACATACCTCATGCAATTCATCCTCATCAAACTCTCCAGTTTCCGCCCAGTATTCCAACTCCAACTGGAGATCAGTTGGGAACAAAAAGGACCTACAAGGAGAAAAAGAAATTAGAATATTAAATTTTTCCATTCCTTAATAAGAATTCTCTTTGTAGCTTTGTTTTTAGGATCTCTAGTTACCATTCTGTGGCTACAGTTCCTGTGTTTTCAAACATGAGGTTCACAACACATGGCTCACTGTCTAATGGGGCGGCGCTGAAGTTGAAGTCCATGATGGCTCTGGTGTACACAGGGGGTCTCCTAGCATGGCTTTACAATAGAAATTGAATAAATTTTTAAACCATTGACATAATTTGAGGTAAAAACATTGTAACCAAGAAATGGAAATTATGTCATCTTGTTTATACCTGTGTCTGGTGGCCACACTGTATCTGAGCTCCTCAGCAGAAGGATCAGAGTCCAAGCATAGGTTCAGGCTGTAAGTAATCACATCAGGGGTTCAGTTGGTTCAATAACTACATCTATATTTCAGTGAACAGATCACATATATAAACTATCAATTTGAGTTACAGTTATGATATGCTTGATTGAGTACATACTTGTCCAGGGAGAAAAGAGCCCAGAGTTGTTTTTTACTGATGCCTACAGCGCTGCCATAACAGCGTGCGTCACTGACCGCCATCACTGGGAACACCCCGGTGGTCAGCACATGACACAAGTGCTGGGGCTCCTGTACCTTGGAATCAACCACTTGACCTGTCATAACATTTAATAGATTCATCAGAAGACTTTGTTTTTATTAAAAAAAACATATATTGATATTCCCTACCCAAACATAAATCAAATGCTAAATATAAAGATACAATGTAAATATTCATAATTATAATAAAACTTTCATGTCACAATGAAATCTTACCATTAGGAGTGATGAGTTTGTAGGAGATGGCAAACTGATAGTTGACCCTCCTGATTGGCTTGACGGTGGCCAGGATACTATGTCGAGATCTGGCTGGCAGAACTCCCTCAGTTCTGTCCAGTATCAAGGCTATCGGCAAATAAAACAGTAAATCAGTAAAACAAAAAATTGAAATCTATTTCTATTAATCAACTTCATAAAAAAGATTGGTTGAAAACAGCATCTGATAAATTATATACATCACTAAATGCAATGCACATAACTGATAGACTATCAAATTTCAGATATTCATAAAATCAAATACCCGCCACCTTGTTGCTAAACTCATTTCCCCCAAATATTATACATGCTAAATATAATATGTTTACAGTATTCAAGTGCATTTGTTTACACTGATATATCAATTACCGAGTTTATCGTCCTTGGTGATCTCCTCTGGGTAGGGGCCGTCCATCGTCTGGTCAATGATAAGACTGTAGTGTAGACTACAGCTACTGTTGTTGGTGATACTGATCATCTTAGAGGTGGAGCTCCCAACCACTACATCACCAAAGTCAAGGTACGTGTTGTCACACTAAAACAAATGAATAATGATAAATTGATTCTTACATAAATTTATCTTTTTCTCCAAATAAATTTTGAATTTCTGTGTTAACAGCACCACTGGTTATATATTTAAAAGATTTGAAATATTCAAACCTCAAAAATAATTCCAATTTATAATTCAATACTACACTAAGTCACAATCGATGAGGAACCCTAGTTTATTTTTTCAATTGTGAGATGTTTTTGGTACTGCTTGATTCAAAGGTACCAAAATCACATACTTTGATATCTCCAATTGAGCCTTCTCCAATGGCCCTGACAGAGAACTGTTTCTTTTTGCCCCCTGAGGAGGAGCTGTGGAATCCCTGGCCCCACACAATCAGGCAGGGCTTCATGACATACTTCTCCTCAGCAGTGGGAACAAACGACCAAGTGTGAGCCTGTTGAGACAAGAGGCAATATTCACCTATCTATTTCACATTATTACAAAGGATGTACGGGTATTCATCAACTATAAGTACTAGATTTTGTACCATAATTTGAGAGCAATCAAAATTTTCAACAAAAATTATAGATTAAAAAGAATTTCTTTGAAATTGTTAATTTGGAATTCTAAATAGAATTTTTAATTATTTTTTTTGACAGGTTCATCAAAACAACAAACTAGAATAAAAAAAATGGAAGGAATATTCTTTTGGTCACATTATTTAAAATTATTATTATACAGTTTTGTGGGATGAACTCCATGTATTACATGTACCAATCTAAATTGAATGGTTATCAGTACCTGTGACTCGTTTGGCTGAATGATGCCGGAAGTTGGGTTGACGGACAATATCTGTTTATCCTTGTGAACCATTTTCCATTCAAATCTGTAACAGGGAAAGAAAAATGTTGTTGCAAACATGCTTACAATAGTCATAAATACTTAATCAAAGATTTTATATGTTATTCCCAAGTCAGCTGATTTATATCCTGTACCCTTACCTGAGTGGAATTCTGGAGACATTTTTGATGGTGTATTGCTTGGTGGTGGAAGTCCCAATACAAGTCTGCTTGAAGTACATCACTCCCTCTGTGTCCAGTATGACCTCTGGGGATTCAGCAGACCCCCAAAGCTCAACACACTGAGATCACAAAAAATCAAATATTGTAACAAAGCATTGAACTTTTTGTACAGAATGTTTAATTGTTGACCAATATCACAACCCTTACTAGTACCAGTAATTCCTTCCAAACTTAAATATGACAGACATTTCTTGTGAACATCAAAATCTTAAAATTTGGAACCTGTAATGAATAGTGATGTACCTTGTTGTATTTTTCATCATCATTGAGTCTGAAGGTAAGATCGTGTTTATAGTGCTTCACTTCATTGGGCGTGATCTTCACCACAAAGATCTGTTGCTGTCCCTTCAGCAAAGCTTTGGCTGGCTTGACAGTGTATGTGCTAAAGCAGAAAGATAAAAAGCGTTAACATTAACATCAACATTTCCCAAGGAAACAATATTTTACTTTCACTTTTGTGTCCCTTCTTTTAACAGTTGAGTACATGGATCATTAAAAATTTATCATAAAATTATTCACAATTAAGAACATACAAATGTTATGAAATTAACCTAAACTTTCAGAATATTTCTAATGTTATTGCTATTTTGCTTAGGCTCCCCCTCCCAAGGTATCTACTAGAAATAAATCAAGTTGGCTTACTTTGTTGGGTCCTTCTGGATGTCAAACAGGATTGGAGTAGTGCCATTATTGGTTAACATAAGTGTCCTGTAGGTAGATTCCTTAGCATTTACTGCAGGGAATACAAGACGTGTAGTGTCGAATGAAACCCTTGGCAGGAAAGTCTCATTGTTTGGCTGGAATGTCTGACCTGTTTATTGAATACATAAAACAATGAATACATGCAGTAAAACAATGACCAGACTATAGGATAGCTGTTGGGAATTTGGAATGTATGCAAAGTTAAGTGGTTGATACCAAGTAAAATAATTCACAGGTTTCCAAAAAAGCTCATAAAAACCTTGTTTTTAATTTCTTTCAAAGGATGACAAAATTGAACATGTAATACTAACAAATAAAGGCTTTGGTACATTATTGAGTTTTTAAATTCTGTTAATAAGATTTGTGAATAACAATATGACAATCTACCTGCACAGGTGAGTGTGAGGCACCAAGGGGGGCAGTGGGTGTTGTCCTCCACCAGGCGGTAATCCCTCAAACTCTTGTAGTACGCAAAGCACTCTAATTCTGCTCCATAGAACTGATTAGGAACAGTCTGAATAAAACAAGCATTACTTTGATAGAGTTTTATTTTATTTCCTTTCTCAATGATTAAATTATCATGTAAGATTCTATCTATCAACATTCAGTCATGATATCTTTGAAAAGTAATTTTGAAACTTACAGGTTTGAAAGTGACTTGGAAAGCACATGACTTGAGGGGAGGGATGTCCATGGTCATTGGCATGACAGAGAAGGTCCGATCATTCCCACAATTCCACTGAATGGTTACCTTCCCGTATGTGTGGTTTGTCACATTGATAATCTGGGGAGATATATAAGAAAAGTCAAATATTGGTTATCAATATGGATGGATTTATTCTTGAGCAAAACATTTATGTGTAAGTGCTGTCTCTTTGACTAATAATTGCTTTATTATCATATGACCATGAAACATGAAAAATGTGGGATTGAATGGGAACTACACACCTTGTCCTCTATGACTCTGAGGTTAGAACAGTTTTCAAAGTCTGCAATATTTGTATCAATGCTGACATGTGGAACTGAATTCTACAATCAAAGTTACAACATTGATAAATAAATGAATAATACAAATATCTCAATTCATATTACCTGTACATAGAACATTTATTATAAAACCCTGTATTCAACTGACTTGTATTCATGTCAATATTTAGCATCAAGGAAAATAATTGGTTGTAGTAATTAAATTACAGAAATTAAATTCATAGAGAATTATTTTGAATATTTTGTTTGAATATTTTGGTCTATTAGTTTTTTATATATCTACATGGTCACAATATTTTTGTTCTCATGACAAATTAAGCCTTACATTGATATCACAGTGGAATCCATCGTTGAAGTACTCATCCATGGGAGGTACAACGGGCAGGGTTCTCTCTGTATCTGTCTCTGACTTCTGGATCAAATACAACAAATGTCATAAAACTATTGTATGCAAATAAATCTGTTTCTTAAACTTGTATATGCACAAATATGTACCCAAGTTACTGTCAAGTTAGTCCATTGTTATTTCATTGATGCACAAGTAAATTCATTGTTATTACTGCTAGTTGATTTACAATAGTTTTACTATGAAAAATTGGATCTCAAATAACAAAATACGATACAAATTTATACATAAATTGATATGTGAATAACATTTTAACAGTTCAAAAAATAGGAACAGCAAACAACAAAGAATCAAATATTTCACATATCACCAGGGCATTTTTATCCCTATCTGGCAATACTATTTGGACATCTACCTGTTAAAGAGTGCAAATAAACTCAACTCTGACTATCGGGGTATATACATGTATAAAAATCAATAAAATATTTTTAAAAGATCTGATGTTATGCTTCAAAGAATCATGACAGAAACTTACTTCTGGAAGCATAAGACATCCAGCATCATCCAATTCAATCTTTCCTGATTTCAAGCTTTCATTCAGTTGCTGCAAAGAAAGACGAGTCATGCAACTTCCAATACGATTTCAACTTTAAACTACCGATATCTAAAACATTCCATTTCTATTGGCTCAAAAGACAGCTGTTTTTCCACACTGCATTCATATCTTACCTCTGGTGGATAAACAGACAGACCTCTCTCCACGTGACATTTGTATTTGTCCAAGTGCCTAGACAACAACACTGCTGGCTTAACAAGCTCTGAGTGACATGTTCCAAGAAGATCCAAAAACAAGGGTCCCTAGATGTAAAATACACAAACAAGCTGTTTAACATTACTTGTAAGGATGGCTTGTCAAATATTCAAGACTTTAATGAGCAAAGTATAGTAAGAGGTGCATTAGTAAGAAGAAGGCAGTGTCTGACCTGGTTGTGAACCATACAGGTGAGTCTCCTGTAGTAATTGATGGGGTGCTGTGGAACAAACTTCATCACAACTGTAAGGGATGTGTTTGGTCGGATCACTCCGGAGGTCTTCTCCAGTTTAAACACACTCTCATTGCAATCCAACATAAACTAAAGAAAAAATATGAACTGTGAATAGGTAATCATCATGTCAAATACAAGTAGGTAATTCATTTTTCTTGAAAAAATTGAAAATTTATAGTTTTCCACAATTGGAGTTTCATAAAATTTTTTACATATTGGGTATATCAAAATTTGTTTGACAGGAAAAATTAATGCAACATATTAAGACGGACTGAATATTACAAATTGTCAAAGAAAATTACCTGAAATGTGGCTTCCACTTCTGAGTTGTTTACGATATCCACTGTCTTTGTTCCCACACCTCCCAGGTCAATCTGCATAAAATTAACATTCTTTGCTCCGAGATGTACACTTGGCCCTGAAAAACAAAGGATTATGAAATGTAATTCTGAATTCTACATAAATGTTCATCAATTTTCACTTTTAATATTACAACTATTGATGCATGTAACATATTTGCACCTTTAGAGGATCCGACACATTTGATGACAGCTTTGCTGATGTTACCAATGGCAACAACATTGAAATAATCTGTGGATGTAGTATCTACTGTATTTGGGCTGTAGGTAACCTGAATTGAGAAAGAAAATGATGTACATATACTTGGTAAATATCTGAAATTATTCTCACCTGTAAGGTGATTCTTCTTTACAATGCATTTAAAAAATAGATGAGATTATTGAAAAAGATTTCACCACTTACTGGAATTCGGACTGAGCTCATTGGGGGTACAACTCCTTCTCTCTGTGGACAATCAAACACAGTGTCAATACGACTCATCTTGGAGGGATGTTGCACCTTGTAAGGAGCACGCACCTGTAGAGAAAGAAAAAATATCAATATTTAAAAGATATCAACAATACAATCAAAACATCTGGAACAGATCTATCAAAACAAAGCTGATGGACATTATTACCCTTCACACACACGTACAGTATGTTAAAAGGATACCACCCCCACCGCATCAAAAAAACATCATAAGTAAACACTTGCATTTTACATATACATGTACATGTAGATGTACGCACAAAAAATGAGAAATCTTACAGGGGCCAGGTTATGGAGCTCCACCCATTTCTGTACGGTTGTTCCCACAGGCGTTGCAGAGAACTTAATTTCAGCTTCATGATTGTTGGAGTTCAAACTGTTGGATGGCTTTCCAGCAGAAGAGACCAGAATATGGGGGTATTTTCCTGTAAAATTATAAATATTTAAAATCAAAATTCTTTTTACATACATGACATTGTATGATAAATATAATTAAACTGGATAAGAGTGTGTTTTGTTGTCTTAAACTTATACCTATTCCTTCCATTTTGGTAACTTTTCCCTGCACTAGATCTGGCCCATATCTACACACTGCTTCTCCTTGGAAAACACAGGCAGTCTGCAGAAAACAGTGAAGAAATATAATAAATAAATACATGGTGTAATACTGGTTCAATTCATATCTACAATCTATAAGTATTCACTTAATACATTGTAGTTAATACAATATGGAAACCAAATGTAAAGGTGTCATTTCCACCATGTAAACATGCTTCTTTAAAAAATGAAATTCAAGTTAGTTAATATATTACTTGTGGGTGAATATTTACATTAATACTTTCTCCTCCAATATTCAGTCTTAACTAGCTCCACACTCAGATTAACAGTAATCAAACTTACATTGCAAAGCAAACAAAATCTAGCATCTGCTATTAAAAAATCCATATACAATTACATTCTTTTTTACCCTTGAATGACTGTATCTAGAAAACTATAGTAGAACTTACAATAGGAGTGAATGTGGCTCTGAATTGTCTGACCGCACCAGACTTCAGGATTGCAGCACTTGGTTCTATGGTGAAGGGGGCTTTCACTTCCCATTCAATCTTTGTTTCAAGGTCCCTAAAACATAAAACCACACACTCTAAAAACTGCTACAGAAAATGTTTGTCTTTGAATATCAATACCTCAGTTCATTCAGGTATTTTTTAATCAAATTGTTAATATACCCAGTGTTCTTGACTTCAAATGCAGTATGGACTACATCTTTGGCAGCACACATGTTAAAGTCCAAGAATTCAGGAACCGAGATATCGACCTGTGGAAGGACTGCTCTGATAGGAACTTCAAACGATCCATCCTGAAGAAACACGTACCATATATTAGATATGATAAATACTCATTTAATTTTGGTTTGAAAATAACATTGAAACAAATAGCTGTTGCAAGTTAAAACAGTTACATTTTTTAATTATGGTTGACAATATATTCATGACTAGTATTTTAATGAATAAGATTTACAAGTACTTACTTTTAGGTGAAATTCAATCTTGTCATTATAAACCACTTTTTCTAGGGGTCTGAATGTAACAGGCAGAGAAAAGCTGGTTCCAGCACTAAGCACTACAGGTTTGGGGTACAGTGTCGTAAAAAATCTTGTGTTGGGTACCCTGTAATGATTTTAAAATATGAATTATCATTATATATCACTTACAATTATCAAAGTAAATTGGGATCCATATAGTATCAATGATAATCCATTTATCAAAAATATAAATTTTTAATACAACTTACTTGTATTTTATTTTCTGAGTCTTCACATTCACATTTTTAAGCACAATGTTCTTTGTGTATTCTCTACCAGGTTCCCATCCTTGCCACACAATTTCATTAATAACTTCAATTCCATGATAATTGGTCTTTTCCATGCTTGAAAACTGGGTCATTTGTGGCACATATTGTTTCATCAGCTGTGGAGCTGTTGCCACAGCTACTGGCTGACTTACTTCAACCACTGATGGCATGTCTATGAGGAGAATAAGAAAACTTTTATGCAAACTGTTGGGTTACAAAAGTAAAAAAAAATCTGCACTTTAATTTCCATGCTACAGCGGTTTCTGCACTGCATGTTTATCTATCTTTTAAATATTTATCTAGAATGAGGCTATGTGTCAATATTGTTATTACTGCTGGATCGTCTAAACCCTTTCTGTTAAGTTATTTTTCTATAATTCACTACCCCTTCTCAGGCAAACAAGAAATAGCGTTATGTGTGAGTAAATTCAATCAACAATTTTCATCTGCTTTGAATTTGTTGATTTTGTACCTGGCTCCAACCTATACTCAAAATTTCAACTATATAGCTAGTACACCTTACGTATCTACCAGTTCCAGTTTACAAAACTGAGGAATGAAAAGTTCCTGTGTAAGGTATTCATTTGATTCAGAGTAAATATTTTGTAGAAACTTGAATGCATATCTTATAACAAAATATTATGTTACCCAAACAAAAAGAATCGTGTCAAGACTACATGATACATAGTTAAATTCTTTTACCTGCTTTTCTCGTTATTGAACGTCCGCCATGATGTAAATAAAATAAAAATGGCCGTGTTGCTATGTTTGACGCGAGTGCTTAAGCAATAACGAGAACTATACTTGCATATCCTATATTTATTGACATGTCGCATGTGTAACTACTTAAGTTGTTATAAGATATGTAATTAGGGAGTTAACATCCGAAAAAAAGTATTGGAATTCGCTAACACCAAAAAGCATCTTCAACGTCCCGCAACTCTCGTAGCAACCCAATAATCAGAGCGCGGGAAATTTAAATTAAGATGAAATTTTTTTTTAAGATGTGATTTCCGATCAAGTAGATCAACAAAATCCGATAACAGGATAAAACTCTGAATAACATTTTCTTTTTTGTACCAAACGGTGTTTGAACTCTCTCGCCCCTTTTCAGAAATTCGGGGGTGGGGGTGGGGGTGGGGAGTAATTTAACCTAACCTACAATGTTGAGTAATAATTAAGTGTCGTGAAATTTTTAGGAATTGTCACATCCTCCCATCATTTAATCAAAATTGCTTCAACGAGTATTCAGTTTGCAGCAAGCGATCTGAGATTTTACTGGACGAAGTCACATTACATATGCATACGTTGCACACGCTATACCCTTTGATCAATATCAAAGCTCTTTTTTTAAATCACAAAGTCATCTGATTAGTGATGAAGCACATATATATGATATGACCTCTTTTATACCGCCATTGCATATTTGTCATCTTGGAACCGACGGGTTTTCTATCTGCTGAAAGCAGCCAGTGTAACGAATAGAGAACGATGATATTGTGTTGTTGATCGGAAAGGGGGGGGGACCACATGTATATACATATAATGGGCCATTGCAATAATTCTTTCCTATATGAATTATCAGTTTAATTTGTGATGTTATGATGTATTTTCAAAACAACACTTTATACATCGTAAATCCATTGCTATTTTGGTGTCACCTTTTTATCTTCGTGCAATGTAAATTTGTTTTGAGTTCATTTAAAAACTATTCGCTCAAACCAATTGTTTATGATAGCACAATCTGTAAATTCAAATAAGCGTTCATTATAACAACAAATACAGGTATAATCGGGATGTGTTACGCTATATATTATTATTTGAGAATGACACTGAACATATGAGAAACTAAATTTTACTGAAATCTACCTGATTCCCGAGTAATTTGTCAACTGTGAGAAAATGAAACAGTAAGTACTCATGCCTTAATGCGATGCTTCCCCAAAGAAGATGATGAGTATAAATTATATCTTAGAACCATTTTAACAAGACCTTGGACTTTCGGTAGGACGTAACCATCTATTTCTTGCGTCAAAACAAGTTAAAAATGACGTTGGTTTCAAGCGAAATATGCACCAATTGCGTAGTCTTAGCTCAAAAGCCAGACAAATGGTCTTGATTTCAATGAGCTATGGCTGAGTGGCCAACAACGAAATACACAAGCCTACGTCACAATGCTGTTTGACACAACTACCCAAAGTCCAAGCTCTTGTTAAAATGGTTCTAATTCGATAGTACTCAAAAATGAAAAATAATGCACAGTAGTCAATCATATGTACAGTCTCGGATCTACTGTATAGACGATGTATTATCTAATTGGGATACAACATGTAGTTGCAACACACACTTTAAGATACCATTTTGTAGTCTATGAAATAATATACCCTAGACGGTGATGTAAAATGGGGAAAAGCTGTCGGGATTAGAGTTATGAGCTCGATGATTCCAACTTACGTAAATGACAAAGTTGACAAACGGCATTTATTCATATTACATGATATAAACTTCGCACGTTATACCGTTCTTAGAATAAGGTAATGACTTTAGTGTTCTGAGTAATCGATATACAAAATTGCACATTATGCAAGACGCTTAAAAAATAAACAAATCTTTCGATCATCCTGTTTATCACAAAACAGGGATTAATATTTGTGTATTGAATAACGGTTTAGGTGGACGCCCCCGGTCAATAACAGAATTGAATATGTCGTGTATTCCTATCAATAGGGGGACCACAGCTGTTGACAAAGTAAAGTCCGCTGATAAGCTATATATCTGTATAGATTTTCCTCACCTCCTGCGATTGTTTTGTTTTATAATTAATTCTATCAACCAAGGTCTTGTCAATTTTGGAAAAGACATATATGTAAGTGGTCTTCTTTCTTTTCTTTTGGATAAATTTATTATGCAATTATTGAATTATGGGGTAAATTTAATCCCTAAACCTCATAATATTAGTTGATGTAGTTTTCCGATTGCATACGTAAGTAAATAAGGATATATATATATACCGGTATGTCCTTTAAACAACGTGCATGGGAAAGGAGTGAAGACAAAATACGGTAGGTATAGATAAGTACTTCGCAAAAGGTGCACTATTCCTTAGATAAGCGCAATATTGGGACATTTACGTGGGCAGATAAAAACTTTTACCTACATGATTTTGAAAAATGCTGACATCATAATTTTTTGTGCATCGTAATCAATAAGCGGGTTGACTTTTTATTAATCTGAAAGTTATCTCTGAACGCTTAAAAGGGTAAAGTCAAATGATAATCTGTTTCAGCGGCCAACACGAAGCGTGACGATGGCGAATTAAGTGCGAGGGGATTCCAGTAACCTATACCCATCTTTATCTATATATACAAATTCGAAAGTTCTATTTTCGTTTTAATTTACCTTGAATCGGGAGCTTGATAACATTGTGCTAGTTGTACATTTAACTATCTATACCTATACACATACAGGAGAATTGTGAAAGTAACCACTTCGACGTAAGTTTGCACCTCTCTCTCATATGTTCCTACGAATTGTCAATTAATGTTAATTATCATTTAAGCATTTATAATACATATATTTGTTAAATTAATATACACTTGTTGTTGGACTATACTTAATTTTTTTTCCCATTTTCGCTATTAAAGGGTTAAAAATAGAATCTACATATATAACCAGTCTATAAGAAATTTACGCCCATAATTAAAAATACAGAGTGCCGTTAATGTTGGCATTTTAAAAAATATACGTGTATATATTCATTATCTTGTCATTCGTTTAATAAGATAGATGGTTGTTTTAATTAATTGTTCCAAGGGTTACTGTGCAAAGGTTACTGTGCAGTGTAAAGTGTGCAGTGTAAAGAAATTGTATTTACTACTGTACAATAGAACGAAGAATTCTTGTTAACATATGTACTCTAGGATCACGACACGTTTCTCTTCAAAAGGGGACCTGCATGCATTTTTTGATTTTTTTCAAGGGGTGGTGGTGGGGTGGTCTTTGCGTAAGAATTGTTGATAGATACGTTCAGTTCAAGACGAGGTCAGATGAGGATCTTAGAGTTCCCTGCACCCTGTCCACCCTGGCCGTTGTAATTAATCTGCTGTTGTTTATCCGGGTACACGGGTACATGTCAACATGGCCAACATACATTTCGCCCTCCTATCGACATGAACTATACACAAATCATCAAAGACTTCTGTGTTTGCTCTTTCTCGCCATTCCAAATTTCTCAGCCCACCACTTAAATTTAAACAGTGATAGTCTTACCAAAATATGTAGTGTTTCTCCAAAGCTATGACAATGTTCTACTGTCGGTCGAGAGACAGACCTAGCTATGCTTCGAATTTGGTTGGTCGATATTTTTGGTGTACAGAATTTCAAAGACGAGCTTCGGTTGTGAAAAGTATATTAATATATTTCTACACAAACATAAAAAGAGTTGTATGGACCTCGGATCCTCTAATCACTATCTCCCAGTCGATACTGGAAGGATGCACACTATCTCACTCAGTGAAAGTGTTTTTCGACTCCC
>WFKH01011581.1:50533789-50556132 GCA_016163765.1 Magallana hongkongensis | reverse complement strand
CCCCCCCCCCCCCCCCCCCCCGAAATAGGTAATCGATGATATCATATAATAATAAGTGCATACAGTGACCATCAATCCTAAAACAACAGGAGTTATAGAAATTGTTTTGTAATTGATATACCCTATTGCCATTACAGATAAATGTAATCCACCCAACCACACCCCTCCCACGCCTTATCACGATCGATATAGTTCGCGTGTATAAAAGTAAATGATATATCTCGTTCATGCGTAAGTGTTCTGTAAAATTTAACATAACTGTCTGTATATGTTGTCAGATGTTATTCTTTGTTCAATGGAAGGAGGGGTTGTCGACCCTACCACATTTCCAATTGCAGTTGGTTTCTTTCTCCCAAATGCACTCTGCGTTCGATTTTAAAAAGAAATTTTGTACCTAGCAGATTGTTTGTATTTCGTGTAATTTTAAAGAGTTGTTATGCTCTTTTTTGTTTTGTTGTCTGATTGTTTGTTTATTTTTTGTTTTTGTTTTTGCTACTGAGTCTCTTATTCGAGGTCAAAGCTTACGTAGATGTGTTTACATATACAAACGTATACAAAATATAATGCATGTAGGTTCAAAATAGGGATATTTATGAACACGAATGTAAATAAAATAGTGAACAAAATATACTACTTGTAGTATACCTGTAGTTTTATAAGGAAATATTCTGTTGTTTCATAAGTTGGTAAGAAATATATTATATTTTCATTTTTATCAGGACCCGTATTTACTGAAAGATGGTTGGGTCCATAAAATAAATTAATATATCAGTATCGTTAGCGCTGATTCACTTTACCCTCGACCTTAGACCTATATTTTTATGTAATCATTTATAATACGGGTTTCGACTGATTATAGTCAATTATTCAAGATAAACGTATGTAAGACTCTCACTTAATTAAAATTACTTTATAAAGATGCAGAAGTTACTATTATTGCAAAATAATTAAATTAAGAATCCAAAACTGAAACTGACATTCCGCCTCTTAGATTTAACATTGGTCAGACACATAGCATCGGGTGGAGGGGGCAGGGTCCCTCATCCCACCTTTTCTCGCTCCATCCCCCCCGAATTAGGATTTTGAAGATTTTTGGGAAACGGTGGGGTTTTTTTTTGCATGTCAAGATTTCAGTATAAGTCCGTCCCCCCCCCCTTTCAAAAAGTTTTAACGACGTTTCGTGCTTGTTGATCTCTGCCAAAAGTGAATCCCCTTTTGGAAAAATTGTGACAATCAGTAGGTGTCTCAAATCCAACACAGTTTCAAAGTCTATAGATACAAACACGACTGGACCCGAATTTTTCAAGTTAAAAAATAGGCGTACAGGCAGCATAATTTTATGTTTGTTTTCCATAAATTATATAATCAAATATATAAGTTCAAAGTCATATAACATGCAGAGCTATAAAGTTATACTTCTCTTTGTTTCGTAGCAGTCTACTCCACGAACCAATAAACGCCACACGTGAATGAAGAAAAATATTATCTATGAAAGGATATTAGCTGTCAAAATATCCATGACCAGTTAATATACAAAAGGTTAAAAAATGAGAGAATATCTGGCCATTTTTCAAAGAATTTCAAATAATTGTAAATAAGAAAGGCAACAAATGCCTTTCGAATATTGGCGCGAAATCTAACTCGTCTGTTCCGGAAGCACTGGGATTCTAGATGAAATAGGCAGCACTTCCGGTAAAAGTGGCGATACTCTGCAACTTTCTATCACAAGCGATAATTGGTAAAAAGAATGGCAAGGAAAAACGGTGTTAGATCAGGTAATGTTCATTGAATCATCTCTGTGTTTTAAAACCGATGTTTACTTACACAAACATGTTGATTTAGCTACCGAGAAATTATCGTCTGTTTGAAACAGTGTTTCGCTTTTTCATAACAAGTTTGTAAGGCAAACAAAATTCGTTCGACGCACGTTTTAGTTTTTATTTTGTTTCGAGTTCAGCTTTGTTATTCTGAAATATGCTGACATTTTGGCTGAATGTTTTTGTGATGGCTACAGCGTAAAAAGGATTGTATTGAAAACCGGTTTCATGTTGACTCCCTTCATCAATGTTTACGTAACCTGTTTACACTCATTCAATAATTAGAAGTGTAGGAGGATGTTCATTACACTGATAACTCTTGTTGTCTTAATCCCCAAAAAAGAATCAAAACTTCTTAACGTATTTATTAACTTATTAACAATGTTTGGTTCATTAATTTAGCAGAGTGAAAGTTATCATGGGGTTCACAGTCTGTATCCAGTCTATCTGAGATGTTGCATACACTTCAAAGGTTATGGGTTAAGAATTGATGATGGATATTTAACCATAAGTAATAAATTTAATATGATGGTTTAGTTAAATTCATTCACCTGATTCCACAAACAATTTTTTTTTCAAATTCTTGAAAATTTGGGTCGGTCGGTTGTAATTTAAAAAAATGGCTTTTATCATAAGTATTAAGTATCAAAGAAATGTCACAAATTAGTTTCTATTAATTGCCCCAGGTTCCTGTTTCCATCTCTTTCATTGCTTATCTTAATAAAAACACTATACATGTATCATGAAATAACAATTGAAATCATAAAGCAAAAATTCAAAGATTTATTGGTTCACATGTCGCCTCTTTTTACTGGGGGGAAATTGACACATGAAAATTTTAAAAATCTCTCATAATACCTGGTTTAATTTAGAAATGTGCATTATTTGGATACTTTCATTGTATTGTACTTGTAATTTGTAATGCAAAATCACTGTAGACTTTTTATTTGAAGCTGTTTATTGTAACCTGAAGCGTTAGAGGGGGTGTTTAAAAACAAAATTCTTGGACGGAATTCATGATGTACTATACATTTTGAAATTAATGTGAACTGGAAATTTTCTTTTTTTGGTGTGGTTTTTAATGATATAAACCTTTTAACTGTATTGAATGAGTTAGACTAATGAAGAGAGCAATTCAACTGTGTCATAATTTTCTGACCTTTATCTTCCTTGCATCCTTGACCTTACTATTCTTGCAGTTTTTAGCTTAGTTTTTCGACACTTTTCAAGCTCTTTTTATCAAAATTAAAGCAAAACTGCATATCGTCGAAACAAGAGCAATTTAGTTTTGATCTTGGTTTGCAGTATTCCTGATTTTGAATCTAGCTACTTTTCTAACTATTGGTTTAAGATATTTTTATAAAATTGATATTAACAAGATATGTATTTTGAAAGCAATTCAATTATGTCATATTGAAACCTTGACTTTCCAAATGACCTTGTCTCTAACTTTCCTTAATTTGCATTTGTATATCTTCTGTCATAATATTTTACTGTTTAATGTTAACTCAGACCTGTTACATCATTTCATATGGACATATTTCTAGTTTTACAGTGCTTGGTTCAATTTTTCAGCCATTAATGTATAACAATTTTTCATACAAACCAGTTCTCCTAAAATATTATTAACTTTCAGCAAGTTACACTGCAGAATCAGTCTCTTTCAAAGACAAAAAGTGATTATCATTTTTGGGGGGAAGGGGGGGGAGGGTGGTTATACAAAAAAGGACATTGGTGCAGATATTCCAAGCACAGGCACACAAACTTTGACGGAAGTTGACATAATTGCGTCATACTTTGGGTAATCCCTTCCAAATATAGCACTGATACAAATATTCAAAAGGCGTCAATTTGGAATTCGATCAACATACAAGTTAAAATTAAGAAAAGGGATACTATAAACAGTCAATTATAATTTTATTACACAAAGTTTATATAAACATGTTTATAAATGCATTTATTTTGAAATATTGAAACAAACACACGGTGCAGGGAAATCTCATTTATATATAGGTGACAACTTCCATCTACCCTTTAGACATTTGTTGCATATCCAAGGCAGTAGATGCAGATTGAGGGGTGATTTTTATTAATGACAGTTGTAATGCACCGTTTTGGTTGAATTGGTTGTAAGCTTAGATGTTGAATGACCGATCGGGAGATGAAGAGGATCGCAAAATAATTTTACCGATGAGTTTCAAGCAAAACTTCCAGCTGATGTGACAGTTTGAAATAAATCCAAGATGGCGGCGATGGGTACCTTGTGTATCATTAGATATAGGGTATTTATTTTTATTATGAGAAAAATATATAACGTCAGGTGCCTGTGATTCCAAGCTAAATCAATTATACTCTTAACATCAATTCTTATTAATCATTCAATTCAGTAGATATACTTGTTAAATTTTATATGATTTATAATGTACATATACTAGCTAGACAGCTTAGACTAGTGTACATGAGACACATTACATGTGTACATATTGGCTTTTCTGTGAATTGGACTTTAGATCACATGTTTGTGTGTTCTATTTGAGCTCCTGCACAGAGCACACGTGCTACCTGTGCCCTGTGTTAAAGTGTGTTTTTGTGCCTTCCCCTCTGCCTAAACATAAATATTTCTTACCCTTCAAACAAATCTGGATTACATGTATGCTGTGCAGGCTATCTGTCAAGCTGTCACCATTACAAAGATCAGCTGGGGATTTTTATTTCCTTCTCATGAAGAAAAATCAACCATACCCAATAGCAAATTTTTTTCAAATTACTTGTCAATAAATACTTTAAAGATTTTTGTTAAAAGTGCTGCATGCATAGAAAATGGTTGGAAGTGACGTACATATTACTCAAGGTGATCAATATACCATTGAATTAGCACAGCCATCATTGTGTGTTAAACAAATGATGTGGCATTTTTCTTCAGATATATGTACAAGTGGTTTTAATATTGATTTTCAGGCCAAATGACCAAGTTCTAATGAAGATCAACCTTCTAATCACCTTAAACTTTTAAAACTTAAAAGCTTTAACTAATTAAATTTCAAAGGTGCAGTTGCAAGATTTAATTACAACTGGAGTTGTATTTGGTTTATTTTGAAGTTAGCATTCATGTATATGAAAGGGACTTAATCAAGATCAAAAGAGAAGTATAATGTTCATTTAAGTACTGTCAATAAATTTAAATTTGTCAGTATGTCAAATGATAATTTCAAGCTATAGTACTGGTACTTTACATTTGGGATGAAGTGCAATGACACAGCATTTGATAAATGCATACCAGTACGTCATATGGTTACAAAAAAACCTGAAATTGATTGATGATGGATTCTGTCTTACGGGTATTACTGTTTTTATTTCATTGTCAAGGCCTGTGGTTTTGTGAAGAAAGGAAAAACAGTAGTTGTATGTGTATTTTTTATTTGATGGGTGAAAATAATATAATTGTTGACTATTTGCATTTTGCAAACAGCATAGTTAAATTAATTAAATTAAAAGAAACAGAAACATGAAAACTAATTTTTAACTTATAATACTTCTTTATCACTGAATTACTCTTTTCTCAGTATGTTTCCTTCTTCAGAAACCTGTAACATTACATACAGGTAACCTGATTTACTAATCTGACCTTGACCTAAACCTAACACAATCTGCCACTAGTTTTACTGAAAATCCAGTAGAAGACATTTTCAGTATTGCAATATGTCTCCATACCATGTGTGAAACACTCAGGATGCAAAAAGTTTCTGAGAAATAAATTCCATGTGTGCATGTAACATGATTTGTTCTTCAGAAATGCACTCTCTTGGTTGATTGATAAGAATTTTACTGCTCTTAGCTCTTTTTTTTACTGAACGTTCTCAAATGACAAGCATCATACTGCATTTGATTTTACTGAGAGAGGAAATGGTATGGTTTGCATTTTTTAAAATTTTTGTAGAGTTGTTGTTGAAAAAATTGTACAAGGATCCTTTTCAGTGGCATTCTTGAGTATGTGAACAACTCATTAATTTGTACTTGACATAAATTTTACAAGTGTTTGACCTCAAATGTTCTTTGTGGAAAGTTTTCTTTTTCTGTGTTACCATAGTAGTGTTGAGTTGGCACTATAAGTAAATTTCTCTTTCCAAATGGCTTGTATATATTTTATGCATGTAGGGTATTTTATTTGAAGTCAATAGCTATAGTGACGTTAATCAGGAAGGTAGTGGGTTCCCCAGCCTTGTGGTTGGTTGATTACTTTGTTTACTCGTATATATATCAGAATACAGGTAGCATTTCTATTGGTGTGATCAGTTTAACCAAAACTTCCTGACCCAATGTTAGCTTAGGTATACAAAAGAAATGTACATTGTATATTTCTTTATTCATAAAAATTTTGGAACTCGCATTGGCTATGTATATGTATATGCAAACAACCATCACAGAACTATAAACTCTAAGTTTTGTTTTTAGATATTAAAAATGAAAACATAACTTGCAGCTTAAAAATATCTTAGATTAAAGAAATAATTATATTTATGACTTAAAATGGTGCATTTTAAGGGGTTTTTTTCTGAAATGATTAAAAGGATTTTGTATCAAGGAACAAAATGGTACAGGGTATTTTCTAAGCCATCAACAATCTATAAAAATTCTATATCAACTTCATGTACATACTTATGTGCAAAAGCAACTTTTATAAACACCAAATTTTCTACAGTTTTGTGATCAATATGTGTATTTTATTTTCACATCTCATTCAATCATGAAAGATCTGGGAATGATAATTGATTGCTAATTTATTTAATAATTGAGCTCCAGTACAAGCATATTGCCATCCAGTGACGTTGATAGATTCATTTTGCATGCATGAGTTTGTAGACCAAAGACCTTAGAGTCCGGATGGCGATGATCAATGGTGGCCTTTCTCCCCTTCGTGTCAGATAAAGCTGCTTAGAACAAAACTAGCCTAGCAAACACATTGCAGAATGATTTTTTTTATTATGTTACATGCTACAGAGAATGAATTTATACAACAGCTGCGGACATAAATGAGATGAAGTGAAAAAATTCATTGAACATTCATTGTGTCAAAAAAAATCAAACCTTAAAAAAAACCCTATTTTAAAGATCAGTATAGTGTCGGCAGGATTGCTTTAATATACCAGTATTAAAAGACATTGTGTAAAACTTGACAATGACAACACAAGAATATTTAAGTTTCTCTTTCTTATTCAGAAAACTCAGGAACCATTCATTTTGATACAAGAACTAAAGCAGTAATGGCAGAGGTTTCTTCAGCTCAAGAAAATATAAAGGAAAAGGTGTGTATAAATATGAAAGTGGTTCAATGCTTATGTGTTAAAAAAAGTAAAATAGAATAGATTTCTTTGGGAACATTTTATTTTCATCTAAAGATATTACAGTTCACTTCACCGGTAAACAAAAAAACCAGAAAAGATTGAAAAAAACCCCACCCCTGAACATGACCAAGTACATGCTGCCATGATTATTATTTATATGGTCATACAAGTCAATAGAGATATTATACATGTATATAGTTATATCATGTCCATCAAATCTGAAAGGACATTATTAGTTAAATGTTCATTTCAAACTTGAGAAGTTTACTTACTAAGTTTTAGAAGTGGATGGACCAACAAAAGGGGAGGAGGTTGTGGTTGGGCATTCTTTAGCATTTGAAAGTGGCCCAATTATAGAATGGTTTATGTGTGACCTGTATTAATAATCAAACACTTTCTAAAAATGAATAGAGAAAGGAGTTGATTAATTTGATGTAAAAAATTCTGACGTAAGGAGATGTTTCATGCTAAATCATTTTTTGTTTGTAAATGCCATGAGTGTTTTGCTATTTCAGGTTAATGCAGTAAGAGAAGTTATTACTGGAAAGAGCAACAATGAAATCATTTTAGTTCTACAGTACTATGAGTATGATGTTGCCAAGGCTATTCAGGCCTATTGTGATGGTAAGTTCAAAATTGCTCCTTGAAGATTACCACATACCTTAGAGTTATTATTTAAGCCAATCTCAGAAATCTATCAATTATAATCATTTTATTTTTTTCTTTAAATAGGGTAGACAAGTACAGCAGCTTTAATAGTTTATAAAGAAAATTGAAATATCACTGTAATGATTTCTCGTTTCAATTCTGATGATGCCCATTTTTTGCCGCAATGCACATACATTTATATATTTATATTGTTGATATTGATTTTATGATGGGAGACAGTGAGTTAGCAGCAAGTTTGAGCATGAATTTTTGAAGTGTTTTGAAACCTAGATAGTTGTTAGATTAGGTAAAAAAAATTGTCAAGATAGAGAGTGATATTAAACGCTAGGGTAAATCATATCACACATCAACCTGAAACTTAAACTTACAATCATAAAAATTCACATATTTTTCAAGAAATCCTTGCTGATACTTGAAATTATATATCAGTTGTCTGGTAAAGCTTAATCCATAAAAAAACATTTCTTTTACAGATGGTGCAAAACAAGCTCTAAATGAGTGGCATTGGTCTGGGAATAAGGTATTGATAAATGTTTTGTACCATAAAGGTGTTCAAAGCCTGTACACCATGCATTTTCATAATGAGAGACTGATTGTGTGTGTGATCAATATTTAATTTGAGGTATCTAGATTTAGTTTAATTAATTGATTTTATGAGCTAGCAGGTGTATAGTCCTATATATACTACTTCGATGAAAAATTCTTATCTCTTGATGGATTCTCTTTATACACTTGTTACATAAAAAATGATGACGAGGCAAATTTTGCAGACCATTAGAAAATTGAAATAATAAAACTGTAATGATGAATGATATTAGCAACCTTTTTACAAGTATATATAAGGGTCCTCTACACCTTTTGACTTAACTTTAAATGTATACTTTGTCACAGAATGTTGACTTAAGGTATCCGACCCATATTAGGACCTAATTTTTCTTACCCTGTATATCCATCATGTATTAAATACTCTGATATTATTTCAAAGCTTTTTAGAGTAGAAAAAGATTTACCGAGAGAAATTTTCAAAAATATTATTAACTAAGCAGTAATTAATTAATGAAGATTGCATTAAGGTCTATGGGGACAAGCACATTTTTTAAAATAAATAAGTAAATACTAAAAAATATCAATAAATGCTTTGGTGAAAAGATGAATTTAATCCTTAGGAGTAAAAAAACTATTTTAAATAAATTTTATACCGTATATATTTTTTTAAAAATTGATTCTTATAGATTAAAATCAAAGGGGGACAACTCTTCAAGAACAGGAAAAGGTCATTTATTAGGACACATTCCACTCCTACATACTGATACTTAAACATGAAAATTATGTCCAAGTATACTAAGTATTAAGCCCATACATATATGTTATGCATCCAGATTCATTGAATCTGGGGCTATTATGGATCGGATACCTTAATGTACAGAGATTCAATTGTAGCAAAAAGATAAAGTTTGTTAGCTCAGTGATTACATTTATAATCACTTAAGTCTGTCCTAGGTTACCGTTTCCATCACTTTTGTTCATTTTTCTTAATAAATGCACATACGGTTGACTACTTGTCAGTGAAAAACAATTGAAACCAATATATGGCAAAAATTCGAAGACTTTTTTCACACATTCCCTCTTTATACGAGGTGAAATTTTTTTCTTGTTGTTGCTGTGTATTGAAACCTGAAGTAATAGAGGTTGCATTTCAAAACAGGAAAAAAAAAAATTCATTCTAGTAGATGAATGTAGTTTGGGCACAAAGGTATTTATGATTATCGAAATTTTAAGCAAAAAGTGTTGGAAACAGAAACTTGGGACAGAATATAATCAGTTAAAGTTTTGCATGTTAAGTTGTATTCAATATATTGACATGATTTTATTACTGGTAATTATTTCCACCAAAAAATGATTGATTTTTTAGCTCACCGAGACGAAGTCGGGGGGAGCTTATGCTATACCCTCGGCGTCGGCGTCGGCGTCGGCGTCCGGACCTGGTTAAAGTTTTTGTTGCAGGTCCTGTATCTAACTTATTACTTGTCCTATCTTCACCAAACTTGCATGAATGATGCATCTGGACCTACTTATGGACTTGAGAGACTTGGATGCTGAATCTGGGCCATGAATTTCAGATGTTGGAGGAGGTTAAGGTTTTTGGAGCAGGTTAAAGTTTTTGTTGCAGGTGCCCTTTGATAGCCATTTCTAAGTTACTACCGCTCCTAACTTCACCAAACTTGCATAGATGGTGCGTCTTACGATACTGATGCACCTGACAGGCTTGAATGCTGAATCTGAGCCATAGGTTTCGGATGCTGGAGGAGGTTAAGGTTTTTGGAGCAGGTTAAAGTTTTTGTTGCAGGTGCCCTTTGATAGCCATTTCTAAGTTACTACTGGTCCTAACTTCACCAAACTTGCATAAATGGTGCGTCTTACGATACTGATGCACCTGACAGGCTTGAATGCTGAATCTGAGCCATAGGTTTCGGATGCTGGATGAGTTTAAGGTTTTTAGATCTGGTTAGTTTTTGGAGCAGGTGCCCTCTGATGATTATATCTTAGTTATTACTGGTCCTAACTTCACCAAACTTCCATAGATGGTGTGTCTTATGATACTGTTGCACCTGACAGGCTTGAATGCTGAACCTGAGCCATAGGTTTTGGATGCTGGATGAGGTTAAGGTTTTTGGAGCAGGTTAAAGTTTTTGTTGCATTTGCTGTTTAATAGGCATTTCTAAGTTACTACTGGTCCTAACGTCACCAAACTTGCATAGATGGTGCGTCTTATGATACTGATGCACCTGATAGGCATGAATGCTGAATCTGAGCCATAGGTTTCGGATGCTGGAGGAGGTTAAGGTTTCAAGAGCTGGTTAAAGTTTTTGGAGCAGGCGCCCTCTGATGATTATATCTTAGTTATTACTGGTCCTAACTTCACCAAACTTGCATGGATGGTGCGTCTCATGATACTGATGCATCTGACAGGCTTAAATGCTAAATCTGAGCCATAGGTTTCGGATGCTGGATGAGGTTTAGTTTTTTGGAACAGGTTACATGTTTTATAGATAATAGCTTTCATAATTGATTTAACTATAATATAAATGAATTGCAGAGGTAGCTTCAGATGCAGAGCCTGATCTCCATTATCAAGGATGCTAAAAAATTCTCCTACCTCACTCAAACCTGCATGATGGATGTGTTTGTTGATAAATGATATAACATGATTCCTATGATATAGTATTCTATGATATGATACACTATTGTTTTATATGATACAATGTAGTATCATACATTATATTGTAAAAAGTTATATGATACGATCTGATATTGTATCAATTTTTTATAATATGATATTGTATTATGATATTGTTATGTATAGTATTGTATATTATTATACAATATTTTAGAATATAATATTGTATAATATATTATTTTATCGAATGATATTGTTTCATATTATATTGCAATATATGATATTGTATCATATGATATGTTATTGTATAATATCGTATCATATGATACAATATTGTATAATGTGATATTGGTTTATATAATATATTGTTATAATACATGAAATTGTATTATATGATATTATAAGATATTATATAATATGATATTGTATCATATAATATTGTATTTTATGAGATAATATTGTATAATATGATATTGTTTAATATTGTGTTATATAATATATTACTATATCAGATGATATTGTATCATATGATATGATACAATGTTTTATCAAATAATATTGTATCATATGACACAATATCGTGTATCAAATATGATACAATATCATACAATACAATATCATACTATATTATACAATATAATATCATATGTTACAATATTGTGATGTATTATGTGATATGATATAGTATCAAATAATACTATATTGTATTTATATTAGATATTATGATATTGCATTATGTGATTAAATACAATAATGTATATCACGATATAATATCATATTATTTGTTACAATATCATATTGCATCATTATTTATTACAGTATTATATTGTATTAAATGATATATATTGTAAGTATCATTGGGTGCAATATCATATTTTATATTATTGTATTGATAAACATTGTATCTTATAATATTGTATGAAATGAACATATGATTATCATACAATTTTTTAACATATGATATACGATATTGTGTCAAAACAGTATCCATGAATATCCAAGATCATTAACTATAATTTTCATATAATATGATAAAGGTGGTTTTATAAAGGTGATGCTTCATAAAGTTAATGCCTTGTCTCGGTGAGCTTTGTAATCTGTGATTACCTATGTTTCTTACCTGGAAAACTGGCAAAGCTTGACATATCTGAAAAACTTTTCCATAATGTGTTGAACCATCAAATCTATTAAACAAGATCATTTTTAAAATCATGCCCCCCTCTACTTATTGCAACAAGAAACAAAAAACGAATAGAATTTCAAGATGTCAACTTCATTCTTTTGTGCAGACTCCCAACAAGAAGAAGAAAAATAAAAAGAAGGCCTCTTCCAAGGCTGCAAGTGAAGATGGAGAAGCTTCACCCCCCAAGAAAGAGACCTCCTCCCCAATACCTAATGGAATACCTCTCAAGGACAGTATACCTAATGGAATCCTAGGCAATGGTGAGGTTCTATGTCTCCAGTTCACTGACTTTGTAAATTGTTAATGGATAAAATTCACATTCAGATTTCAGTACAGTTTTCTTCGAGATCTTTTCTCAACTACCGGTAAAAAACCCGCAAAATATCTTATTCCCTGTACTGTGTACATCTGTGTTATTGGATTATAAAATTTAACATTTCCAATGTTCATGCAGGGTTAATAGTTGGGATATCAATATTTTTACATTTCCATTACACAGAAACAGAGATCTCTGCATTAAGTAACACAGACAGTGAGCTGACAGGAAGAGTTCAGGCATCAAATGCTGGTGTACAGGCAGCTAGTGGGACAACACCAAACTCCAACACCGAGGCATCATTCTCAAATTCATCCCCATCCAAACAGCAATCACCACAGCCTCAAAGGCAGCAACGCACATCTAGAAACTCACCCCCAGTGTCATCAGCACCACCCCAGAGGGCTGGATCCACCCCCCAACCACAGCGGCAGCCCAACAGTCATCACCATGGTCGACAACGAACACATTCTGGTGAGCAGCAGCCAATTCTGGTCAAGGAACTATTAATTTACAAATTATGTTTAAGTAAAATTTCTTAAGAAAAAACTTGTATATTTAAATGATGCTGTATATACCTGTACTATTTCTAAACAAAAAAGCTTGAAATGATGCTATACATACCTATATATACTAATTTTTGGAAGCCATAAAGTAAAGCTAAGTGTCTTGAATATTTCAGGATCCCATTCCCATAGACAGAGAACAGCCAGTGAGAGAAGCACTGCCTCTCAATCTGAACATAAACCAACACACTATAAAGCACACGCTGGTAAGTGTTGTACAGGACTGTCCCGAGAGTAAGAGGAATATGGTTCCCTGTTTTTAGAGAGGTTTTAACACTAACGCTCATTAAAGTTGTTAACATTTGTTTCTTGTGGCTAAAGTTGTCTTGAAATTTTTTACTGTCAAGGATCAAGGTCACTGCTAAAGAAGCAAGATTTTAATTTATAAAATTGTTTTGGTTGCAAATAAGAGATTTAAAAGCTGATAAGCTTTAAAAAAATATGAAGAACATAATATAGATGATAGATGTGTAATCAATTAGGGTTTTATTTGATTTTTTTCAGGGATTGAAAAATCAGTTAAGGATCTACACAGACAGACTGTTGCTTTGGAGAGATTTCGCATGATTCTGAATGAAGAAGTAGATAAAACTTACAAAAGAATAAAGTCAGTGTTTGAAGAAGTTAGAACAAGGTAAGTCTTATTGAAGGAGCATTTACTGCATGAGTTGAATTAATATTTAGTACAAGGTAAATTGTATGTGGTGCAGTTTGAAAAAATGTGTAGAAAATCATGCAAATTGTCTTACTGTGAAAATGATACATCACTTTCCATCAGAATTTAGATATATCAAATGTCTTATACTTGTAGTTTAAACAACAGAGAAACAGAGCTTACATCAGAAATGGACAAAGTGAAACTTGCTGCAAGTAAGTTATTGATTCATATGAATTCCGCCTGTAAAAGTATATGTATGTTTAATGATTAAAGATATATACATGTAATGATTTCTGCTGATGCATGCATTGGTAGTTACCTGTATTACTATGATCCTTTCTGTTTCTTGAACCTATTTGAGAAGTAGCAAAGATGTGAGTGTAGTAATTTGAGGTGGGAGGGGATTAAAAAATTTTGCACCAGCTGTCTTTTAAAATGAATATTTGAATTTTAGATGACATATTTGCAATGAGACAGAAAAGGGCAGTAGAATTGAAAGTAAAAGTAGATAGATCAGACAACATGAATGAACAAGAATTATCTGAACTGCGTTCAGAAATCAAGGTATGTATTTCGATTTAAATTTTCTTACCTGTACTCACGTTCATGTAATGTACACGTATATTGTATTTGTATTAACAGATCTTTGGTCAAGGTAATAATAACTGTAAAAATCTACAAACCAGAGTTAGCAATCCTGAAAAATAAAAGGTTTTAACTTTGCAAAAAACAAGCAAAGTAGCATATATAAATGACAAATTGCTAATTGCTGATCAATTGCTAATCATTGAACTGCATTATGTAATTTATTTCCTTTTGTTTCAGCATTTTATAGGTGAAAGAAAGGTTGATGAAGATTTAAGCAGAACAACAAGATTTTTATATGATTCAGATCATTTAAAAGAGGCAAGTATAATATACTTGAGTAAATTCAATATAATTCCCAAATTACAAGTTTCTTGTTTTTACTGTTGTATTATTTTCAATGCTCATTTGTTATTTTTTATTCAATAGGAAATCACCCAGTTTGGAGAGGGTAAGTTTTAGATGCAGTGGATTTGCTCTGTACACTTTGGTGGATGTAAGAATTCTGCAATAAATTTGATAGAAATTTTGTTTTGGGAAAGTTTAAAAAAAGTAGTTCTCTTTTTTCAGTTGTTCCTGTCAAATGTACCTACTCTCCTCGACGTCCCTCTGTCAGCTCTGTGGCCAGCAGTGGCCCTGAAGAGGTGGACAGCCTGTCCTCATCCCTCAACAGTCCGGCACCGGTGGTAGTAGGTCAGTACTGGTAGAACATTCTCATCAACATGCTCATTTTTTAATGAATAACATCCATTTACTAATATTAGATTAGAGATTGATATACAAAGTAAGAAGTTTTCCTTGCTCTGTGAATTTGTAATGCAAATAAAAGAAAATTTGCCAATTTTTATTAATCTGCGCAACAACATCTGTTCAGATAATAAAGGTTTTGCAATCAGTATGTGCAAGCTATGTCAACAAAATACATGTGTTTGATTTATTATAACAGACTCGGGACATGACACCAGTCATCAGACCTTTGATGCAAATGAAGCACATGAAGCTGCAGAACTGCAAAGACGGCTGAAAGGATCCCTACAGTTACAGGTGAGGTTTCATGATTTCTCTTTGACAAAAAAGTTTCCTTTTGGTTTATTATTGTATACACTCCCTGTAATATAATGATTCTAACTGGGGGTTGAAAGTTGATTGTCTAGAATGCATCAGTATTACCCTGCCTCCTGTATTTTGTATACTTGGATACTATTATTGTAATTTGCTTCAGTAATGCAGATTTTATATTGATCTGTATTTTTGGTTATCTGTGTACTATCTTTATGTATTTTATGCTCAATTTCTTAACAGGGTTACATGAAGCCTGAGGGAAAAAGAAATGACCAAAACCATTTTTCAAGCAAGTCCAGCCCAACATCAAATCATAACCACATAATCAGTGAGTTTTACTTAAGTTTTCTTAACAAGGAAATAGTTTTAAGATGTTTGAAGATGAAAATTAAGTGATTTTTGATATAACTATCTTGTGTAGATGGTAATGCCGATGTGTCTCAGAAGAAATCTGAGGAAGAGCCTACCACATTGAAACCCAGTGACAACAGTAGTTCAAAATCATCTCAAAGCAGTCCTGTTAAATCAGCCTCTAACTCTGAAGCATCCAGGAGATCTCAATACTCTGGTAGGGGTAGAGGAAGGGGAGGTAACTACAGGGGTTATCCCAGAAGTCCCAGAAAAGATGGTGGAGACACCTACTACAGAAACCAGAGAAATTATGAGAGAGGTGGATATGGGAGAAGAGATGAATACTATAGTTCCAGACGAGACAACGACAGAAGAAATTATCGACCAAGAGAAGATTACCCCAAAAGTGCCCCTCAGAGACAAAGTTATTCTCGCAATGAGAGACCACAGACAGCCAAGGAGAATGAGAAACCAAGTCCTGCAAGGGAAAATAAGAAGGAATCAAGAGGAGAAAAGGATTTGAACAGTAAACCTCAGGAATGAATGAATATATTCAGTTTACACCTTTCATTTGTTTTTCTAGTCTCATTGTTACACTCTTGTTTCAGCTCAAGTGATATTGTATGATTACTTAATTTTTGAAATTGTTACTTGTTTAATCAGTGGTAAGAATGAAACTGTTTGGAATTTTTAGCATGAGAGTAATTAAAAGATATGTACATTGTGAACCCAGTATCAACTGGTATAGTAGTCCATGCATTACTACTGCAATACTACTGCAGTAGAGTGTAGTCATTGGTGATAAATGTCTGAAATGGTATTGTAAGTGTACAATATATGTGGATGCTATTTATTTTTCTCAAAATGTTTTTTTTTTAGACAGAAACTTGTTAAATTGTTTATTAAATTTGTGATAAAACCTTGTTACTTAACCTTGAATTTCACCCTGTATATTGTCAATGATTGAATCTGCCATGAATTGTTTGTAATGTACATGCATATGTATATATATAACTAGTATCGATATACTAGTTGTGTTTAATAGATGGGTGTAAAATTGGTTGTACAATGCACATCAGTATTGAAAAAAAAGTACACTGTATAGTGCTAGATCAAAATCATGTGCTTAAACTCATTTTGGGCAATGGTTTTTGTATATAGTTTTCACCTCATCAGCAATTTGGAATGAAATTCAGAAGCGCAATCTTTTTATTTTTTTTGTGTTTGGATCTACTTACTATTAAACCATTTTTTCTATGTTATACATGTATTGTATTATTGTAGTATGCAGATGTCATAGTTAATTTCCTTAATTAAGGGTGACTATGTTTGCCTTGTTGATGAGCTTTGATAATCATTTGACACAAATTTATTTTTTCCTTTTGTCCTTTGAAAGTTTTCAGTATTTTTTTTCCATGAATGGATTGTAACTAAAAGAAACCATGTGGTGTCCGACAATGGACCTAATATTGATGCTGTGATTTTATTGGTTACTGATATGTCAGACAATCACTACTTGATACCAGAATAAATTTATCCTGAAACTCTGCCATCCTGAGAAAATTCTGCATGGATTTATTAATTACATCTGTACATATAAAAAACCATAATTAAAATTGCCTAGTATAAATGTGAATTTTTTTATTAATTGAATTTATTGACAAAAAATGCAAAAAACAAAGTATGTGTAACGAAACTGTGTTGTAGTGTCACATACATGCTATTCAGCAACATTTTCATGCTATATATACATGTAAAAGTTTAATGTTGGATCGTATTTATTACTGATCATGCATTGAAACATTTGTCGTATGAAAACTGAAAAGTGTTATGATAAATATTATTGTTTCTTTGTTTGCTAGTTGAGATAAATCTTTGATCATGGGCAGAGAATACATATTTATTATTTATGTTTCCTTATCCTGGTGAATTTTTAGACAATGCAAATTGAATCGTAATTGAATTGCATGTAATTAGCATTTTGTATCACTTGTGTACATACTTGTAAAATCACTTCTGAAAGGATCATTAAACAAAGACATAAAATCTGTATATTCTGTAACTGGTGCATCTCTTGCTAATGAAAGTGCATAACTTCTGGTAACTTTTGTGTCTGAACATTTTTACTGTCTCAAAATATATGCATCTCGTATAAGAATTAAGAAATTATTTTTACAAAATGTATCGTGTATTTGTAGATAAACAACGATTTGCTTTTGATGTGCTTCAGAGTCAAATGTTGAATTGGGTTTAAGTTTCATTTTTATTATATGAAACCTAATGTTTTATTTAGGCTTTAATGGACCTAGCAAAATCTTATATGTTGTTTATCTTTAAATGTAGCAAGTATTAATTTCCTTGAATTAGGTTTTGTTTCTGCATGTTAGGACAACAGGTACTCTAGATGTACCAGGCATAGTTTTTTGGCCCATGGCTTCTTATTGATTTTTTCCTTTTAATGACTTTGCTTCACTTTTCCAGTTTTCTTCTTTTGAATTATACTTAATCAGTGCCAAACAAAAACATGTAAAAATCCATCATTGATCTGTAAAGTTTATGTTAAATTGTGTCTTGTTACTCTATTCGAACACTAGTGATCAAATACAGTGTTCTAATAGATTCCGGGTCCTCATATTACAATATTTTCTTATTTGTATTGTCTCAGAGTAACATTTAGTCCTGAATATTTATCTTGGAGATGAAAGTAATGGCAGTGGACTTGATTTTACAAGCATACAGTCTTTTAAAATTTAATTTGTCTTTTCTGAACAGTAAGATTATATTTATAGTATGTTTATCAGACTAAAGTGACTTCATTTTCTGTTAACCAGTATTACACAGGGATCATTTGCTATCTTTTTATCTCCGATATATAGGTTCATCATGTTAAGTACATGTACCTTTGTAAACAACTGTACTGTTTCAAGTTCTCTCTTTTCTAAACACAGAGTTGTGTTATTTATTGTTATTAAATTTTTCAGGTAGGAAAAGTATGAAAAAACAGAGGGTTTCATGCAGTATTAACATTTATTTACAACGGGCAAATAGAGAACTTTTGACTTCAACATGATAATGATTTTTCCCCTTTAAAATGAATAAATGTTAAAATGTTAAAGCTTCAATATATTCATGAAATATTTTGTTTGTTGATTTTTTTTTCTACTATTTCATTATCATTTTGCTTGATTTGTTCATTTGAATTCTATGTATACCTTCATGTACTTGTCATAGTAGAATGATCGTTGATTTGTTTGCTACCAGCCTACCGCTGTTTGTCGCTTTGTTTTTGTGTGCAGATCAATTCACCACTGGTCCATTTGATGGTTACTAGTCCACAGTTTTACTGCTACTATTCTGTTGAATTCGGTTTGGGAAGTTTGTTTAAAGATTCAGATATTGACTGTTTCAATCCTATAATGATAAAATTGTACTCATGATATATATTATTATATATGCATAGATATCTATATAGATCTATTATTATTAAAACATATCAACAGCAATTATCTTTCTTCTATATAAATCAATAAAATGGTTAGGAATTTCCAGGAAGGTAAGGTCAGAAATGCATATACATATTTTAAACTCGCTTATAAGTCAGCTAAAATTTATTAGGGTTATGCTCTGCCGGCGCCCTATAGTTATCAGTTTGCGTCAGTTCTCTAGATCATTTATTCTATCCCCTTGGTCCAATCTGGCTCTTCTGCCACAGAGTGCCCTTAACGAAAGTGATTGCAGTGACCTTGAACCAAGTTTCTATATAAAAGGTCACGGTCAAAGCAAACCTAACTCCTAAAACCTAATCCTTGTCCAGACCCAATCATGCTCAGACTGTACCATAAGACCATCTGTAAGTAAGGGGTGTGCAATGACCTTAAATCAAGTGTCTATGTCAAAAGGTCAAGGTCATAGCAGATTTGTGTAAAATCACTGCGTCCAATTTTTCTCCTTTTGGCCCTATCTGCTATACTACACCTTAAATAGCTAGTTAGTTAAAGGAGGCGCAATGATCTTGAACTAAATTTATAAGTCAGGTTAAGAGGGCTCGATGGTCATGGTCATTTTAGACTGTATTAATCCATTGTAGAAGAAGAGCTCTATATAAAGATAAAGGAAAAACCCAAAATTATATATATTTTATCTATACTGAATAATGATTTATAGCTAAACAAATCATATCTTAAACTTTAAGATAGATCTGATGGTTAATTTGTTGACCATTCAGTCCCCTGAAGGTCAAAGCAAAGTCTCGTCTTAATGTCCTTTATTAAGGAGGGGTCCTTTGAAGATGGTCACTATCCCATAGGTATCTAGTTTGCGCAAATTTCAGTTACATTTTTGTGTTTTGTGTCATTTCTTATAGGTGCATTTGTTTTGCAGAGTTTGTGTTAGGAATACATGTGAAACTTAATGTAGCAGAAAATATTGCACTGGCAAAGCAACGTGGTCTGTGACCTCGTATGCTTTTACAATTCCCTTCCACCAGTTTCACAGTCCAGAGGAGACTGGTAACCTAACTTTGTCGAAAATCACACGAACCCATAGCCTTTCTGTTGATACTCATGTTAGCCATGATAAGGAGATAATACACGTGTCTAATTTGCCTGGTATTTTGAGACCCCTATCCTTGACGGCCGCCAAACTAGGTCGGCCACGATAAGTACATAAGTCATTATTTTAATGTGCAGCTCCTGTTTACACCTTTACAGAGGCATAGTTACTACTTCACTTCGTCCTTTACTGTATCTGCCTGTAGTATCAAACCTCAGCAATGAAATAAATTTACATATTATATTAAACACCGACAGAGATATTGCATGTTACATCGTCCATGTGGCAAACAGTTAACGGTTAAGTCGTAATCTGAGTTTTGGAACTTGCAGTCTATTTGTTTATTCAAATATTTTGTTTTAGTGTTTGGTTGCTGCTGTTGGCTCAAGGTCAAGTGTTCGGTACGTAAGAAACCAACGTTGTCGCTTATTAAAAAAAATCCACCTTCAGTAAAGAAGCGATAACAAGCCAAGTTTGTGATCACATGGTTTTGACACATTCTGAGCAGAAATAAAAAAGGGGGATGGTATATAGTATTATGCTATATACATCTCTTTTTTGCTCAGATTGTGTCAAAACCCTATGTTCATGTGTGTTGTTGATGAGTGACGGATTTGTATATCTGTGCTCAAAGTCAACTAACGCGATTTTAAAACGTTCACGTTTGTTAGAAAATGTCAAAAATAAACATATACATGAAGTTGTCCGAAATAAAATATTTAATTTTTGAATTTAAGAAAATTGTTCAAATTGGTTATTTCTGTATAGATCGTGATATAGCACATAAGGTATTTCAACAGTTATATTCCTACAATTTCATTACAGTCGGTTTAGAAAAAAGGGCTGTTGTGTTATTCAGATTTCAATAATATTTTGCTTTAAATGGGTTCGCAGAATTGTACTGTAACTGTATAATAATTGAGTTTATGAAGTGTGCTAGATGTAAACGTGTAAATTGTATTCAAAAATATTAAAGAACAATAGAAATGCATGAAATTTAAAGTACATATAAAATTGCGCTATCTAGCACCTGACACACAAGTTCCGGTATAAAGTTATCGTTTCTTACGTCGAACCCCATGACAGTTGCACCTAGAGGTCAAAGGTCAAGGTAATCATTAATCTGCAATTAAGGTTGAACATTAATTGATCAAACTCCATATCAAACGCCAATCGCTGCATCCCGATGGATTGTACAGTACAGACGAAATTTCGAATTCATATATGCATAATTCGGATATGCACCATGATATCATAATTATGTATAGATAGATATTTTTAACGTGTTTGAGACAAGGAAACTGATATACATCTATATGCATGTAAATGTCAGTTGCGTCGGAAGAAAATTGAAAGTGGAGGGGGAGGGCGGGACTTATCAGAAATCTTGACAAGCAGAAAAAAAAAAGGTTATGATTATGGTTATTTATGTCGTTTAACTTTGTAAAAAAAGTAGGGGGGGGGGGGTTTTGCCCCCCCCCCCCCCCCCCCCCGGTTCCGACGCCTATGAAATGTTGAAAACGCAAATCCTGACCCACTTCTTAGGCCAAAAAAAAAAACCCACCTCATTATGATCGATAGCGTACGTAGTGTATTGTATGTATACAGGTGATATATAGCCTCTACCGGCCTCCGTCCATGTAAATGCTACCCTAAATATACGCCAATAAAAATTACTTTTTATCCTATTCTGACAGACATGAAGCATCATTTTTTTCGGGGTGGTGGGTAGGGGTCGATTGCAGATCTAGCTTTAAAAAAACCCTGACCAACCAACATTAAAAAAAAAGAAGAAAAAAAAAGTTACAAACTATGAATTTTTGGGAGGGTCTTGGATTCTGTTCAATATGTCATATTTCGTGTTTCAATAAATTTTTTATACACTGTCTGAAAAGTTCAGGGGGGGGGGGGGACTTTTACCCCCCAAAAATAAAAATTGCTACGTCGATCCTGCAGTAAAAAAAAAGTATTTATAAGTTAATTTTCAATTTCTTTAATGCAAAAAAGACCTATACGTCTTATAGCTGTAGTAAAAACTTATAAATGAGCAACACCTGTAACGGTC
>WFKH01011581.1:50496289-50531289 GCA_016163765.1 Magallana hongkongensis | reverse complement strand
TACATTTATTTATGTAATGAGTGGCTGTAAAACATACATGTATTGACATGGAAAAAATATTGTAAAAAAATTTGTTCAGATTTATCATTAACCACTTGTTTATGATCAGATTTAGAATTTACTCAAAAGATGCACTAAAGTTGTATAGTCTAGAGTATGGAATGGAGTGGTCATTTTGACATTTAATAGCATTGACATTTAGGTTTCGTGGATTAGAAACAAATATTACAAATTAATAGGTCTTCAATACTTTTGAGTAAGAGTTAGCAATTAATTTTCAATTAATATAAACAGTAACTCAAAAGGACAGTGATTTTGATGGAAGTATGTGAAGCATGTTTTGTAAATTTGTACCTGTCCCAACACTAAGACTGTGATTTGTTTTTTAGGTGGAACTGAAGGCAAGTCCCGAGGAGAACTCAGCTGCCCTAATGACGTCAGATCGGGGAAACAACAGGGGCGCTGAGCTACCACTCTCATCCCCGGTAAGTACCCATTACCTCCCCCTTCCACTAGTTGATAACCAATGCACATTGTGATGCTTATTTAGCCTTATTGTATTCCACCGACAAAAATAAATATCTTTCTGTAAGGCTAATGATTGCTTTTTAATACAGCATTTAAAAACAGTAGTTTGCATAAAAATTACTAGTTTAAACTGAAACAAACCTGGTAATTTTTCCGATTAAAAAGTCACTGCTATTTATGCAAAATTTTCTGGATTTCTTTCTGCATTTAGATTTTATTGGTATTTGGTTCATGACTTGGTCATTTTTTTGTTCAGTTTTAACTTTTTAATGAGTTAGTTTTCTTAAATGCACCAGTTTAAGTTTTCAGTGCCACCAGTGTGTCATCAGTTGAATCTACTGTATTTTAGGTATCTTGTAAATTTGTAACCCATCAAATTTGATGATAGAATGCTGAAATGCTTGTAATTCATGGGTGTTTCACCATTCTGACTTTCACTGGGGCTTGAAAAGGACATAAGTGGGTCCAGGACCCCTTTCTTTTGGGGTCATTTGTACATTCGGAGTTAATTGGTATCCAAAATATATAAGTTGCAAAATTAAACTGGAATTTTACCAGTTTTATCACTATGTAAACCTTAGCTTGAAAAATAAAGTGTTCAGCAAAATGTTTTCATTAATTGGGAGAAAAGATTTAAAATCTTAAAATCTGGTAAGCCATCAAAATAAAATTTAAAAAAAATTCAATTTGGAGTACACTTGGAATGTCTTTCATAATTTCATATACAAATTCCACAGGGCAGCATTGTTTCAGAAATTTATTAGACAGCTTATTGATATTTAGGCAATTTGTGAAGGTATATAATTGATTGTAAAGTGAATAGTTAAATGATAAGAAAGAAAAACCTGCAATGGTGAACTACTGTAATCAAGTTAACAGGAGTCTAATTGTGGAATATTTTGATACAGAGAAAGTATCACAATACTGGTAAATCACATTTCATAATTTTTGTGCAAATTGTGTCTCTTCTCTTAATGTGAAACCATCATTTAGAAAGGATACTCATTAATGTTTTTGTGTGAGTGTTTGTGTTTAAAACACTGCTTCATAATCAGAAGAAAGCTGCAGTTGAACTAATATCCAAGGTCATTTTAGGAATTCATCAGAAAATGAATTTGAGTCATCCATGACAATCATCAGATGATTTTGATATCTGAAGTGCATTATTGACAATGAGAAAATGTATATAATATCAGTTGGACTTGTCTCTTGAGATTTTTCCAGTGTTAAATGTCGAATGGTAAATTGTGCAGTGTATTATGAAGTACTACCAATGGAGAATAAGGAAAGAAAGTGAAATCACTTTTCTAGAAAAGGTTAAGACATTTTAGTCATAGGAATTTTAGAACAGACAATTGAAATTACATTGTAAACAGTGATGTTTTATGATTGGTGTGTGTATGTATATCTTGTTTCTCATTTCAAGTTCTCTGGTTAATGAAACATGTTAAGCTTCTTGTAAGCCAATATTTATATTTTCCTTAAAATTACATTCCATAATCTATTTAAAAAATTCAATAAGTATTTTTAAGCACAGCCAATTTATCATTACATAAAGGGATTTTTCTGTTATGGAGCAAACAATCATAACATCTACTCTGTAGTCTTGATGCACCTGTTGCATATACACAACTGATGAATATTCAGAATGATATCAGTTTACAACAGGAAAGGAAAAAGTTTAGATTGCTAAGCAAGGATTGTACAGGTCTTTTTATTTCTCCTGACTGTATAATGACCTTCATTAGGACTTCCTTCTTTACTTGTAAAACATTGCCAACTCAGGTTTGTTGTCTTGTATATTCTACCAAGGGTTTTCCTGGTTTATTTTTGGTTCCGTTTACCGGACCCATTCCCAATCGAAAAATCATCAATATTTTCCCAATTCAAGACCTTTTTTACTCAATCAGGTGTCCATAGATGTTTGAAAGAGCTGCTGACTTTTTTAAAGACAAAAAAGGAAAAAATATCATTGTAACAAAGTCATTAGAATCAATATTTAACCTTGCTGATAATTAAAATGCAACAAAAAAGCTTTTTTCTTCACTTTTGTTTATATTTTGGAGCATAATAATGAAACTGGTAGTACTTTTAGAATTTCAACAGTTTACGTGTCAATTTCCCCAATTCTACGGACCCTGGACCCAGTTTAAAAACTATAAAAAAAAAAAAAACCCTGTCTACATGCGACATGTTCCTTTTGTTTTTGATTGTAAAGAATCTAATACAGTCCCAATATTACTAATGTTGAGGTCATTAGGTGACATAGTTTGATAGCCACAGAAGTACATTTGATATTTGTTAATTATTATACTGGAATTTGTGACTCCTATAAAGAAAGCAAAAAGAGAATTTGGATTTTTTGTTTGAAGTTTGAAATATAATTGTGAGAGATAAGAAAATATAAATCATAATTTTTTTTTCAGTTATTGACTCAGTTCCACTAGATTTCTTTGTTGGCTATTGTAATAAATTATAACAAATTTACACCTTTTTAACAAATTTGAAGATTGCTCAGTTTTTTGAGTTGGTGGATGTTGTTAGATCAGAGTACCATTGAGCAAAAAATGGAAGATATTAGGGTAGGAAATGGCAAAATTTAAAGAATATGTTTAAATTTAGGGATATGATTGTCTTACCTAACTGGAAAGGAAGGCACCAGTCATGGTTACAGATCTAGTTCTCCTATGTCAGAAGCAGCTAAATAGAGCTGGGATTTAAATATAAGTTATCGTTCTTTGAGCTGAAATATTGTTGCATATTGATTATTTCAGTGAATCAATGTCTTTTCTGTTTTCAACTTTTGCCTGCAGAATTCAGAATTTATCTCTTCTTTTTATTCTGAATCTTTTACAGATTGAATTATTTGAATTTATTTTGAATTTTAAACATATTTTTCTATTTAAAACATGAAAGTTGAAAAAATTAATAAAAACTATCACTGTCATGATTTTATATTTAAAGATTTTTTTTTTAATATGCACAACAAATGCATAAGGATTATTTTAGAGCAGATTTAGCAGGAGTATACATTATTTGCCCCCCCCCCCCCCCCAACCACACACACACAAAGAAATTCTTATAAAAGAGAGTTTTTATGTTTGGGAAACCACCATGCCCATCCCTCTGTTCTGGAAAATTAACCTGAATCTGCCCATAGATTGCAGAAAAGGAAAATTGAACCATAGAAAATTGGTCAAAAATATATACTTTAACTTGTGTTTTGTTTAGTTAATACCAGTTTGAAATGACATAATATGTAGTTTAATTTGAAAAAAAAGTACTGATCCTCTATTTAAAGTTAACAACCTGTTATATTGTTGAATGTGCCTAATGCTTAAAATTGACAATGATCTGGGATTTGAGATCTAAAGTACAGCCTTATTGATTAGTAAAGCGAGACAATGCAGATGGTGTATCATTATGTACATGTATCATTGTGTCCAGGAACTTGCTGACAACTAGTTTTATGTCAATTTTGAAGCAATGGTTAACACATCAAGTCACATTGTTTTAAGGTTTTGGTAATGTTCTAATTTTAGAATGGGGTATCATAATGGTCCCTGTCCCTCTTGTGATAGTATTCATATGCAACTTTACAAGAACTATGCCATATGGAGAAAATATGGTTTCATATTACTTACCTTGTTATATAATATGTAACATGAATTTATTTGCTCTGAAAAAATTTGATCTCCAGATTTTATCATGGGTTATACTAAAACCTTAGGTGTGATAATATTTTCCTTGAAATGCCGTTAACTTTTCAAAGTTCCATATTATTGAGTTATATTTTGGTTGATATTGATGAAATTGAAGAGCAGGCATTTAGCTGGGGAGATTTTTTCCATCCCATGTTATATTCATGAATGAAGAGATAGATTAAATTAGGTTGATGCAATGCAACATGTCCTATTCAGAGCCATGAGCTGGGCTGAATGAAATTGTGGTTAATATGCTATGATCAATTACACATTAAAAATCAGTGTGATTATCCTGCTCATTACACAAAAAGCCACTCTGTAGTTTTGAAATCTGTCACACTTTATGATGCTGTTGGATTCAGATTGTGCAGACAAGTTTGTCAATAAGAGGCCGGAACCCTCCAGGGCCTTTCTGATAGACTGCAAGTTTTGATGGCGGCAGCTCTAAGCAGCAGCAGCGGCAACAGACGTGGGCAGTCCTTGTCCTCGTCGCAGCAGCTACCTTATGAGCAAGAGATGGGAATGTAAATCAATAAACTCGGCCTACTATTGTGGTCACGTATAAAGATAACCCCTCCTTAGGAGAAACAGTAGTTTGTCTGGCTGAAGACCATGTTGATGAAGGGAAGAAGGACTGTGGAATCAGAATAAGAGTGAAAAAACATAGGAGGAAAAAATTGTATTGAAAATTGATTTTGTAAAAAAAAAAAAAAAAAAAGTAATGCTTGGATGTTTATGAGAAGAAAAGGATTGGCCGTATCTTGCATTTATTTAAAGGGAAAGGTCAGGCAAAAGTAAAGAAGAGTTGAAATATTTATATTTACCATAAAAATAATGTCAACCACTAAATTCTTCTTAACATGATCATAATTCAGCAACAATCACTGATTGAATATCAAAGTTTGACAAAGTCATGTGAGCTGCCATTGTGATGCTCTCCACTGTTTAGAGTTAAATATGTTGTGGCTTATCATCGGGTTTTATCGCAGCATCCCGATAACTTCCAAATGTTCTGTGATGTCAGCATACCCCATTCACAGTTCTTATCAGTTCACATGTGTGGTCAGTGTCTAGCGAAGTTACACATCCTTGTTGTTTCTTAAACATCATAAATTGAATAATAGTGATGGAAAGAACATCTGGATTAAGAATTAGAAGATCAAATTGGTCATGGTCAGTTATACAACCTATCTCTCCCATATTTTCTATTGTATAATCGCAATGTTTACAACACATGCATTTCTCGGCAGTGGGCATGACCTCAAACTGTCTACAGGAACACCATTCCTCTAATGTTGGAATAATTGGACTTAATGATTTATTATCGGCAGGGAGATTTTCAACTTCTTCAGTATATTCAGGTTTAAATGCATAAGGTACTATCCCAAATATATTTTCTTGCGCCATTCTTGCAGAGTTATGTTATACAATAAGTGGGTCAGTTTATTGAAGTGGTATGCTGACGTCACAGAGATGCTATCATGGCAGCCTCCATGCGCTTGCAGGAGATTTAACACTGACCAGATAATTAAACCAAGTTTTATGGCTTAAGATGAGATCATGAGATAAAGTATATGGTGGATGTTTTAAACAAACTTTTGTTTATCTATTTCACTAGAGATGTGTTATACCTGACCTTTCCCTTTAAATCATAAGGGTTTTCAGTCATGATGCAACAGATTTCAGAGGGTAAATTTGTTTCCCACAAGACTCGTCAAGTAAAATAGCAATGTGGAAATTTGACATTTTGAAATGTTTCTAAAGATATTGCATACGATAAAATGTCAGAGAAAGACAATTTTATTCTTCGGGAAGTATTACTTTCACTCTTGCCATCCTCTTGCTGTCCATATTTGTCTGTTTTATGGCTTTCAAATGACTATTATGAGTGACTTGCATAGTTCTGTCGGCATGAATAAGTATGCATAGTCCATGCTTTGCACTAACAGTGGGCGTGATTTAAGTTCAAGTTAGTGAACATTAATCTGAATGCCCAAACCTTGACTCGTGTAAGTTATTATAGGTCGGTATTGCAGTTTCCTAATTTTTGTATTTCCTCTTAGCTATTGAATCTTAAACAGTTTTGAAAAAAGTCCATAGGATTGAAAAGCCATAGCATCAATGACTGTTTATGATGCAACTTTTCCAATGCCACAATTATTTGTGCTGATAGTGATTCACTTTCACGGTAAGCTGTTTTGGGGCCCGAAGTCTACACTTATGCATAATTTGTCTGAGTTAATGATCTCCTGTCTTTTTAGAGGGCTCTGTCAGAGGGTTAAATGATTTCCAATTACTGTTTATTGATTATGGAATAGATTCTGAAGACAAGAATATTAAATAAAAACTAATGCTGAAAAGAAATATGATTGCATAAATGATTCTGTCCATCCCACTTGATAAGCCACTTGTGAGGGTGTTGGGTAAGAGACCCCTTTTAGGGCCTTCTGATTATCCATCTAAACTGTGACAAAATGGATTGTGCAATTAGCGGATTAAGTTTATTCTTATTGATTTTGCAGACATACATTATAGACTGCACTTTGCTTCAGGGGATTTCTTTTTTGGGACTGGAATGAAATATATTTAATGTAGTTACATATATGAAATATATATACGATGTACATATGTATATGAAATCTTTAGTTTTCAGTTATAAGTTATATCTACTAATTTATAGCAAACAAAAGAGATATAATGCTTCTATACAGTTGTTGTCCTCAGTGTGACTCCAAAGGTCAGTACCCACAACTATCTTAGTACCTAAACTGTGTCACGGTCAATGGGATAAAAGACGAACTCACTGTTAGGCGAACTTGCTTAAAAATCTTGAGCTTTAATAAATCCATTTGATTGATTTTAAGAGTTTTAAAGAACAAATATTATCATCATCCCATGCACACTGTGATTTTTTTGGTGATAGTAAATGTCATAAGCCCGATAATTAGCTGTAATGATGATGAACTATAGCATCAAGAGTAAACAACTGGTGATATTTAGAATAAAAGGAGCAAGTTTGATTCAATAAATCAATTTCTACTTTTAACAGGATTCTTTAGAAGTCTTAAGTGGAATACTATGGATAATCAATGCATTAGATATTCTGCTTAGACCATGGCCCTCTTATAAGCGAGAGTTTCAAAAGAATGTGGAAGTTTAAAATCATTATGATAAACTTGATATCAAACAAATCCTCCAATTATGAATGCAAGACAAATGTATAACCTTCCATTTCTCCCTTGTTGTAGCTGTTCTTTCAGGTCTATACCTTGTTATATATAATATAGTATATTACTGTGGTAATGGTCTATAGAAGGATTTGGAGATGTCCGAGTTAGGATATCCTCTATTTCACCAATACAAAAATTGTGCTAATTTGTATCTTTAGATACTGGGACAGTTGATTATTTATATCACAAAATAATACAGTGCTTCAGACTTTTAACCCTCATGCCCAATCCAACAGTTATAATTTAATGTTAATTGTGTTTGATTTATGACATATATTGTATGGTTTATTTTATCAAATGTGAAATCAAACATAAGATCTATCCATGTGCAATTTATGTCACATCAGTGCAGTTCTGGGGTTTGGTGATTTGTTTTTTTGAATTGTTAAGTGTGATTATATTCACATTAGCATTCATTTACATAAGGAGCTTAACCTGGGGACGTTTGCTTCTGTTCTTTTTCATCATAGTTGTCAATAATTTTCTTCAACCCTTTGGGAACAATATTGGCCACAGATGTTTCTCTCTCAACTCTATTTCAAAATCTGGGAGAAAAAAATTTGATGTTGAAAATATGGGTACACTGGTAAACTTGTGATTACAATGGTGTCCTGACATCTGTAACATGGTGATAAGTGGATATGCACCGTGTACATCAGTATTAGCATTTATGTTTTACCAAAATATGCACAGAATATTTGCACAGTAATTTGAATGATGCTAAACTAATCATAACAGCCAACAAACCCTATGTTTATGCAATGATAAACTTGGTTGGATACAGATATTTTTCTTTCAATAAAAGTAAATGTATTTCTAGGAAAAGGTAACAAAATGAAAGAACATAAAAGGTTGACTGTGGAAGATATACAATGTCAGTACATATAGGTGTTGCATTTTATGTGCTCCCGATTTATCACTTTGTCATTTGCTGACCCCAGTCCATTATTTTTTATGCATGATAACATCTTGTACTCACATCAATTGGAAGATTATGAAAATTAGATATAAACAGGCAAACACCAAGTGTTGGTCTGTGTATCTGCCGTAGTTGTCGCATTCAGCTCACTGGTGACAGCCTAGCAAATTATTGATTGTTAACCTGGAACTTGCTGTAGTTGAAATACAGAGAGAACAGACGAAAAGCCTCAGATATACCTGTGTTTTCGTTAAAACATGATGTCTGAATGGAAGCTTGGATATTCTGTTCTCTGTGGCCGATTGGGCTTAATTATCAGACCTTCATTTACATAAGAGGGAATCCGTGTCGAGAGAAAAGGGCCGCATTTGATAGCATGGATAGATTCGTCAGTTACTAGGCTGTTGGTACAGTCATTTGTCTGTCAGCCAAACACGATTTCATACCATATGGTCACGTTTAGGAGGACATTTTCTAGACCTGTGCCTCTATTTGTGATCAGAATTTTATCTCTGTGATGTAATCACACAATCAAGCCTACTGTGAACTTCTTAATTGTGAAAATTGGACTTATTGTCTGATCTGGAATTGATATTTCCCTTTTTGGCCATCTGCAGATATTTTGGGTCTATAAAAAAAGACCGTTAAGTGGCTTTCCGCTTTTGTGGCTGACTGTTTCATTCAAGAAATTTCTTCAAAGGGGAAGTTCATATGGAAATTTAACTTGCATCAATGAATTGTTGTGAATTACGTAAATTTACAGTTAAATGACCATAGAGAAAATTGTTGGTCAGTGATATATATAGTATTTCAAGAAAAGAATTTTTTGTGTTTTTTCCCATATGGATATAACTTTCGGTGATATTACGTAAACAGTAAGGAGCCCTATTCATTCAAAATCTGAAAAGACAACTGAACCGCTTATCATTTAAATGTACATGAATATCACAGTGAAGAGGATGATAGGAGGGGTGAAAGTATTGACCTGATTTAAGGAACCCCTTGGATTAAGTGTTTGTTGTTATTGGTGTGGACCTTTATTACACAAATAAATGCTTCCAGGGGATGTATATTACTATTCTTCCAATTCTTTAGTCTTGTGTGTTCAACAGAACCTTGAGAAAGAGGAGGAACCTGATCCTCAGGTAAGATTGGGGGTCAGACTAAGGCCTGAAATAGCCCCCACCCCCACCAAGCCTCAAGTCAAGGGCCTTCTTATAGTAATTTTCTCCTATTACTGAGATATAGAATTATTATTTTAGAAATTCATTTATGTCTTAATGAATGAAAGTTTACATTGTATATTGATATAATGATTTAAATTTCTGAATTGTTATATTGTAATTTTTAATGTAAATTCATTCTGAAGTTGAAAATGATTGAAATTTGCTGTAGCAAGATGAATAAATGAAGTAAAAAAATTAAAAATGATTATTACAGTGATAATATCTGGACTGATAATGTCTATAAGATAATTCACAGATCTTGTATGCAATAAAACAATTTGATCTACAAGGAAGGGGATGGAAAATCCTTTCAGTCTGTTGACAAAAGTACTGTCTGCTGTGGGATTGTTATCTGTGAGATTTATTATGTTCTGCAGAACCCTCGGAAGGAACCATTGACATGGTTAGACAATTAGTTCACCTGAACATCACTTCACTCTGAACTAGTATATGCCCTGGCCTGCTTTTGGAACTGTTTCCATTATTGTTTAATATAAAGCAGACCCTGGATTGTCTTCCAAGAGAATTGATTGAAATTAATGAGGATTTTCAGTTGGAAACTTCCAAAAAATTTCTTAAGACTTTGTAATAGCATTCATCTTAATTAAGCTCAAACAGGATTTTCTTACAGAATTCTGAATTCTGAATTCTCTTTATCAAGAGTAAAGAGGAAGGATACAAGTTTTATACAGCTATGTGTTTTCCTCTAATGAAATAAATTTCTCCAGTAATCAAGGCTTGAACAAGGTTAAAGATTGATTGGAAATTATCATAGCATGCAGCTGACATGAGGGAGTTTTTGTTGTGTACTACATGTATTACATCATGTTAAGGAAGGTTTGCCCCTGCTTTTTTTAAGGACACTATCTTATAAGTGGAGCTAGAACTTCGAGCATGCCTGTCAGATATGGTATTTTATGGCACAAAATGTGAAGTCGTTAATATGAGTCCATTTAAAGGGAATACATGGGTTATTTTGTGGAGGTGTGTATGAAATGATAAATATTGATCAAATGAAATATAAAGGTAGAAAAGAGATTTTATTTATGGAAATCTGGGAAACTTGGTAGCTTTAGATAGAGCTGTTAATTACTGTGTGTTATCTTGCATGGAAACATCCCCATCTTCCACATATTGTCAGGCAGCAGTTGTAAATCGGTGCAACTTTTTCAATGAAAATCACCAAAAGCGGAAATGTGGAATCAGAGTTGCAGTTTAGATTTTTATCTTGACATGGCTTCTTAGTTGAATTGACTGGTTAACCCATTCTACAATAAAAGCTTGATTTTCAAGCCCTTTTGAATAAATGGTTGATCCATTATATTTTTCATGTTTGTAAACAAGGAAAAGACAGTATTACATGGTGGTTTGTCCAATAATGATGAAATCTGATACCTTCACTAGCCCACCCTAACGTGTTTCAGTGTCACCTAGTGCTACTGATGCAACAGCACTACAGCCGTAAATGCCATTCATGACTGTGTGTGAAGACACTCCATAGCCAAGTGTCATGCAATATTTACTGGCTCATAAGAAAGTCTTGAATGTCCTGGAAATCTGTCTTTTCGTGCCTCTGTTTGAGTGGGATGGTGTAGGGAGAAATAGAATATGGATTGATATTCTCTGTGACGCTGATTATTAATATTCCTCAGTGTTGTATCCTGTAATACAATATTGATGTAAATTAAAGAACTGCTGATTGTACATACATGTATACAAAACCAGTACATACAATGAACATGGGTTACATAGGGTACATCATGCTCAAAAATATGGCAAATTGAGCACTTAAGACGTGTTATATTTATTTAGATCAGGACCAATGTATGATAGTTGACATGGTGTTGTACAGATTTGCTTTATGAAATTAAACAACTACTAAGAATTTCTTCATGGCACACTGGTAGTAATCTGTTAACACTGTGTGTAAATATACAATGTGCAAATATATACATGAGTTATTGTGAAATCTAACATTTTGTTTTACCTATTGCTTTTACTGAAATCTTAGTATTGAGGCACTAGGCATCAAATCAATATATGTCCTCCAAATAAAAAATTTGACTCATGATATTCAATTTTCTTTATTGGTTAGGTCTCCCCCAAAACAGCAGGACTGAATCCCAATGCATCTGTGTTCCTGAGTACCAAACAATGTAGTCCAACAGACACAGCTCACTGGGAGGGTGGAGTTACAGCTAATGGTGAGTACTACACTTACAGCATATCAACTCTTTTCACTCAGGAAAAATATAAAAACAAAGACCAAATCCCCATCCAATGTTAATTGTAATGAGATTCAGTTGACAGAATTATTGTTCGTTGAGTATTGTTACAGAGCCTGTGTTTCATTGGAATAACCTCATGTTTTAAGCATAGAATTGTAAATTACTGACTGGTCAGTAATGCTGTTAGGGTAACAGTAAAATTTTCTTTATCCTGTTGTATAAAGAAATAAATCAGTGTTTATAGAGAAGTTAAATAGGTTCACTGACATAAAACCATCAACTATTGCAAAATCAACGTGTCTTTTAGATGTTAGGAACTATTAAATTCATAAATCAGCATTTTTTTCTGTAATGAGCTGGAGGAAAGATGATTTTAACAACATAGAAAATTGAATGTACATAGAATGGTGAATCATTGTTCTTTGGCATGTTGCACTGATTATTTCTCGTGCACTGATGAAAAAGTGGAACAACATGATTATGAAATGAAAAATGTTACACATTCCGACATGTCATGAATTCGTGTAATGTTTATTTCCAGGCTACCAGTATGCCAATGGAGACTTGAGCTCCCCAGAGCTGGGGGGAGGAGTGTATCAGAACCAGGAGACGTCCTTCCAGAGCAGTGTCCTTGGAGACGATGGGGATTCCTCCACCGGATTCCTCAACTCCGACAACAGTGTCCTATCAGGTGTGTTAAACATACACAGGGCCTCTAGATAACATCTAGCATTGTCTCACAGATAATTTATGGGTTTGTTGTTGTGCAACAAGTGTACTCAGGTTACCTTTCATTGGGTGATATTGAGTGAGAAAGGTAAACTTTCTTTAGACGTAATGCAGTAACTTTTCTCTGAGAATTGAGTAAAAAACAAATCTTGTTCATAAAAAAACCCTCATTTGTAAGATTTATGTTTGTATTCATTCATTCATTCCATTCAGTCAAACAATTCAAAAAAGTGTATGTTAATTTACTCCAGCATGATTAAGATTTTAATCCCGTACTTAAATATCAGAACAGATTTGATGTAAGTGTTTATTTTCCATTCGAATGAGTTTTGCTCTTTTTAATAGTGACAGAGGATGAAGGAATTATCCCTGATGGCAACTTGGATGAGGACAGTCTCAGACAACTACTGAAAACCAAGCTGGAAAACTGTTTCTCCAGGTAGGGGGCTTTGAACACTGTGTGGAGCAATGTCCTGTTATGTGTCGCCCTCCCCGTCATAGATTACAGTCTGTTGACAGTATTGTATGTTTGTAAACACTACCGTTGCTTTGTTGCCCATTGATAGTGACATGTATCTCACATCTTAGTTATAAGCCCCTAAGCTGGTCATTTGTCTGGACCAGACTTGTGTTCTCATTGGATCATTGTCAAGGAATCTTCTCCTGTAGAAAAACAGTTATCTAGCTGTTAAAAATTGATCACTTTCTATCTGTTATGTGTTCTAATTCAATTTGGTTGGTAATTTCCATTGGGCAGAGATTATTATTATCCCCTCGCGCAACTTGTTGCGAAGGGGATATAGCATCGCTACTGTGCGTGTGTGTGTTCGTATGTATGTATGTATGTATGTATGTACGTGTGTGTGTGTGTGTGTGTGTGTGTGTACTCCATTTCAATTTTCTAGTAAATTCCAAGAAAACCCTCTCATGAATATCCATCAAACTTTGTACACTTCTTTGGCATGGTAAAAGGACAAACCCTGTTGATTTCAAAATCAATTGAATAAGTATTTTTTTAAATTATCTTAAAAAATGAAGTTAAAAACATGAATTTTATGTACGACTTAACAATAGACATTTCCGGTAATTTTATGTACGACTTGAAGTTAATCGCTACCGTATACAGTTCAAATCAACAACTTGACATTTTTTGGGATTTAAATCTAGTAAAGGTAAAAAAAAACCTCGTTTTGTAGCATTGGAGTGTTAGACGAGTGCCCATAGTTAAAAGTTGAAGCGGGCAAGAGATTTAAGTCTGCCGATTTACATCGAAACAAGCAGTCGACTTTCGGACAAATTTTCCCGTATTACTTAAAATAGAACTAGTCCAAAATTCAGTAGAGACTTTGACAGATATTGCACATTTATCACGCGAAAATTGTTTTATATTAATAATAACTGCATATATATCTACTATACTATGGGTTAATTATAATACGACAACTAGCAACTAGAATTTCCATCTGAGCAGACTACAGAGCACTTGATTTTCAGCTACGTTTCATAATGTATACGGATCGTTTATGTATGCTTATATAAAAATGAATGTCACTAAATGAATCTAAATTATTAAACTTTAAAGTATATGTGTTGAGCTTCTGCTAGGAATAGGAAAACTGTTATGTAAACCACCTCCCCCAATTTATACACCACAAAGCTTGGGGATTGGGATTAAATAGATATTACACGTATGTATTCAAAGTGGTTTAAAGAAATACTTTCTTTATTTTGATCTGATAAATTTACATGTACATTTGTATTTTCCTAAATAACGTCTTCCCCCGTACAATAAGTCATGTCGCGAGGGGATGCTCCGCTTAGCGGTGCCCTTGTTACTGATATTTCTTGTTGATTCTCTAGGTGGTTAAATTACACGGACTCTTCTAAACATAGAACAATCACATTTTAATGAGAGATGCTTTATCATAAATGCATTTCAGAAATATTGGTGGCTATGTAATAGACTTTCTAAGGTTTCAAAAGCGAAGCATCATTTTTCTTTAATTCACTTACATAGTAGTACTATGTCTGTTGTGTTTGTAGGGACAACCTGTCCAGTGACACATACCTGCAGTCACAGATGGATTCTGATCAGTATCTTCCTATCACGACCATAGCTAACCTAGAGCAGATACAGGAACTCACCACAGACTTACAACTTGTTGTACAACTACTGCGTGGTAAGTCTCAACTTCTTGATGCCAGTCATCACACTTCGTTTAACTTCTTCAATAAGTCCATGGATTAGCTTGAAAATATAGTTGTATTTAGACTGTGAGAGGAGATTCAGAAGTGGAGATATTTTAATTTTCAGCTGTATTAATGAGATTAGACTTTCTGTCTTTTCTTTTTCTAAAGTGATAAAAACTTTAGACTCTATGTCCTTTACTTCAGAGGATAAGAAGCAATTTACAATTTGTAATATATACTAGGGTGATATCAAAATGTGTTGGGGATTTATTTATGAGGAATTTCAGAAAAGATTGGGAAGGTTTTCACTATTGGAGTCTTCTCATGTAGGATCAAAGACTTGTTTTTTCATAGTTAATCTATAACGTGAAACATGGTAAAGATGTTACTCACCTTTGATAAATAATCCAATAAGTTGATATTTGAAACCTGCCTTGGATACTTAGATCTAACTGTTTGTGTCTTTTTATGTTTTTACACCAAACACTTGCTTTTTAATGAAACTTTATATCAACTAGAAGCTGGTATGTGTTAGGGTTTAAAATGTAAACTGATATACTGATCGAATCTCATTCAAGTATAAACGTACAGGAGAGTGGGATCATACACACAGGAAAAAGAACAACTGGTATTTAGGAAATTATTTTTACATTTTGGCTTTAGTTAGTTTCATTTTATGAAAAGTATAGACATTACAATTTATTTCAAAATTCATGTAGAATAGTATGAAGAAATACAATGTTATGCAAGGACCAGAAGATTTATTATGTGAGAACAACACTGTCCAGTTAAGGTTATGATTAATGAGATTGTGGATAAAAAAAACTCCTTGTGTAGGCCTTCAAGGACATTGATGTCTTGGAGAATGGTGAAGTAGTTGTGTTTGGAGGCAATGATTAATAGGTATTAGGTTAGTTTCTGAAGCAAACAAAACTCCCCTGAAAGGAACAAAAGGCCAAAATGCCTACTTTACATAGTGAGATTGCATGTAATAATACACTTGGCGCTAATCCGAACTGAGTGTTTGTAAACTAATTGATAGATTGTAGTCTTTTATGAATTAACCTTGTGGGATGATTTGGACAGTGTAGATAGTGTAGTGTAACTGATAGGAGCAGTGTTATCTAAAGTGTGGGGGAGGATAGATGTTAGAGGTTCAGTCGATATTGATGTTGTTACTATTGCACTAATAACAGAACTCCCTCGAGGCTGGGGTTAAGTCATTTACAGGCTATTTTTAGAATCGTGAACTGAAAACATCTAAATTTGGACTAGGAAAATGGGCGTTGGACAGCAATTTTTCCCACTTTATAACAGATGAGAAGCTTATAACAAAAATGTTTCGTTGTTTCTCAAGAACAAGGGTCAATACTTGCTATTAGAGATAGTGGCTCTGTCATTATTTGTTTATGTATACAAGTTGTAGCTGTTGAATGACTACACGATAAGATAGACCTATCGGTCTTCTCCAGTGGTACTGTTAAATTAGTTAGTCCTCGTGGCTTATACCTGGTGGTATACTAGTATCTCTTAAGCAGGTGACCTTATTCTGATAAGGTAAGAAAAAAAAAATGGCAGCTTCACAATTGAGTTCATCTGTAGTTGTCAGGACACAGAGAAGAGATGCATATATATAGCTTGACCTATGGTGAACATGAAAAGGGACTTTTAAGTCTGCAGACAAGTATGGAAGATCCTGACTTTTATTGTCTATGGACTGAATAGGCAATAATGAGTAATCAGAAGCAATTATTGATCTATAAGCCCTGTCTGGAAAGGCTTCCTGCATAAGTTGTTAAGAAATAGAAAAATACCAGGAAATATTGCTGACTATTCATTAACTTTCACACAATTTCAAAGACTCCAAATATCTGTATTTGTAATGTTTGAGGGAAGTCTACAATCACAATACCGGTATTTTTTTCTCGTTTGAAAAAGTTCATGATTAATTGTGCATTGAATTTTTGCTGTTTTCCTCTTTTTAGAATGCGCAAGTGTTCAAGTTGATGAAAAGGGGGAAAAAGTGCGTCCAAATTTAAACCGATGTATTGTGATTCTTCGGGAAATCCCAGAGGCTACACCAGTTGAGGTAAAAAAAAAAAACAACAACAAAAAAACAGAATAAAAAGAATCCTATTAAAGTCTGCCTTCTTGCATTTTCAATACATATTTTTGTTCAGGTATAATTTGGTAACTGATGTTATTGTTTACATCATGTTTTACAGGAGGTGCAAGCATTATTTGCTGGTGAAAACTGTCCCAAGTTTGTAAGTTGTGAGTTTGCTCACAATAACAACTGGTATGTGACGTTCGACTCTGACACCGATGCTCAAAGGGCCTATCAGTATCTGAGGGAAGAGGTTCAAAACTTTCAAGGAAAACCCATAATGGTGAGAGGCAGATTCATTTCTTAAATATCTGTTATTCTAATACATAAGTGATAAAATTTGGATATCTGTTTTCTGTAATTCTAATGCTTAAGTGATATAAATTGAATTCTAGCCTTTTTCCCTATTGGAAACATTTGTCGTAAAAACCCATTTATATAAATTATGCAATGGAATATAAAGTTTGTTCAATTGTGATCATAGGATTTAATGCACGAATAGAAAGTCTAGGAGCAAAAGATGTGAAATGGTGAATTACCAGAATGACAGAACAAATTTATAATTCTGATCCTATTTGAAAACCATTCATTTGTGTAAAAGTCTAAGAATTGTTGTTGGAAAGACATTTATCTCCAGTAAGAATTTTAATTGATTTGTATTGGTGACTTGGCTATGCAGGTCTGTCTTCCTGAAGTATGCATTTTGTGTTGTGCATGTTAAGACAGACAACTACCTGACACTTAACTTGTCCATGTGATCTTAATTGTTTTTATGTGGCCAAGACTAGAGGTCGTCTAACTTGTTGGCTCATGGTTAATGGGGAAATGAATCTATTTATGAACATCAAAGGTATTTATTACCAAAAAGATGTATGGAGATTGAATGGCCACAATCTGTTTTCTCAGAATCGATTGGAATGCTCTTTTAAAGGGCAACAGCAAATGATTCTTCTTGTTCAGTAAATTCCATTGGTTATGTAGTTGCTGTTTTCAGAAAACAGTTAAGAACTTAGTTAACTTTGGATTTCAAAATAACCATAAAAAAGAGTTCTCTGTGTATTGAATGTGCAAAAATGCAAGAAATTGCAAATCAGATGACCATTCATAGAAATAGATCAGTATTGATTGTATTTCTTATTGTAGAAATGTTTGAAGATACATCTTAAGCTTGAGTAACAACATGACTTTCAGAATTATATTGCAGTTAATATGTTAAACAGAATCGGTATTATTTTGTTTTGTTCAATGATCCAATGAAGTGTTAGTTATACTAACAATCAATTCAACAAAACATTGAATATAAAGATTGTGGAAGTAATATTTAAAGAAAAACATGTTGAAGTGTGTAGAGGCAATGATGGTAACTACTGCTAAACAATTTGTGGATAAGTAAAGGATTTGGGTTGTGTACTGCTACTCTATTTTGTTTTGTATCTTGCAGTAGTAAAGTTTCTTACTTTCACCTATTTACAGGCCAGAATTAAAGCCAAGCCATTGATAAGGATGACCTACAGTAATGGGTACAAAAGCAGGTATCATCAGCAGTTACAACAGCAGCAGCAGCAACAGCAGGCCCAGGTATGTATCAGTCTGACTAGAGGGGGTATAATGTCTCTGTGTGTGTCTGGAAAGGGGGATGGAAAAGCATGCATTTATTGATCAATACACAGACTTTATACCACATTTTATTGTACTCTGTTCGGGGACAAATGAATACAGCTGTTGAGGAGTACACACCATGCTGACTCCCATATAATGTATGCGCAATGATTTATTATGTAAAGAATGGACTATGTATAATAAGACTTACTAAGATAGACATGTAAAGTTTATTTTTAATTTGATCAAAATGCCCCCAGTTAAGAAATATGGCATCATAAATTTACAGTTAAGGCGTGACAAAAAAATAGTTTGTTTCCGCTTTCATGCTGAAAAAAAGTAGGGGGTCGGAATTTTTTTTTATTTTTTCAAATATATTTTTTTCCTTTAATATTGCAGTATCCATACATGCCGGTTAGATACTGACACTGCTGAATGGTATAAAATGAGAAATACTTTTAATATCATTCCTGACTATTAAGCTGGTCTTAAGAAAACACAAAAATGATATTATATATCAGATACTTCCTCTGCCAACGATGAGAGCATTATTAAAATCTACAACACATGGAAACATACAGCCATTTTGAAACAAAACGTTTGAGTTACACTGATTTGAAAAGAGTAACTGATTCAAGCATTTTTGTGACCAAAATCTTGAGTGAATTTTTTCCAAATCGGATAAAAACGAAAATAAACGATTTTCCATCAAAAATCCTTTAAAAAAGTTTCGAGTCGGGGGGTAAAAGCTAGGGTCGGTCGGGAAAGCGGAAACAAACAATTTTTTTTGTTAGGCCTAATCACCATTTTGGGATAGAGTGCATGCTTAAACATCATAATTTCATTAAAAAATTGAAGTTTATTCGTACTTTTCTTTAAGTCAAATGTAAAAATTGTACATTTATTTGAAATGAAGGGATGATGTTCTAAATGAATAAAAAAAAAAAAAATTGGAATGTTTTAATATTTTTATGCTTATTTCATTGATTAAAACGAATTGTCTCATGAATGTTTTATCAATTTCAGTAATACTGGAATTATATTAATGTAAAAACAAAGACATGTCATACATCAGTTGTACATTGGTGGAATTTGCATTTATTATAGTCATAAACACCTTTTTGAAGCCTAAATTAGTAAGCAGATGGGAGAAATTATCAAAAATTGTGAAATTAAGCATGCCTAGAAATAGACGTCTATTTGGACACAAATTTTAGTGGTTTTGGTTATAAAGTGGGGACTACTGTAGTCCCCCCCCCTCCCCCCTTTGTTATGTGTTATCAGTTTCTTATATACATGTAAATGTTGAATTTGTTCTATAGGTGAGTGCCCAGGCCATGCAGCAGGTTGTACAGCCCACGAGCCCGTCAGAGTCGCAGGCTACTGTGCCTACCATAACCAGCCAGGCCTACACCAGCCAACCGGCCTCTGTTCCCATTATGTCGAGCGTACCTCAATACATCAATGGCCACCATGTAAGCCAAGTTCTTCTGTTGCTTTTTAGTAGAGTGAAACATCTTTTACTGATGGATTAGGAATTTAAAATTAATGATTTGGTCAGTTGGTTGAAATTGAAAAGGCAGAGACTAGATAAAAATGCAATAACATTTTTAGGCTTCTATGAAACATCTTCCATGATTTCAGATAAAATTTGTTCCACAGTAAAACTTACACAGCATTGAAAAAAAATATATTTAAACGTCAAATTTACTGTCATTAAGACAACAAAGATGTGAAAGTGTGCTAGTAGTATGAGATGTAACTGTCAACTGGGAGATTAAACCACTTGTAATAAAACTTTAAAAATTGTGCATATATCACAGATAACGTATTTTCTCACCCAATCTAAAATCTAGTTAGACAATGTGTGAGCAAAATCAATTTATTGATTTATTATTCAAATTTTTTGTTGTTCTTATTATTGCAGTTTCAGAAATTTTCTCTTTTCTCTTAAAGCGTAAAATACAGTCAAATCCTTAATATAACTAATTTTAAAAATGTTGAAAAAGGTGCAATAATAATAAAACATCTCTGTTGTGATTATTTGAAAAATGATTTTAACACATCATGTTTGTGACCCACTTGAGAATATTGTTGAGGTTTTTATGCAAGCTTAGATGTGCGACTATTCTCCAATGCAAATCTGCATTGACACTAAAACTAGCAGTAAATGGGCAAGATTAGTCATTTCTCAAATTGCGCATTACATATCATGATGATTTGTATAATACATTGTATTCATTTTTGTCTTTTTCAGCTTCCATTCTTTGCTCCAAATCCACTCCTCTCTCAATGGCAAACTAGTCCAACTCTGCTGGACCCCAGCATGGTAATTATTCACCTACTGAAACCCTGACCCCCTCTGTATCAGTCTCTGTTCCTATCAGTGCAGTGTTGTACAGGCTAGCTTTGTATGGCTCGCAAACTGTACAGCCTGGGAAAACTGGTGAAAATTTTCCTTGTCTCCAATGTGATTGTGGTTTGGTATTTGGTGTGTTTATTTTGTTTTGTTAAGCCCACAGTGAAGATACATGTATGTGTTCTTATTGATTTTATGCATAGAATATGAGAGCTAAGAGTACAATCTTGAATGCCTTGTAAAAGTATTTGCTTAATTCCCATTGGGTGCATGTGTACAACCAAAGTGGTTAAATATTTCATATCTTTGGTGATTTGCTTTTTTCTGCTTTCTATCTATGCTTATGTGATGTATGTTGAACTATGTGTTACTACATTCCCACAGAATGAATCTCTACTGCAGGTGCTGGCCATGAATGGTTATCAGCCCACCTCCATAAAGCTGAACACCACTGCACCCAGGCACCAGTACAGCAACATGAACAGAAACAGGTAATGTAGACAGAACAGCAATGTGAATAGAAACAGTACAGCAACCTGTAGTGTAGAATAGACAGCATTATGTATGAATAGAAACAGGCTACCTTAACAGTACAGCATGTATAAAAACAGGAAGTGTAGAGAGTGACATGAATAAAAATAGGTCATGTAGTCAGTACAGAAACATGAATAAAAACAAGTACTGTATTTTGCCATGTATTTTACACACTTTTTTTTCTGGAATATCTCTTTGTGAAAAAGAGGTGTATTATACATCAGACTAGGTTTTCAACACCTTTTTCTTTCGGATAAAGCACAGGGTATCATAATCATACTTCAGTATTGCCCAGAGGCATATATTGAAACGCCTATACTGTTTGTTTACAAAAATATTTGAACCGAAGCAAATTTTTCTTGGGGCATATTAGTGCAGAAAATGTTTTGCTTATAATCTGTTGATAGGTAAATGATTGTGAAATTGCCATTTAAATTGAGAGCTGTTTATTCATCATTTAACTATGTATTTTCCACCTCCATGTAAACCACCATTAGATATGTTATTTATAGATCTGTGCATAATCTGGGCCTAAGTTGACACATGCTTTTTTGTTCTCAATAGTACTTAACCTAGGGGCTAAGACTGAAATTAGTTAAAAAAATAATTAAGTTAAATACAATTAATTTACCAAGTTAAATAAACAAATCACTGAAGGTTCATTTCATCTTGATATTTTTAACTCTAGTGAATTCCTATTGAAGCCATTGTGAAAGAGTGCTTGTAACGAATATCTCTGGCATCCTACTGGGGCAAAGACATTACATTTTACCTTTGAGCATTTTCAAAGAAATTTTTGTATTATGTCAAGATTTGAAAAAAATCGGCATCAGAAAATTATTACCATTATGTTCTAAGTCAAGATTACCACTTGATAAATAGTTTAACTGTGATAATGCAAAAAAACTTCGTTTTTCCCTAATTCTCAGGCCCCAACAAGGGGTAGCGATATTGAACACTTGTGTATTATATTTAGACAGTACAACACAAATAGAAATTATGTAGATATTACACCAGCCATTGATAGTATCATATCATCAAAAAATCTTAAGTTATTTTATCAAAGTTCATAAATTCTGTGTATGTATGGTTGTATCATAAAACAAAGAAAAAAAATCTTAATAATCCTTTGTATACCATGGATATAATTGCATTTTTAAACCAAGGATATATACATCCAATTTTAAGTATATATCATTGTATTATAGGACACAGAAAACCTATTAAAAAAAATATGTCAATGTATCATAGAGCAGAATTAAATGAAAGTAAATGAATATGAAAGTCCATAAGTAAAAAGAACCCTTTTGATAGTGAAATGGATACACAACTAGCCAGAAACAGAATTTTCTGAGATTTCTTCATTAAATGAAGGTAGTTGACAATATTTTTGTATGGATTTGTATACCCAGAAAAAAATTGACTAGGCATATTCGAATTGTTAAAAGGATGCATTCATTTACAGTTAAAATATAGTACCATAATCAATATTTATACATGATTAGATTCTATTGAAGTTTTCTTTTTCAATGAAATAAAGGAAATTTATGAAATTCCTAAGGATGGTTACATACAGTATGAGTAAATTAAGGAAGTATAAAATTAATGTGTAGCTTAGGTAAGTTTTATCTGTAAAATAATAGGCAAGGGAATTAATCCATCAGAATTGCAACGGGAAGTAAAGACTGCAGACATTCACCATACAAATTAAATTAGAGATTGGAAAGGGAAGAGGGGATTTGTTTTATTTTTGACATATTCAATTTTGATTTAATTGTGACTGAGTGATGCAAAATGAAAATTTATTTTAAAGGTGCATTCCTAAATGTGTCAGCTCCCCAGATAATTGCAGTATGAGTTATCCTTATAATTAGTTTCACAGCAGTTTTATGTTGCATTGCATGATGGATGAAAATCTTTTTTCCCTTTAGAAACAATGGTCGACCAAATCGTTTAAATAACCAGGAGAGGTCTGACAACCGGATGAATTACGAGAGGAATAACTCGGCCAATCACAATCGAACTAGTCCAAGGCACCACGACAACTCGCAGATGTCTCCTACTCCCTATGCGAGCCGGAACCGTGGAGAGAACAATAACCACTCTCATGGCTCAAGTGCACCACAGCAGGGGCACAACAACTTAGACACCAATAATTCCAGTATCTCTAGTCGACAATCAGATGGACTTCCACCTGCTCAAAGGTGTGTCAATTTCTCTTGTCACTAATCAGGTTACAACAGCAGTGTTATGAAAAGGATGCTTATTTTGTATGATATTTCTGTCTTCATAAAATATAGATACATTTCAGTAACAATATATATAGAATTAGAATTTAACCTGTGGAACTACATGTATCTTTGGTGCTAAAGTATTCCATGATGATGATTATTTTCAGGGGTTACAGAAGTAGACGTAGAAGAGAGGAAGATGGAGGTCCAAGGGTAAGAAATAACTTTATACAGTCTCATTTACTTTATGTACTCATTGTCAATAAAAGAAATGTGGATCTTACAGATGTGAAATATGTATGTTTGTTTGTTTGTTTTTTGCAGAGACAGCTGTCCTCTAAAGAGAAGCCAGCTGCTGAGACTCAGTTTGATCTAGAAATAAACTCATTCCCTCCACTACCACCTGGCCCTGTGCCAGCAGTATGTATCCATCAAATTCATTTGTCCATAGAATGTTTAAGTTAGATAAATTGTCTACAGTGTATAGATTACATTGATTAGAACTGTAAATGTATCAAACCATATTGTAAACTTTGAATATATCAGATCATATGGTAAACTGTAGATATATAGTTAATTATTCCAATCTATGGTAAAAACAGTATTCATAGGTATTTTTTTATCTGATATAAAAATGATATGCAAGTTATTCAGCTCACAGGTGATAATCTACGTGAATACTTTCTACTCCACTATTTAGTGTACATTACTGTTTCTTGGAAAATTCCACATTTACAGAATGATACATAGTAAAAACACAACAATAAGACATTCATTTGATAGGTTTTAAATGTTGCATAAAAGAAACAGAAACTAAAATATTTTTTTTCTTTCAGAATTCCTCATCTTCTAATAGTGAAGTATTCGAAAGCAAATTATCAGATGTTGTGAAAGGTACTGCAAAGCCTATAGTGCGAGAAAACATAGTAAAACCACAAGTATCTCAACCTGTTCAACAAAGTAGCCAATCACAACACTCGGAGCCTGTGGGAGTTCCTGCGAATCCCAGGCCCCCCACTCCCCCCTCACAACCACCAAAAGACAATTCTAGCAATAATTGTAATAATAGTGCATTAAATGGGGCAAGTGCTGGACCTACCCCAACAGCTGTGACTGCCTCCAGTAGTTCCTGTGGGGGCGGTAGTGCCCCGCCCACAAGGATACCTTCACCTCCTGCTGTCTCTCCTCCAAAGTAAGAGAGCGTTTTTATGCTTGTTTAATCAACATTGTCAAATAAATTTTGTTATTTATTCGTTGCGTATAGATATTAATGGGTCCTAGTGATGACAGATGTAATTTGGATTTATCCTATTTAATTTTTTTGGGAATTTTGTGAATTCACATGTTAAAATATACCTTTGAAAGCCATAAATTTGAATTGAGCAGTGTGAGCAATAATAAAAAAAAAGAAGTATAGACAATTTAAAGGTGATGTGTGTATTAACATACATGTTATTATATATACATATTCCTGTATGTAAATGTGATGTGTGTATCAACATACATGTTATTTAATATACATGTACATGTACCTGTATGTATGACAATTTTCTTTTTCTTTAGACCACAGAAAGCTAGCAGTTTACAAGAAGCAGTTGTTAACCATGTCGATGGACATGCCACATCTGTTTCTAAACCAGCTCCTTTGAACCAGGTCAAAGCAGTAAGTAAAAAATATCAATTTCAAAATCAGTATTTCTTCATATTATATTGCTATATCCTAGAACTTTCTATAATTAATGTATAAGTATTGATTTGAAAGGCATTATGTACATGTTAATCATCAATTCCATGTCAACCATGATAGAGGTAAAAAAAATAACTGCCTTTATTTTTTCAGCAGGTATCTGTCGATAAAAATTCACCCGTCAAACTTTCCTATGCTCAAATGGTGCAACGTGGTCGTGATAGTGATTCCGCCGCAGAATCGAAAAATAACTCGGACTCTGATTCAGAAAGTGTGCAACAAAACACATTGAAGGAACAGTCACAGGCCAAGACATCCACTGCCAAGAAAGACCAATCAGGCCCTCAAAAAGACTCTGAGCTCCCCAAAGAGCAGCGCCATTTCAGCGGTCGTCGTGCCAAGGAAAACCGTGAAAGAAGAGATAGGCGTAGGAGTGAACGTGAAACTTCTCGATCATCTACAAAGTGACAGGTTCAAAGACAGAGCACTAGTTAAGGATGGATAGGAATGTTATCTTAGAAAAAGTCTACTGGATATTGCCAAAGTTACACTCTCCAGAGGGAATTCTGGAGATACACTAGAGAGAGAAAGATGCACATTATGTCACAGTTTGATTTTTAATATTACTAGTCTCAAGACTGCAATCCAGTATAACTCTTCACTCTTTCTCTCATTTTTCTTCTTCTCTGTACCTTTTTCTTTCTATGGTTTTACTATGAAAGAGAGTTGTTATTATTTTTTTAATTATTAATTTTCAGTAACAACAGGTTATTGTTATGGTACAATCTTTGAAGATTTTTATTTTAAAGATATCCATCATTGCTTGCTTGAAAAATATTGTTTACCTCAGAAAAAAAAAACCAGTTGTGCTCATATATGAAAAAAAAATTCATATCATAAAAAAAGATTTACTCAGTGCTGCTAGAGAGTAAAGGAGGGCGACTGATGACGTGTAGCTGATTATTAATTTTCTTCAGAATTTTTTAAGCATTCAAACACATGAGAAAGTGTGCTAGTGGGTGGTTACCCATTCAGACTAGAAAAGGTTTGCTGTGTGCATTCTTGGGAAGTTTCCTTCAAGGCAATAGTTGCTATTGATTGTTACGGCAAAGAGTGTTGACCGGCATGTCAGTCATCTTGTCTTTTGGTGTTGGATTATTTTGTTCCTGCAAGATGTTATTTCCTTTTTTTTTATGACTATTATTATTGAAAATTTCTATAAATTCCTGAGGTGAAAACCTCCATAAATATATCTTAAGACTGGTGCCCATGATTCAGTTAATCAGCTGAGAATTTTGCCTAATTATGTTGCCACATTGTCGATAATGCATATTGCTTGTGATCTCCCAAATCAGTTCATGTTGGCGTTAGTAACCAGTAGAGGAATTGCCGGTATGGGACGATTTCACAGGAACATGGGATGTACATATCCTAATATTAAGGGCAGGGTATTGTAAAATATTGTTGCAAGAAATTATTACAGAATCATTAAATCTATATATTTTGAATTCTTGTAAGTAGATAGTTGTACACATTGAGATGAGTTAGTTGTATTTGACAGTTTTGGCGTTCTGTATATGATGCAATTTTTCATTACCCAGTAGGTGTATATGTGTGGAAAGTTTCTTGTTGCTAACAGTTGTGGGTTGTTGTATATAGAATTGGACAGAGGGCATATGGAATTTCTCTTGATTTCTCCTTTTCACCCTTTACCAGGAATCTATTTTTTCAATTTTCATTTTAAAAATGAGTCATTATTAATGTGGTGTGTATTGTTAACAATGCTGTAGCATTTTGTACGAGGTTTTCTGTTCTGTAGATTTTTGGACTGGGAACTGATTTACCAGTGGAGACTAAATGTTATTATGAACTTTATTCAGGATAAGATTAACAGGTGCCCTCTGTGAATTATGTACAGTTTTGGCTATGTTTTGTCTGCTTGAAGCTTGAATTGTGAAATTGAATGTCTCTTTTTGTTTGTTATTTCTTCTCTTCATTTATTGGTGAGTGTACACATGTTCATTGAAAGTGTGATTTAATTTTTGTTTTAATTTCATCATGTTTACATGTTACAATGTAGGAATATTGACGGATTTTATGCTGTACAAATGATACTGGATCTAAAGAAATAAGCCTTGAACAAACATGTTCTAGAGACTTCAAGATCGGGTAGCCAATATTGTGTTTATTATATGTAGAGATAGAAAAAACCAAGAAAGAATTGGAGAGAGGTTTCTCTGTTATAAAAATCTTCAAATCCTTTTTGTACACATGAAATCCATGACTGTAGATGGTATTGGTAACATGATGAAGCTAGAACTGATGTTGGGAGCCTGTTAACATATTAACGAGTGTTTGAATGTTGATGTATTATATAAATATGTATGTGTGTGTGTGTAGTTTGTGAATGAATGTCCATTGAAGTCATTTGTTAAATTTACTTACACTTGTATTTTAAAGGCTGCACCTGTTACATTTTTTAATGTCAGTGCTTTAATGTTTCTCTGCTATCCATTTCTTAGTCAAGGCAAGGTATTACATGTATATTTCATTGAGCTTGTACCCAAACAAGCTGTCATATAGAACAGCATGCTATTTATATCAAAACCTTTTATTTTGTCAGGAATTTAAGTATTTACTATTTTAACCACAAAGAAGGTAGGAAATCATTCTTATATGTGTAGGTGAATCTTTTGGGGACAAGACAATTTTCCCATGGTTTGCATTGTCTATAGAAGATGAGAATTCTGTTGAGATGGTAAGAACTTCCCATAGGAATTGTGTGACATGGCAAAGAATCCTACTTCAGTGGAATCCCTTGTACAAATTCCCATTCTACATATCCCTCCAGAATTGTGATTTGAATGATGGGATATTCATGGAATAAATTGTTGGAACCCAAAGGTTAATATAATGGTATAGTGGTGCTGGCCATTTCATATTTATAGTGCCATTTTTGTTTGGTTTGACATCCTCTGAAAGTACTTGGCATCTACACCCCCATGTTGTGTTCACAGAAATCCCCATATGTAAACCGATGTCAGTAATAAATATCTTGTTTACCTGCTACAATACTGAAAAGAGGTGTCTATTAGGGCATTGAGATTTTGTGATCTTACTCCTAGACATTTGCAAACACAATTAGACTGCTGTCAAAACTGGATGGACAAGGATAGGGGACAATTAAGGTTGTGAATACCGGTAGTTGTATCTAATGCTTTAACAGTCAGGTGTATTGTGAATTGTTATACATCATATCCAGCATTATTCAGTGTTACCCCTTTATGTTTTCATGCTGAAAAAAGAATGTCGCATCACATGAGTGCAATGAGTACTATCATCAACAAATAGTTATTTTCACTCTGAATAACTAACTGAAATGGTGCCTAATTATGAAGTTCTCAGTGTTTGCTTTCTAGTATTGTGCAGCCTGATAGATCCATGTAGATGACTAGCGAAACTGGAATTATGCAGTATTGTACATATACATGAATGTAAATGGGGTGAAAGTGAATTTTTTCCTCCTGTTTGATTTTTATTAATCATTGACATTGGTAAACAGTCATTTATTTATCCCAAACATTTGTAGTTTTCATTTCATTTGATATCTCATTGAAGTAACAAAATTCTGAATTATTTGGTTTGTAATACAGAAATCTAAACTAGTTTTCGAACGGTCTCAAGTACAGCCATTTGTACCTGTAAGCAAGTCTTTCCACTGTTACATTCACTAGACTTCTCACAGATGTGTGCTTCCAAAGATCCTTTTGTTGGATGTTAAAATCAAATGCTGCAAAACATGTTGGATTCAAACCAGTAAACATTACATTTACAAGAAATCTGTACAGTTTGGGTGCATATATTATGCAATTATGGATATATATATTATTGTTATTTATTAATAACCATTATCAGGATTTGAATGTCATAATTTTTATCATTTCATGATTCTTTTGCTAGATTTTCAACAGCTTATTTTTGCCCACATAATTGTCAGAAATGTGGATTTTCCTTCTAATCAAGTGATTTGGTCCATGTATATATTTTTTTTTCGTCAGCCAATAGGTGTAAGATCATGTTAGATTGTCATGTATTCAGAAAAATATCCTTTTTTCCAATTTTTGTTTGTTTGATCATTTCTGTGCATGTATTCAGCGAGTTGGAGCATGTTTCAGTTTGTATGTATGATCTCATTGGATAGATAAAATACAAAATTGTTTGTTAAGTATTTATTTTTGCATTTAATATGCTTTTGGACTGCAATTTTGTTTCAGTATGTGTGTCACAATTAAATGAATTTGTCTTCTATAGTAATTTGTAAGAAAAAAAAATCACAGCTACAGTATTGTTTTTTGGCCTAACAAAACCATGTATAGAATGTCTTTACAAAACCATGGAGACCTAATTAAAGCAGAAAAAAATCTGCTATTGCTGGAAATAACTTTAGTAAACTGTTCAAATCACTACATGTAAATGCCAATTATTTTGTGAATTTCAACTTCAAAATGAAAGTTAAAATGAAATAAACAAGCATCCTCATCAGAATTTATTTTCATTTTCATGGAAGTACGAGGAACTAAGTTGCCCAAATGGAACAGGTACAGAAGCACTGAGGTAACCAGGATAGTACAGACTGTATGACAGCAGCTGTCATAATTTTGTTAAAATTTATTTTTAAAATAATGCCATATGATATTTCTAGAGGATTTTTCTGTCAAAATACTGGTATGTCTTGTGAGTATAGAAAACCATTTCTGCAAATGATACTATATTTGAGAGTTACATTTTGTTCAGGTAATTAACAAGTAATTAAATATTGTGTTTCGATACATCCTGAGTATTTAGGTAATTAAGATTCTGAACTTTTTTTTTTTTTGACATTCGAAAAGAAGAGGATTGTTTTCTATGTTGCCAGTTTGAAGAAAAATTTTCTGGGTAATTATTGAATCTGATTGAATAAACAAACAGTGAGAGAGTGAAGAGGTCTGCATTGTGTATAGCGTTAGCTAAAATAAGCATTCTCAATCATTGAATCATTTAGCAAAAGCATATGGGTGTCTTATACCACAGTATTGTAGTATATTAGCGTAACGATTCTTACGAGGGCTGGATGGTCGTGGCCATTTTCATTATATATATATTTATCATTAACCATCCAGCCTCCTTAAGGTGGCTCACTACACCTTGAAATCGTTTCTCAAATCAGTGGAAAATTATTTAAGTATAAAAGATAGCAAGTCGCATATGAAGTAAATACATGTAAGTCAAAAAGGAGAAAAATTATGCAATTTTGGATAAAGTACATGATTTTTAAAAATTTACTTCAGTAAATAATAACAAAAGCCCAAGGCAGATTCGAGTTCACACGCCCAATACTTTAACCACTGAGCTATGATGATATTCAACCAAATCGATTGATACCCACAATTTAACAAAATATTTAAAGCGCCATCTTGTGACATAGCGTCTTAAAAAGTACAGGGTGTCCAGAATATCTGATACCATTTGAAATTCATATAAATTAAATAATGTTTGGCCAAAACTTGTAAATTGTGACTCAAATAAAAATTAAATAGTTTTATTTTTTCCCACAAAAACGTTTAGGAGAAAAACATGTTTTTCATTGAATTATGATGTCACAAAATTGCATCATATTTCTCTGGTTGAATTGAAAACTGCATTTTCAAACACAGACTCCAGGTATAGTTGTACAAATTATGAAAAAAGAATACCCTGGGGTAAAACAACTCACAAGCAACAGATTCTTTAAATAGTGAGAAAATTTGAAAAAATGGGATCCGTACAGTGGTTGTGAGGAATTTTTCTCATCCAATTGACGTCATTGATTAAAAAAAAGGACGTCATTTGGACGCACTCTCTTTTTTGTTGTGTTTTTATAAATTAATATAATGCTCAATTTGTCAAAAACTTATGAACATATGTGTCGAATGTCTTTGTTGACTGAAAATTTACATCAAATATATGAAAATGCCTTTGATTTTTTTGTTGAATAAATTTAATCAAAAGTTATTTAAAGAGTAAATGGTATTAGATATTCTGGGACACCCTGTATATGTCTTGATGTAGTGGGGTACCTTAAACATTAAAGTTTCAACACCAGGTTTATGTATACCCAAACATAATTCCAACAAAGATAAAAAGTAAAGAACTTTTTAACCAAATCATGCTATTTGCGGAAAATATAAGCTGACAAAACTAACTGGGTTGTGAAAAATTAAAGTCGCTTATTTTTACATACGTAATATTACATGCACACGAGTGTACTCAGGACCCCTGACATTGTGAAGACGGTTAGTTTAGTTCAGATGAATTATTTCTTATAGAACCACAAAGTTTTGGGGGTAGTGAGCAAATAGCATGATTTGGTTAAAAAGTTCTTTACTTTTTATCTTTGTTGGAATTACAGTATTATAATAATTAACTATTATTTCATCTATATGCAACTGAGCATTTCTCATGTTTATACACAATACATTAGGGTGATGCTTACTTAATATTTAACTTTCAAATACACGTATTCAGATATTAGGTACATGTATTGTATTAAAGTACAAACAAAAAAATGAAATCCATTATTTTAAAGTTTATTACGAAATTACAATACGTCAATATTTACATGAAAATGAAAACATAAAAATTCTACCATACATAGTACAGTGTTGATTAACTTACAGTACATGTACAACCAGATCTTCCATCATGAATAAATATTGTATGGGTCGACAGAAATTTTCAACATCAACACGCTGACATGTTTACCAAGAACCTTTTCTCTAACATTGTACAATCAAGAATTTAGCTGTGAAGTCCAACTGTCCATGGGAACATGATGAAGAAGGCTGCTTGAATCGATGCATCAGATGATGATTTAGAAACCGTGGACCTGGAACACAAGACATATACTTTATAGTAACAATATACTGCTTAAGAATGTGCTACTGTAAGATGTTCGATCCTCAGCTCTGTTTGATAATTCTATGTTCTAAATATACATGGGAATTATTTGTTTGGATCAAAGATTTGGCTTTCATGTTGGAAAATGTGTAGTAATTCTTTAGTCTTTACTCAACAATAAGAACGATGGCAGCTTAGTGGTATCAAAGAGAACAACAATGCTTGATGTCTGAAGATAGTGGGTTCAACCCCCTGATTCACCAAATACATGTTTTACACTCATGTACACTTTTTATATATTTTCCATTACAATTCTGGGTGCTGAACAAACAGTCAAGCATGCATTATCTTCATCAAATATCACAGTTCAACTGCTTCAGATTTTAATTTATATATTAATTGTAAATAACAAATATAATTTGTAGGATGATAACTATGTTTTGAGCCGAGGATCAGAGAATCTTAATACAGATAATACAAAAAAAAATAAAAAAAAAATAGCACCACTTTATAAAGTATCATATTATTATGTTCATTCTTCCATGATATTTATTTCAGTGCATCACTCAAAATTTTTATTTCCGGATGATAAATATGGTTTAATCATATTCTAAAATTTAGCAGGATATACATGTACATCATAGTTGTAATTAAAATTCAAAACAGCCTGTAGAATAATCACATGTACACAGTAGGATAGGGTTAGTGGTCTCACATGCCTAGAATAGCTGTCTGTATACTTAAGTTCTGAAAAAAAACCAAAAAACTTTTGCATACAGGGCATTGTCGTTGCAGCTTAATCAAGGAACACACCTTTAACTGTTCTTCTCTAGCAATTCCAATATCTCTAAGGAAGTCACGTATACGATTTCTTTGATCCCCCTGTAGCTGGATAACCTCACCATATTCTGGATGTTCCACCACAGTTCCGTTGCAGGCAAATTCCTGTAATAATATACAAAGTTTTTTTAATAGATGGATTTCAATTTAAAGGCCCTTATGCCACACTGCCCACCTGAATAACAGTTCTCTTGTAAATTTTACATCCCTTTTATTATACCCCCCGCAAACAAAGTTTGGGGGGGTATATAGGAATCACTTTGTCTGTCTGTCCGTCCGTCTGTCTGTCTGTGCAAAATTCGTGTCCGGTCCATATCTTTCTTATAGAGAAACATTGGAAGTTCCTACTTCACACAAAGATTGCTTATAACCCGAGGGTGTGTCATGACATTGACCCAAGGTCATTCGGGCAAGGTCAAGGTCACTGGCAGTAAAAGTGCAAAATTCGTGTCCGGTCCATATCTTTCTTATGGAGAAACATTGTAAGTTCCTACTTCACACAAAGATTGCTTATGACCTGAGGGTGTGTCGTGACCTTGACCCAAGGTCATTTGGGCAAGGTCAAGGTCACTAACAGGAAAAGTGCAAAATTCGTGTCCGGTCCATATCTTCCTTATGGAGAAATGCTTCACACAAAGATTGCATATAACCTGAGGGTGTGTCATAACCTTCATCCAAGGTCATTTGGACAAGGTCAAGGTCACTAACAGGAAAAGTGCAAAATTCGTGTCCAGTCCATATCTTTTATGTAGAAACATTAGAAGTTCTTATTTCACACAAAGATTGCTTATGACCTAAAGGTGTGTCATGACCTTGACCCAAGGTCATTTGGGCAAGTTCAAGGTCATTGTTAATAAAATTCCTTATTTCCTGTCTGTGTCATGTCTTGTATGAATGGAAATGATTCGAAGGTAAAATTTGACACAAAGCTTGCTTGTGTCAGGTCACATAAAATTAATCATTAGATTATCATCCCCATCCCTCTGAATATGGCCTGCTCCGATGCATTTTATCTTCTTTTTTTTAAAATTGTGTGGAAAGAAAATTTCGAAAAAAAATCGGGCTCGGTATACCAAAAATTCAAAACATATAATGGCTGCTTGACATGTGGATTATCGTTTGATTCCAGTCATGTTTGTTATCATAAGGATGCAAATGTCTTCATGCATTAACAGTTAAGTTGAAATAAAATGGAATTTAAAGAAAAGAAATCGTTTTGTGTACTCATATTAGCATTAACAATTAAAAAAAAAATAGAGCAGTTGTTATCGATAGAACATGGACGGTTAAAGAGATAGCATCAATCATTTTCTATTATAGAATAATTTTGCGTTATGATTTTTTTCTTAGTGGGGGGTATCATTTGTGAGCTTGCTCACAGTAATTCTGGTTTATTTCTGATTTTAATTATATACTCTGGACTCGAAATGCAGCCACAACAGTGTTATGTGTATTTTTCCCTCTGTATCTCAAATCATTGGATATCTTAACGTTTGTTCTTGTCATTGAGTTCTATATGAAACAAATTATTTCTAACTCATAGTTCTTTGTATTCACCAAAGATTTCAGAAAATGTTTATCTATGTTATAATGGAGGTAATTTAAAAATTGCAAAATCTCTTTAAACTTTTTTTTAGCTGTGTTCTTCAACCTGAAATGGTAGTGGGAGCATTTCAAGTCAGGTATTCTACATTTAGACCTGTCATCACAACCCTAAATAGGGAAAATGTCAATATAAAAGTTTTAACAGCTAAAAAAAACAAGAGGCCCATGGGGCCACATCGCTCACCTGAGCAACAATGGCTTTATATGGGTGTTCAAAGGATATTGTGCCATATGGCCTCTCGGTAGAATAACAAAAAAAGAATACCAAAAAGTATCCAAATTTTACACTTATTTTTATACACTTAATCTTTGACATTGTACCTTTATGAATTACCATTTTTACCAAAAACAAGATCCTATGCAAGATAT
>WFKH01011581.1:50436341-50495889 GCA_016163765.1 Magallana hongkongensis | reverse complement strand
CTCCGCTTTGAATAAAGATCGGTCTTTCATTTCTGCAATTTATATTCACCATACCATAAGGATACTTTTGCCAAATTTGGTTGAAATTAGCCAAGTGGTTTTAGAGAAGAAGTTCAAAATGTGAAAAGTTTACAAACGGACGGACAGAGAGACGGACAGAAGGTCGATGGACAAAATGTGATCAGAAAAGCTCATTTGAGCTTTCAGCTCAGGTGAGCTAAAAAAAAAGACAAGTGGGTAATAAATGTAACAATTTATCATCATACACTTTCTATGTCAAAAGAAATCTAGGGATTTTTTCAGTTCTTGTGGACAAATATTGTTTGAACCCTGCAGTAATTATGAGTATCAAATGATTTAGGAAATCATGGAAATTGTGCTACATACACATCATGGGACGGAGTAGTTACCTTTTTACAAGCCTTGACTATCTTTTTCAAGTCATAGTCTGTTGAGATCCCCTGGACAGTTGTTAATGTTTTTCTACCATTTCTTTGCTGGATTCGTATGTGTATTAAGTTTTCTTGCACACCTGCATTGTTGTCATCTGTTGATGCTTCCTTGAATGGATCTGCAAAATATGTATCATATGACTAACATATAGAACCACATTCATTTTGGAGTTTTCATAATGACGCAAGCATATCATGCTTATGTTATACATAAGTACACACACACACACACACACATATATAGGTTCCACTTTAATAATCTGATTGTGGTCACACTGATACTGATGATGATATTTATACACAGTTGAACTTGGCCAACAAGAAAAGTGTTTGTCAATCATTTAAAACATACTTATCATAGCCTCATGGCCTACAATAAAGTATGCAGTTTGTAGTTATCAAATGAAATGTTTTGAGAGGGATTAATTGATATGCTGCAATGTTTTATTTATCTCTTTAATTGAGCAGTGTTATTAATAGTTCAAGATAACATCAAATGGTAACTTCCAAGTATTTTCTTAGTTTGAACACTCAATTTGCATCACAAATGATGATAACAATGTTAAAAAACTGTGTAAGATGTTCCGAGAACTTTTAAATGGATTAAAGATGTAAGATATTCCCATTGTTTTGATATAAATAGAAGAAATCTGCTTTTGTTCTTGTAAAATTCTCCAAGTAAAGAGATGACATATCAATAAAGAAATCTCTGATGATCGAGATACCTTCTGTAGATTTCAACTGAACTTCACTGACAGTTATGTATAGTTTGATCAAATCGTCAAAAAGTGACCGAAAAAGGGACATGAGACAGAGAATAAGATGCAAGATTGTTAAGAAAAGAATGAATGAATTTTGAAACATGTACGTGTCAAAAAATCAACATAATCAGTTCACATACAATTAATACAAAAAATGAAAAATAATTACATAAATAAGGGAAAGGTATCAAGTTTGATGAAAATTGTCAAAACAGCTGATGACAGCTATGTACTACGTCGTTCACAACTCATCAATGGAAAATTGTCGACTTACCAAAAGAAGCACCAAACGATTTGTCGATGGTGGTCATAAAAACGCTTTTGTGATAACAAATGAGTAAAATAAGGAATATAAGTTGTATATCAAGAAGGATGGCAGTAGATTTTAATTTAACGAAGCGCTTTTGATCTTGTCGACTTCCGGTTTTCTGTATACACAGGAATACGTGACGTCATAAATTGAACGCCAAAACTAAAAATTAGCCATGCGTGTATGCATACATGGATTCTGATCTTACTGGGGTGGATAACATAATAATAATATAAATTTATAAATATATAAATATTTTCTCTTTCATGTTCAAGATATGACCCGGATGTGAAAAATGTGACCCACTGAACAGAGGGGCGAACAACGGGGACGAGGTGAGTAAAGAGAGTTGCCCTTCATTTACTATATACCTGGTATAATCAACACAAGCAACTGATCACAGTTACGGCATCGTGACAGTTCTCCATTGCCAAGTCTTTAAAAAATAAATACAGCGACCTTGCACATCTACTTTCAAGACCTCTATCTAACCCCTCTGCACCGTACTAAATTGAACAGTGTAGAAGGGAAAATGCTTGGTGTGTATGTATATGATTGTGTAGTGTGATCACACTAAGATATTTGTTTTCTACTGTATGCATTATATAGTTTACATATCATACTTTTACAGGAAGAAGTTGGATCATGAATGAATGCCGAATTATGATTAAGTCAGTTGAATGAAACCGTATCAACACATCATACATGAATGCATGCGACTTAGCCAGCCATTTTAGAGTGCCTACAGAGAAATCCTTCTTGAAATGGACGCATTATCAACGTGTAATGAAAACTGGTGAAGAAAAGTAAAGACTGAACACAGCACCTGATTTACAAGTTATAGAAATAGTAAGTTTTTATAGTTGTGAGAAGACATTATTAGACATTCAGAAAATTGATACTCAACAACATAGTTGTGTAGAGAATTTTCTGATTGTCAGGATTATTGACTTTGAATACATGACACACTTGGTTTGAGGGGTTTCTATTGAGAGATCACATCTAAATTCTTAATTGCACTGCAGAAGGGGTTTGTGTATATTACTAGATTTTTCTTGTTAAAATATTTCTGAAGTAGTATTTTATGATTTGAGGTTATATTGAAAATTCTATATTAATAGTGGTTCTACTTAATTTATATTTTTGTTAACTCCTCTACAAACACAATTTATCTACTATTAAAGTCATCTTGAAGATACTAGTTATTATAAATAAATTTCAATATTTGTACCGTATATCAGATAAAATGTTTCTTCCTTGACATGCTTAATTTTAACACTTGCCTTAAACCTTTTCTGCACCCTACTTTATAGTCTTACAAAATCTTCTAAGATTTCAAATGAAGACAAATTTTTAATGATATGTCTTTTACTAGAGTTGTGTTAGACAAATTCTTAGATAGTCATTTATATTGAGACAGAGAAAAAAGAAAACAAATGCCCAGAATATTTTCTCAGTTCTTTTGGTTAAACAAGAAGTCTGTAAGAGGAAAGAATATCATACAGATTAAAATTACAATGTTTTGATTTTAATTACCAGTGCAATGACAATTTTTTTTTAATTCGTAATTTATTTTCATGTACAAAAAACAGGCACTCATTAATTAATTCAAATATTGCCAGAAAAAAATATTTATTACATACTTGAAGTTTCAAAAGACTTTACCATTCTCCATACTGCCCATATATCATGAAAATTTTTGGCTTTACAATTTTTGACATTTTTGTAATTTTATGCCCATTTTAAAAAAACATATTATCATGCCTAAATGATAAAATACTATATTTTTATGCATAATCTGTATTTGTCAGCCATGGGTTTTTTTTTCAAGATTTTAATTTGCTTTAAGATCTGATTGGTAATTAATTCAGACTCATTGTAGTTTTTCACAGCACTGTTGATTGCTACATGTACCAGGACCACTAATTGGCAGTGGGTTATAAATCTCTCTACACCTGAAATTTTCAACATCAATGAAAAAAACATAATTTTTTGTTTGATCAAAATCAACTTGTCACTTGTCACACCACCTCCTTCTGCCCAGCAAAATAAGAAGGGCTATTTTAGCTTATTTTTTTTCACCAGAGTTAATCTTGAATTAAACTTTATCATCAAAATGAGGAGGGAGGGGGAGCTCCAAACGAGACATTTTAAACACGTTTCAAAAGTTTTGGTAGCAGTCAGAGCTTCTGTCAGGAGTGGCCAGATTTGCTCCATTTAACACGAGTTTACCGGTACATGACTGGGCGATGAGCTGACAGGACAGTGTTCAATTCCCTGTATGCATCATATTAGTGGAAAATCTGTAACCATAAATCAAGTTATGTAAAACACAAATTAGCTATATACATTTATTTGTATATACGAAAGTAAGCAAATATTGGTTAAAAAAATTTTTTTTTTTTTTACTTATCTGATTTGAATCAAGTTTTAAAACACTACACATACCTAATTGTTTTGTTAAGAATATTAATAGACCCACCACGTTTATGTTATATTGTACAAATAATATGACAGCATAAAAATTTGAACAGGTGTTCACAGATATGCTTTTGGAAGATATTGTTTTGTCTTAGAATTTTTTTTTATTTCTGATGTTTCTTTCTACATTTAAATTAAACTGACTCTAGTTTCGGATTACACAAAATACAGAAATGACGCGTAATCATTTTGAAAATGTTGATTTTGATGTAAAGCTGGGGTCAGTTTGACGAAGGAAGACAATAAATTGTCACTTTATTGTAGTCTATTCTATACTACGATACTATTAATGCAATTAACATTATATACAGAAAAGAGTATTATCATATATGTGTCCTGTAAAACTAAGAAGATGAACCATCACATCATATGTGTACATATGACAGTATTATTCATACATGTAGGAAGATAGCAAACACCATTTTGTTGTCTTATCTGTAGCCTCACTTTAACATTGCACTAACCATTTGTATCCATGGTAACTGCTTGTTCACAACATAATAAATCAATAGGGACGACTCATTTCCTAGGATTGTAGTTTGGAGTCAGAGACCTTTTGTAGCCTGACATTGACAAGAATTGCCCAATGATACTGATGTTAAAGCAGTGTGATAATGAAGTTAAATACAGATCTATACTTTCATTAATCCAATCACATTAAAAGTTGAGATTCTATCTTGGTAAATGTTGGTAAAAGTTTATCAAGATGATTCTAATTGTAGGAATTATCAAATATTCTGTCTGTAAAGAGTCATGTTTTCATGTTGTAGGATTATGGAAAGTGAAGAAACAACAGCAGAAAGTTCATATCCTGCCCCGGTGGTCCCCGAGATTACAGACATCCAGAAACGCCTCCAACAATTGTGTGGGGGTGATAGCCAGGATTCACAGGTGAGAGATTTTATGTGAAGTCCATAAAAAAATTGGTAATGAATCTACATGTACTGTTCCTTTTGTTTGAAAAAAAATGTCTTTGAATCAGTGAATTAAAAATTAATTTTTTAGTTATTTTATTATTCATATATTATGTGAAATCAGCTGAAATAATCTTATTTTCATCAGTACTGTCACACGTTGCTTGCCAACACCCCTTAAATAACCTTCAAAATGTTGCATGTGGCAGCCATGTGTAAATAATTATTGAATCGCATACATAATATACATTGTATAAATACTGGTCATTAAGCTTTTAAAACATAATCTCAATTTTGATTTAGATTTTTCCTTATAAATATAAGACATAGATATATAATAGAGACGTAGACAATGCCAGGCCTGTTTATCTATACAAAACAACCTGTGTACATTAAACCCTAGCTGAACACCAGTCTGGCGTGTTTACTCGGTGACCTAGTTTTACAACAAAGACGGCATGCCACTTAGACTACACTGCCAGTAGAATGGCAGAACTCAGACAAGGGAAAACCACCAATGACAAATCTCTCCTATTAAAGATTCCCAGAAATTCTTATTATATTAAAAAAATAATACAGATAGTGCTGAAATGTTTGAACACTAGCTTATACACACAGTTATTTTGACATAGCACATATGAATGTAGAAGAAAAATAAACTGGGCGTGAATTCTTATTTTTGGCAAAGAGAAAGTAGAAGTGGAAGTTTCTGATAAATTTTACGATCATTAGATATTGTAAGATTTATTGTGTTAAGAGGGATCAGAGTGTACTTGAAAATCATTTCATTCCACTGATCAAAATTGTACATGTACCTTATTGGAGCAACTTTAGAGAAATGCTAGTATCGAAGGCAACTTCAGAAAGATCAAGATTAGATATGGAATGTGGATAAAAAAATGAGTCAAGTTTATTACTTAAGAAACAGAGAGACATGTTTATTCCACACACCTCAGTATAATTCAGGAATACAACAGTCAGATTTGTACCTTAACCATTGGGGTTAATGTGTAATAAAATTACATGAATTTTTTTTTTTTTTTTTACTAATTATAAAACAGAAAAAAAATATTTTTGAAAATCCAATGATTACCATTCTGAAAGCAAAAACAAAAGATTAAAATTTAATGAGAGAAATTGCTACCACAACTGGTAATTTTACTTGAATTATATTACATATGCATCAAAACATTCATACAGATGATTTATTGCTGTAAATTTTGCAGTTGATAAAAAATTAGGTCAAATGAATATGACTTCATTGTAGAACATAGTGTATGGAATTCACGAAATGTTCTGGAAACAAATTTTTCTTCCTTCTGTTGTAGCATGTTAAGACTGTGTAAGCTCTATACAAGTATCTTGGAATATATGGATAAAGTAAGAAATTTTTATTTGAGATACAGTATGCAGATTTCATTGATGGCCAAGAATTTTTGCTTGACCTTGCCATATGATTTAAATTCATTAAAAAGCTGACTGTCCCTGGAGGAAAAATCCACGTCCTCCTCTGTCTCTTGAAATGTAAATGTGCAAACTCTGGTCTTGATGAATAAACATGGAAGGAAAGCCAATCATGATATGAAATTGTATAATATTTTGATTACCTGGTAACTCTACTCTGTTAAACTCGATTGTGTGTTAAATATTTAAGTTTAGATACTTTATTAACATGAATGCCAGTAATCCAATAATTTGTATATGAAGAAGAATGATATTAAACAAAGCTTAAGGTTGAACAAGAGTTATCTTTTGAAATAAACAACCTAAAAGTATATAAATTGTCAACTAGAAAATAGTATCTAAATTTCTAATGCATTTGTCAATATGAGAACGGTTTCAAGATTCAATATACAATATGACTGCTGCCCAAAAATTATGTTTGTTGGTAGTCCAGATGAATTTTTATGGATGATCTTCATTTATCCCCTCAAGGGATTGTCTTCCACAGTGGTTCATCATTCTAAAAAACTGTTGAGTTGTTTTCAGATCAGTTTCAAACATACCATTATAACACTTGTTTAATACCCATTTTGTCACACCTCTGTCAGGCTTCTTATTGCGTTTTCCCATATGCTACATTAAATTTATAAAAGTGCAATTTTGTTATCATATAAATATCTGCGAGGAAAATGAGGATTTAATTAAAATTTCTTTGAGTGTTCCTAACATGAATTTCACTGCTTTTTAAGGCGTCGAGCTAATGCTCGGCAGCCTTCTAGCGATCGTCTGGATTGTCCAAATTCACATTCTGCACCGCCTTTTTAATGCGCATAAGAAATAAGTTCCCTAAAGTATTAAAAGTATAACAAGATTTTTATTCCATTTATTCAACTAAATTGTGTACAAAAAAACCAACTTTGCCTCCCTGGTTATTGACAACTCATTGCATAAGTATAAATTTGCTTAATCAAGAAATGGAGGATGAATACAATAAGGTGTAAAAATTCACTAAATATTATTTTAGTTCATCGCTTACATTTTAATTGGAGACCGTGCCCAATGGAAAAAAAATTGATATGTAAATTTATTTGTTATCGGGCACGGTCTCCAAAATAAATGTAAGCGATAAACGTATCTAGTGATTTTGTTGCAGTAAATAAACACGATAATGCAGTTGGTTTGGTCGAGCATTTTAAATAGCACGTGGTGTGGATTTGTTTGTAAACAACCATACCATAGGTAATCTTGTTTCAAACAGGAATTGAAATAAATAAAAGTATGTTTTATTATTATAATTAGGGACACACTGTTAATGTATTCAAATTATGAACCTGTGAACATTGTTCAAAGACTGTTTTTGCAGAAAGAAAATAATTTATTTTTGAACTTTGAAATTTCTTCGATTTTTGTAACCATGATGAGTTATTGTATTATAAACGCATCACTACCTATTTTATAAGGAAATATACTGATTTTTGTTTTTAAAGCAGCACAAAACATAATTAATTTACTTTTTTATTCTAATATTATTTGATATACGACTATTAGTACAGAAATTCAAATTATTGACCATATATATCTATATAAAAGAAAATGTCAGCTCGACGCCTTTGTGGCCGTTCCGGCCTTTGATCTAATTTAGGAATTAAAAGAAGTAGTTACTTCATTGAAATGTACTTTATGGTGGATTTATTTTCCACATGGAAACGACTGAAAAGCTGATCTTTACAGGAAATAAATTGGTCCTATTCTGGCCATGTATTATTGATTATATTTGTTCTCATCAATAGAAAGTGATTCTTATGAAATAATAAAATCATACAAGCATATTTTGTATTTTCAGGGCTTGTGTAATATATAGGAATTGAAGAAAAGAATCAAAGTGCATGAAATGAGAAATATTTCCTGTTTTGAAAAGAAGAGCTTATAAAAGAATGAATATATTCATTATATTTATAAATTATATGCTCCATATATAAATATTTTATGGCAACTTACCGTAGATTTATTTGTTTGTACATAGATTTACATCAGGGGTTTTTTTTTTTTGCAGAATATGCCTGAAATAATTCTTCTCCCAGAAACAAAAACCAAAAAGAAGAAAAAGAAAAAAAAGAAGAAAAATCCTGTGGAGTTTGAGGGTGATGAGGCAAATGAGCATGTCCCTTTGACAGACACTGTTCTCTCCAACCAAAGTATTCAGGAAATGGAGTCAGGAGCCCTGGGGTTCCCTCCAGTTTGTCTCCAAGAATCTGGAGCTTTGGGATTTCCACCAATTCAACCAGAACCTGGACCGGCAGAAAATCCATCTATAGACTTGAACAATGAAACTCAAGCAGAGGTAGCTCAAGAGGAAATTGGTCTTGGGCAGTCAGTGGGAGAGAGTGGTATTCCCCCCAACAGGGGTGGATTCAGGGGTCGAGGTAGAGCCCCATTCAGAGGTAGGTGGAGGGGGAGAAGAGGATACAGACGAGGGGGACCTCCACTGTTACCTGGTCCTCCAGGACCTTTTGGACCCCCATCAGGACCACCGCCACCACCTCAGTTTCACTCAGGATACCAAGGACAATATGATCCATCTTATAATAGCTATGACTATTCACAATACTATGGAGTGGGTGGACCACCACCACCTTACAGTGGACCCCCAATGATGAATCCTCAAGGCCCAGGGTCAAGTTTCGTGCCCCCGGACCCTTCAAGTTGGGATCAGTCTTCTTGGGGATACCAAAATGACCAAATGTCTATGCCATATCCACAACCAGTTGATCCAAATCCACACAACTCGCTCCCTCCACCCCTACCAGTAGAACCACTAGCATTACCATTCATAAATCAACCAGAAACTCCACTAGTTGTGGCACCTAGTCAGCAATTACCCAGTATTCCAGTACCACCTCCCCCCTCAGAACCACCTCTACCCTTCTCTATACCACTCCCTCAATCTCAGCCACAACCATCAGCGTCTGATATTCCATTACCACCATCAGACATACCCATGCCACCCTCCCCTTCAGCAAACGTATCATCTGATCAAATTCCACAACAGAAAACTGACTCTAGTACAAATTTATCTTTTCGCAAAGAAAAAACTTTAGTTGATATGGATGTACCAGCCTTATCGCCAGCTGAACCTGAGGAAGTAAAAAATGTTTCAGAGTGTGTTATGCCATCTGGAGAAATGTCGCTAGTGGTTGAGACTACGCCTGTAGTGGGGATGTCACCAACTGCTGAAATCTTAGAGGCAGAAACAAAAGAAGAAATCTGTGATAATAAACAATCTGACCACACAGTGGTTGATTCAAAACCAGAAACTAGCGAGGTTAACAGTTTTGACAATACTGGTGCAGAAAATTATTCGAAAAACGATACCCTCAATTATAAAGACCTTGAATCAGAAAAACATGATGACAATCAGAGTAAAGACAATGCACAAGGCAAAGTACCAGTGAAAACAACAGCACAAATGCTGCTTGAAAAAATAGCAATGAAAAAGAAAGCATCTGAAACAGCTGAATCAGGGGAAGTAACTGAATCAGGGGCTGAAGGAACAAAACCAAAAGTGTTTTTAAAAACGGGCTCAAAATTTCTGTTGAAGCAGTTGAAACAGGATGCAGGGAAAATTCAGTTTAGTGTCAAGCATGGAGTAACAGGTCCGAAAAAGGGAAATGCTCTACAAAAGCCAGAAAAAAGTGAAGTAGAAGATGCTTCCAAGCAGAAGGGAGGTGCAAGGGAGTTGTACAAGCCATCGGATAAAGACAAGGAGGAACTACTGATGGAAACAATGACTCCAAAACAAAGGGATTCTTACCTGCGTTATCAAGAGCAAAGAAAGAGGGAGGAGAGACGAAAGCAGCGGGAGGTAGAAAGAGAAACTCAGAAAAAGGAGGAAAGAGACTCAAAGAAAAACCATAGAGACAAGAGTGAAAGCGTAGAAAAAGAAATGGATACATCAGACATATTCTCTAGTCCCAAAACAAACCTTAGCAGTGAACAATTGACTGATGACAAAAAGATTGAAAGGAAAAGTGAAGAAAGGACTAAGGACACAAGTGATCAAGAGGAAAAAAGTGTGGAAACAGAATTGAACAACTGTGATAATTCACAAGCATCAACTTTATCAGGGACAGAAATTGAAGATAAGCAACAGTCTGAAATGCTGCCTCAAAATACACAAACATTTTCACACAACACATGTAGTCATCAATCTAGTCCATCATTAACTTCTTCCAAAATTCACAGTGTCAAAATTATCACAATAAACAAGTCCAAGGATGCAGAGCCAATACAGGCTGAGAAAAAAAAGAAATCCAGATGGTCAGAGACAAAGGCAGAGGCAATGCTATCATCAAATCCCACCATCTCAGATGACGAGCCTACTGCTGCTTCAGTGACAACAGATACTGAAGCTTACAACCCAGACAACCCTACAGAATCGCCAAAATTATCCACTACTACAGGTAATAGACATACACAGGTAACTCATGAACATGCCTTAATAGTGCTGAATTTCACTGTCATCTACAGTGTTGAATTTCACTGTCATATTTATATATCTAAATATATGCACTGGTATAAATGTATATTCTTAAACCCTGTTCATCATATAGGGCATTTCGAAGGGTTTTGTAATTAAATTGAAATGAAAAACATAACTTCTAATGGTGGTTCTGTAATGTTGACCTGAAATATGACTCGTGTAGAAAGGATGCAAAAGGCAAATACAGTGAATTCTGTGGGTGAGTAATATACATTTGAATGAGACAGGGTTCTTAATGCTCTTGAACTTTAGCTCAGAAAGGGAGTGTAGGCTGTACACAAGCACTGAATTCTGGGCTTGATTTTTTTTTTTTTGGTCAAGATTTATAACATGTTTCTATTCCAACATATTGGGAATTTAGAAATTACAGGAAAAAATGAATGTCAATTTGATATATTTCCGATTTAATTTTCAAGGATCTGTGTCAGGAACATTGTTATGTTTTCTTTTTGTTAATTATCTTCACTAAAATAATACAAAATCAATGCTAGGTTTATTGAAGGATCTAGGCCTTTTAAATGATGCACCCTTGTTGCATTAAATACTTTTTCATGTCTAAATTGGATTTAGCACTACATGTGTCTAAATTGCTTTAATGCACAAAGGCTAAATTTTTTTTATAAAATGTATAGCTAATGCACCATTCAAAGATAATTTTTTTCATTGTATAATGCAGAACTGTTATTTCAAATATTGAGACAGTAAAAGAGTGTTTTCATTGTTTTTTTACCTCTGAGAAAATACATTTCACCTGTGATGATTTCATAGTTATACAGGAATTTGACATGATTAATTATACATACAAAGTATGCCCATCGTCTGGGTCCCATTGTTGGGACTCACAGTCTCTCTGTTTGCTATAGAATACACTTCAACTCTTAAATGCATATAAACATGTACTGGTATTCAAAATTAGAAATAACAATTCATTAGATTTTTAACCACAAATTATAGTTTTGTTTATAATGAACCTTTTAGTTTATGTAATGAAAGTCTTGAGATAACCAGCATCTATATTTCCATCCTGAGCCATAAACGTGTCGAAGAATTAACATTGATTTTATGCTCATTTGTAACAATGAACATTCATTTGCCAGTAACATATGTGGAATAGGTTTATGATTAGTTAATTCTGGTCAGCCTGTTTTATCAATCAATTATTTAATCACTGAACAACAGAATCCATCCAAATAACTGGCCTACAAGAGAGAGAAGGGGAAAAATCAATAACACACTGGTTTAGGAAGTTGTGACGTTGTGGATCATTATGGAGATGTTATCTCCCAACAGTTGACTTTGGTTGCTTAGAGCCATACGTTCTCACTCATTGATAGATTCAACATTAATTCACTATGAGATTCCTATCTAGGTAGCTGATCTATATTAAGAAAGATCCTGTTATTGGTTCACAGTCACATGAGAAAATAACTTAGTGGCTGTATATATACACATCAAACTCATTAAATCAGATCCTTTGATTCACTCGCATAGATCAGTACATTATGTATCACCTCTAGTTTGTAGACATCTGTAGTCTGTGCTTTGTTCGTGAAAATTTAATTTGTATTGTTTTCAAATCTCTTGACATGCTATGAATTTGATGCGATTGTTTATAAACAGGAGTACATACCTGTAGATTATCATTATTTTTAACATATTTCCAAAGATTAGTTTTTCAATGATATTAGCCAATATATATGCAACTCATGCTTAGATATTGGTATGTTTGTCATTACTTGAAATTCATATAACTTTACAAAGATTTCTGCTTTCATACTGTAGAAGTATAAAACAACAAATGTCACAAATGTAGTAGAAATCTATTGCTGTTAAGTGAAGGAATATTTTTCTATACAGCAGATAATACATGTATGAATTATTGGAGACAGATGAACAATTTTTATAACATGTGCATGATGATTAAAATGTTTACTCTATTTCAGGTGAATCTGAGATGAACTTGCCAAAAAAGCCCACAGGAATGGAATATTCCCCGAGTCATCCGACCGAGGACTACTCCCCCAGTAGACCGACTGACACCCCCAGTCCAAGCTGCCCAGAGCAGGACAACCAAAGCAGTGGGGCCAAAGACTCAGCCTTAGTGTCCAGTGCTCGAGAAGGCACCAAGCTAGTGTCAGAGGAGCAATCAAACAAAGAGAGCGAAAATGAAGACAAGTCAAACAAGAAGTCAAAGAAATCCAAGAAAAAATCTAAACATGCTCACAGATTGGCCTCTTTGTCACCTGACAAGGGGAAAAATAAAAGGACTAAAGAAAAATTTGGAGAGGCTAGTCCAAAAACGAAAGACAGTTTTTCGTGGGACAGTGATGACGATTTAGTACCAGTGATGAAGGACTCTACGCAATCGAACCACTCCAGAAGTAGGTCACCTGCTTCAGTTGATAGTAAACATAAAGACATTTTAAAAAGTGATAAGAAATATAATTCCGGTAAACACAGAAAGCTCTCTAACTCAAGATCAAGAAGCAGGTCTTTGGATGGCAGATCACGAAAACAATCCATATCACCAAGGAAACATAGATCACGCTCCAAATCCCACAGTCCATCATGGGAATCTACGAGAGAGACATACAGGAAATCTGATGTAAAATCTAGGTCATCATCTAAATACAAAAGTAGGTCAAGAAGCAGATCTTCATCCAAAGATAGCTATTTAAGGAAAGAAAAAACTGCATCAAAGTCGTCTAGGAATAGATCCAGAAGCAGGTCTGCAGATTCCGATGAAGACCATGGGGGAAAGACGAAGTCTTCGAAGCGACATTCAACCAAACACTCAAAATCAAAAAGTAGGTCAAGAAGTGGATCAAACGATTCAATAGAAGCAAAATATTCCAAAAAAATGTCATCTTCAAGGTACAGGAGAAAATCATTATCACCAAAATACAGTAAACAGTCCCCACACAGCAGATCTAGATCAGTAGAGAGAACTGATAAAAAGAAAAGTAAGAAGAAGCGATGTGATTCATACTCATCCAGTCGATCAAGAAGTAGGTCTCTGGATTCCTCACGAAATTATAATTACAAAGACAGATCTATTTCTCCTAAATATAAGAAATCAGAAAGAAAGAAGAAAAAGCATAAACACTCCCCTGATAGGTCCCGTAGTCCATCTTTACTTAATTCCAAATCAGAGAGAACTAAAAAATCCTTTGAGAGACAATCAGAATCACCTTTATCTCAAAGAAGAGGGAGAAAGGGATCCCCAAGCTATAGCAGAAACAGCTCTGTGTCACCATATAGAAGAAGAAAAAGAAATTCATCTTCACCAGAATCAAATAAACGATCCTCCTCAAGAAAAGAGACTCATTATGGAGGTTCATTATCACCCTACCAGTCAGATAGGGACGGACAAAAATCTAACAAAACCAAAGACAAATCTCCACAGAGTTCTCCAAAGAGAAGTCAAGATTCTGAGCCAGAGGAACGAAATCCAAGAGAAGGATCTCCTGACCTTTCTAAAGAGTCTAGACCTCCAATATCTTTTAAAATGAATGTAAGTAAGCCAATAAAAAGAGAGCTCCCATCTCTCAGTAATAAACTGGAGAATTCCATCGAGAAAGCTGTGTCAGAAACAACTAAAAGTTTGACTCAGAAGGAGAAATCTATGGAAGAAAGATTGACAGAGCCTCTAGTAGCAACACCCCCACCTTCTATAACCTCTACTCTCACAATAGAAAAGTCACCTGAACAAAGACTCTCAAGATCTAGGAGCAGGTCTGTTGACTCTAGTGGTGACCAGAAGCTTTCCAAGAAAGCCAGAAAAGCGACAAAGAAAGCCAAGAAAAAAGCTAAGAAGCTAGCTAAGGAAAAGAGAAGGAGAGAGAAGGATGAGATAGAAACCTCCAATTCATCTTTCAATATTAGCACAGAGAGTTTGGATATTGATGAGAATTCAGTGGATGTAATAAAAGAAAAAATCTCAGAGTCCAAGAGTAAAGAGCAAATTGAAGACTATAGAACAGAAGATCGCATAAAGAGAGATCCTGAAAGTCCAGGGGGTAAAAAGTCGAAGAGGTCTAAAATGTCAAATAGTGATGAGGAATCTCAACAAACTTCAAAGGAGCAAAGTGCCTCTACAAAACAAAAGACAATCACAGTGGATGTTTGTGCAATTCCTCTGCCAGGACAAGAGCTAATCTCCGAGAGAGTCAAAGAATCATCTTCCCGTCTGGAAGAAAAGAAACCAGAGGAACCAATGCCTATTATAACTGATCTATCGTCCATTCCCATGCCTGGTGAGGAGCCTGTTATTGTTGGAAAAGACTCTTTGTCTAGTGCAATCCCAGAAAAGCAATTCATGGTAAAAGGTGATGTACAGTCAGAGCTAGAAGATGATACAAAGCCAAGTGCACCAAAGATAGTAGAATCTGATAAGGAAGAGAAAGCTGACAATCAGGCTTTATCCATTACAGAAAAAATGACTGACTCTGCAGATGCATCCAAAATCAAGGAACCAGAAGACCTAGAGCAGCCAGAAAAGTCTAATGCTAATGAGGAAAAAATTAAAAGAGAACTGAAGAAGCTCAATATAGATATGGTCAAAGGTACGTTTGACCTGGAAGGGTACCAACCAAGACGAAGGTCAAGAAGATCATTCAACTCCACTGAAAAAGATTCTGAAAGTGAATCAAATGACTCATTTAAAAGGACAACTCGCAGACATTCAAAGGCATCAAACCCTGCAGAGGACTCGGCAGAGAGTGAAAATTCACAGACAGAACTCATTCAGAGCGGAAGTGAGACAGAGAAGTTGAATGCTGAGGTCATAAAGGAGAACCAAGAAACACCTGTAGAAAACCCAGCCAAAAGAAAAAGGAAAAGCAGATTTAGTGATGTTGGTGATGATGCTGACACCAGCGAGATATCAATACTAGAAAAGAAAAAGGAATCAGGCCCAATTGACATGTCTCCTGATCCTAGTACACTACCCAAACTTAGTGTCACTTTGGAGCCAATCAGAATAGAGAAAGGCAGTATAAAGACTCCAATTAAATTTGCTCTTTCTAATGTTATGAATGTGATTAGTAAAGTAAAGTGGAATGATGATGATGAAGATTCAAAGACAAAACCCAAATTAATTCTTGGCAAAGACGATCCTGAAGTAAGGTTCACTGCAAAACAAGATGACATGGCAAAGTCAGATGATACAGAAAGCTCTGAACTGAAAGATACAAAGATGACTAATAAACCTGATGTACCTTCAATTGTTACTTATCCAGTGTTGTCTAAGCCAAGTGTCTCGGAGTCTGCAGAATCCAATGAAAGGATGTCAGTTCTAAGAGAAGAAAAGAAACCTTTAAGGACCAATGACATTTTTCAGACAGCTTTGAGAAAAGCAAAGGAAATCGTGGACAACAAATTAATGGCCAGTGTGGAGGAAGATAAAAATATTTCCTCGGATATTCCAAGTGGAGAGGACAACATTGAAACAGTTGACATGGAATGTGATTCCAACTCAAACAGCCAGGATGCATTTATCTTCCAGGAAAATGACAATTTCCCACAGAGTTCTGCTCCAGCCCCTCCACCTATGACAACATTCCCTAAATTGTCCCAGGGCATTTCCATAGAGACCATGATTCCTGATTTTGGAATGCCTCTCAAAGATAGTCCATCATCCATTGAAAGAAAGCATCTTCCACCTCTCCATGTCCCTCCACCAATGGATATTCCACTGCCTCCACCTAACCCTCCAGAGATACCGAATTTTTCTATTCCTCCACCTCGGCCAATTGTCCCTCCATCATTTGCACACACTCCAACACATATTCCAATATCGTTAAATGTTTCATCCAGTCTACCTGTACATTATGCTCCACCAATCCCTATTTCCTGTCCACCCCCAAATATTCCTCTCCCCCAATCTACATCACTTCCAGTTTTACCCACAGATATTCCATTGCCACCCCCACCTCCTGAGAGAAGCACATCAAAAGAAGGCATTAAAACATCATCATCCATCTTACCTCCTACAGCTGAGCAACCTCCTCTTCCATCAGATATTCCTATACCTCCAGTTACAAAGGTCAATCCATCTGATGTTCCCATGCCAGCAGAACGGGCATTTGTTCTTCCAAGCAAGGATAAAGTTAGAAATGCACCTGTTGATTCAGCTGTGGCTTCTTCACCTGAATGTGTTAGTCTTCCACCAGAAGGCATTTCATCAACTAGTAGGCATTCAAAAGTTTCAGAGTCAAATGAACCAATAAAAATAGGGAAATTTGAAAATCTTAGCACCTATCTTTCAAATCAACAAAATACTTCAGTCAAAAAAGAATCCACCCCATTTGACTCTTCAAGTGAAAATGTTGAACTTGATAAACAAAATGCAGAGGCTGGCAAAGAAGAGGATAGTGCCATAAAATCTGAAAGCAAATTGTGTGATGCAGGTGATGAACATGCAGACAACACACCAAAAGAGATTGAAAAGGCTTCTTCCATAGATATACCTCATAAATCTTCCATAGAATTGTCCAAGCAAGCCTTGTTAGCCAAAGTCAGTGCAAAACAAAAAGACAGCTCAAAAGAGAAAAAGATTACAATAGGGAGAATTTCTTACACTCCTTTTGCTGAGAAAAGTACAGATAAATCAAAGGATGGATCAGAATCCAGTTTACCCATCAAGAAAACACCAATGATAAAGATAGGCCCAATTATAATGAATAAAGGAAAAGACTTGGACACTGTTATTGGTGAATCATCAGAGGATGGAGAAGTGAAATCACAGTTGGAGAGTGAAGGCCAAAATAGACATAGAGGTCCCTTTGAGCCACTTCACAACATTCCAATCTCTCCCTTAGTATCAGAAAAACTTCATGAACACTCCAATCCAACTTCCTCAGGTTTTGGTTTGTTGCCAAAGAAAGATCCTCATCCAAGCATGTGGATGTCAGACAATCCTAAACCAGAAATCCCCACTAATCCAACATCAAGTGCCTCAGAATCAGAGGACTCAAGGTATGATGACCAGGAATATTATAAGAAAGTGGATGAGTTTCTAAAGAAAGTAGAAAAGCCTAAAACAACTGTGGAAAGAAAGTTTGATGAGTTCTTGGAAAAAGTGAGGAAACCTAAACCTGAATCACCAAGTTTGGAAGAAAAGGTTGATGAGTTTTTTAAAAAGACTGAGAAGAAAGATTCTAGGGGAAGTAGCTACGACGAATATAAAAGCAGCAAGCATGAAAAGGATGATTATAATAAACACAGAGAGAGAGATCATAGAGAGAGAGACCGCAAGGAAAGAGAATATAGAGAAAGAGACAAGGATAAAGACCATAGAGATAAAGACAGTAGGGATAGGGACAGAAAGCGTAGAGACAGAGATAGGGAATATGATGACAGACGTAGAGATAGGGAACATGAGGACAGGCACAGATCTAGAGATAGGGAACATGAGGATGTACAAAGATCAAGAGACAGGGATTATGAGGACCGACATAGAGATAGGGACAGGGAACATGAGGACAGACACAGATCAAGAGACAGAGAATATGAGGACCGACATAGAGATAGGGAATATGAAGATAGGCATAGAGAGTTGGATGATAGACACCAGAGAAGGGAAAGAAGAGGGAGTAGAGAAAGGAGCAGATCAAGAGAGAGGTACAGAGAGAAGGTTAGAGAAAGATCAAGAGAGAGGAGCAGAAGTCGATCCCGAAGCAGAAGTAGAGACCGAGAAAGGCGTAATTATGACAAGCGAGGCAAGAGAAGTAGACATGAAAGAGAAGAAAGACGACGTAGAGATAGCAGTGATGAGGAACAATCGCCAAGACACAAGTCACGACAGAGCAAGTCAGACAGGGGGGAAGAGAAAGAGAAGAGAAATCTCACTGATGAATGGCTCAAGTTGGAGAGCCAACTGGCAGCCAAAAAGAAAATGTTAGCAGAAGCAGGAGTGTCTATAGCAACACCTCAGCCTCAGCAAACAGCCACGCAGCCTGCCCAGCCAGAATATTACCAAGATGCATATGGCAATTATTACCCTCTTCCAGCAAACCAAGCAAATACCATGAGTGCCTATCCAACATATCCTCAGTATCCAAGTTCAGATCAAAACACTGGATATCCACCACCTCCTCAACCCCAAGTCTATTCTCATGATGCATACCCTCCATTGCAGCCAGCACTGCCACAAGCATCACATGTGTACACTGTGCCAAATACTCCAGTCTACAATACTCAGGGACAGCCAATACAGCAGGGAATTCCGTATGGTCTGGAGACCTCGCTCAGGCCTCCGGTTCAGTCCACTCCCACTGCAGCACCAAGGGCAGCTGTTGTTTATGGACAAGTACCCACTCAGCCCAGTATCCTGTCTGCTATTTCATCACCAGCAGTGGTTCCACCATCTTCCACTTTACCACCTTCATTACCTCATGTCAATACACCCAGTTATCGTGGTCCACCTCACCCAGTGGTACCAAATATTGCAGCAAGCCAGGTACATAGTCAGGTATTTTATTTCATTTTCATTTTTGTGTAGCCATTGATTTGTGTATTTCTGAACATTTTCCTATTTGATTACATTTTTAAATATTTATTATTTAAATGAATTTTACATTTATGCAGCCTGAAGTTGGTGCAGTTCGTCCAATTAATATGCCGCTTCAACCAGGTGCCTCAAGATTTCCCTCCCAGGTTCCAAGTACACTTGTTAGGCCTCAAAGGGTAGGCTCTTCTTCACTCTTCTCAGCACCAGTTCGAGCCAAAGGTTTCATTCCTCCTCAAACAACTGTTGATGGAAGAGGAACTGAAGATACTACTCCTACACCTTCTGAGGAAGATGAAGAAGAATCTACAACTGTTGAAGAGAATGTAGAAGAGGCAGAGCCACAGCCCTCACAGCCTGTGACTACCTCTGAGGAGTCTCCCCAGCCCACACATAATGTCAATAGACATCTGCCAATCAAACTAGGCTTTAAACAGGCCATCAAGGACATAGAACTAGGACAGCATCCCCCACCCCCCACATCTCCTCAGGTTAAAGATGGAAAGCCAGAGAAAGTCAAGTCCAGGTGGAGGAGGTGTAGTGAACTGGACTTGGAGAGTCCAGCTCGGAATACAATGTCACCATCCATGGATGCTAATAGTGTGTCTTCCTCTACATCTCAGTCAGAAACAGAGACTGCTGATGACAAAGACTTGTCTGTGATCAAGAAGGTGGTGGAGAACTACGATGCCTGGGATCCATCGTGTGATCTTCCTGTTCTGGCATCAACCCACGTAACAAGAAATGAGGCACAGAAGAAGGAAAAGAATGAGAAGGAAAAACAAACCGTACAAAATGCTGACACAACTACTTCTCTGGTCACTGAGACCAAGACGGAGGAGGAAGACAAAGCCTCCAAAAGACCACCATTTGAACCTATTGAAGATAACATCTATCTTTGTGAAAGGTGAGATCATGTGAAATGACAAATGAAATTATGACTGTAGAGATTTGTTAGTTATGATTATTTTGATGAATAAGATGCACACAAAAAATTGAAATGATGAGAACTCTTAGTGTAGCAAAAGAAAAGGTTTTGTAAAGTGTGTTAAATTTAAGTTGAATAAATTTGTTATTTAGAAAGTGATATGAAATTCAATGAATTGTAAAAATATGACAAGATATATCAATGTATCATCATGAAAACTTTATCTATATAATTGTTTGGTGATACTGATGGGTTGATATTATTATACAGGAAGAAGAACAAGAAGATGAAGGATGTGAGGAGGATGGTGTGTGACTGCTCCACCAGTAAGGAGGACAGAGACATGGGTTACGAGGCCTGCGGGGAGGACTGTCTCAACAGGATGTTGTACATCGAGTGGTATGTCTGTGGTTTTTACTCTGTTTTTTGTTGCATCTTTCTTTCTTTTTTTTTGGGGGGGGGAGGGGTGAGGGTGCAGGGAAGGGGTGACAAAATTGTTCAAACCTTTTCCTTTGTTGATCTGAATATAAATTCTAACATTTTTGAAAAATTTTCATCTACCCACTTACATATTTGAAAAAATCACAACTCTCATGTACCGTATACTTGGTGTGTTAGATTCACGTTATATTACAAGTTACTGTAGTGTTTGAACAAAAGGGTTCAATTAAAAATAAGAGAAAAAGTAACAAAATACATTCATTTGAATTTTATATTAATTAAATTGTATACATGTATATGTGCTTTATTTTCAGTGGAAATCGGTGTCCTTGTGGAGAGTACTGTACAAACAAGAGATTCCAGAAGGTGAGGGCTATCTAAAGCATTCAATTCAAAGTCATAGTCAGTGATCAAATGTACAACTCTGCTGTAAGAAAAACCTATACAAATCACTTACATGAACTTTGTTTTTTCCAGAAACAATATGCTGATGTAGAGGCATTTGTAACAGACTGGAAAGGAATGGGCTTAAGGGCTACAGCGGCATTACAACCGTAAGTCTAATTAACTACTAAGTCCTCGATATACCGGTAATACTGGAATATCAGAATACATGTATTATACTAAGGTAATTTGTTAAAGAATTTTCTTATCATACTTGGACTCTATTCTGGCTTACAGTGGAGACTTTGTTATGGAGTATGTTGGAGAAGTCTTGGATTATAAACAGTTCAAATCTCGGGTCAAACAGCAAGCCAAGATGGGCCAGGAACATCATTACTTCATGGCCTTAAACTCAGACGAAGTCATTGATGCCTCATACAAAGGGAACGTCTCAAGATACATGAACCATAGTTGTGATCCAAACTGTGAGACTCAGAAGGTGGGTCACATTATATTGTATACAATTTGACATTTGGCTTCCAGTAAAGCAATGAAAATCATTTGAATTCAAAACATTGTGTGATGATAATTGTTATATGGGGTAAATTGTATATATTTGCAGTGGACAGTAAATGGAGTTCTACGAGTGGGATTTTTTGTCAAGAAGGCTGTGGAACCCCTAACAGAGCTGAACTTTGATTATCAGTTTGAAAGATATGGGTAAGTTTTTTGAGCATTTTCAATCTAGCTCCTTCCAGTCATTAAGGAAAAGATCTTTAGCATTGTTATGAATACGATAACATTTTACTTGTGTGACATGTAATGTACAGTGTACATTCCTGGTTATGACATCATAATGTGTTTTATCTATCTCTCATAACAAGAATCATGAAATGTAAAACTATTTACTGCATTGCAGAAAAGAGGCCCAGAAGTGTTTCTGTGGATCGGAGAACTGTCGGGGATTCATTGGAGGCAACAAAACTACCCCACTACGCTCAACCAGGCGACAGGAGGAGGAACGCAAAAAGAAGGTGGACTTTGAAGATGATCTGGTAAGAAAATTCTTCAGTGTATTATGAACAAGGAGAAGTAATTGATTTGTTGTTTTAATTCTTCTAGAAAACAGAATAGAAATGGCATTGTGTGGAAAAACACTGATTAAAGGGAGATAATGCAAAAAATATACTAGCATATACCAGTACATGTAATAGGTTAGTATGTATAATTTTCAAAAAAATGACCAAGATGATATTATTTTAGCTTGATGAGGAGCTTGAGGCCATTACAGCACTGGAGAATGGACTGAGAAATAAGGACCATGTCCTCAATATTTGTCGTCTGATGGTGAGGGCTGAGGACCCAGAGCACAGAATCACAATTCTCAAATGTCTACAAGTATGTCTTTGTTTTCTATTCATCTGTTTTGTAGAGTAGCACTTGTACTGTAAAAAAAAATGAAATTTAATTTAAAAAAACATTTACATTACCAAATTTCTAATTTCACATACTCAGGGTTCGACACTAACTTTTTTACCTTGGTGGACCGCAGGTCCACTGTCAAGAATTTTTGGTTGACCTTCACAAATTCTGGTGGACCTTCATTAATGTTGAAATTTTTGTTGAATAAATTTTTTTCATGCTATTCATGCTTATTGAATGCAATTAATTTGAACACATACATGTGTTATCTTCTACTTTACTGAATTTATTTCATTTTTCTACATCATCATTTCTACTAGTATAGCATATTATATTTACAATAAGGCAAGAATTTTCACTTCTCCCTAACAGAAAAATTATATAGAAAGAAATTATATAGAAAATCAGAGAGACTTCATTTGTTTAATTAAGTTACAATGATATACACAAATTCAAAACATAATTTTAAAATATTGTTATTTAAATATCTTAAGACAGACTATACTCAAAATACATGTAAATTAGATTAAAAGCATGTCTACAACAGCTAATAAAAAATCTAACAATTTTTAAAAATATAAAAGCTTATCTAATTTAAGAAATTGGATTTATTTATTGTATTTATACCTTTAATAGAGGAAATATCTCGTCATTATTTAAGCTAAGTGAAAAATAAAATATGTCTCTTTACTTCAGTGCATTTAGGGGTATTAGTTTAACCCAATGACCCACTTAACACCGTTATGTAGAGGATAGCCAAATGGTTAAATTATGATTGTTGTAGAATGGATTTTGCAGTGAAAATGTCTTTGTTATTAGCCAACTATCATTTTCTTGCCAATGAGGTTAATTTACACAATCATGAACTCAAAAGACAGCGTGACTTCAACTTCTCTTCGTGAGGAAATTCTGGTGAAGTTACCGCGATCACAAAACTTCATTCATTCATTTGTGGTTGTCAATTTCAATGTAAGAATTTGCATTAAAAAGTTTAAAATTTTAGTGGACCGACGGTCCACCAGGTCCTGAACCGTTGGTGGACCTTCCCAATTTTTGGTGGACTCGGGCCGCCGGTCTACCGTTAGTGTCGAACCCTGTATCATACCTGTAATTGCAAATACAGTATTTGAAGCCATTTAAGTTATGATATTATTGTTTCATTAAAAAAACATGAAATTTTAAATGTGATATGAAAGACCTTTACCGCATACAAACTCAAAACCATCACAGTACTTTTAAAAAATTTCTTTGAATAGCTTTAGTTGTGCATGTAGTTTTGATTGTGTGAAGATTTAGTAAAAGTAGAGTGACATTTCCACATTGCCTCTGTTAGGACACTGTGGAGGACAACTGTTTGCGATTGTTCCTGGACTATCACGGACTTGAGTTACTGTGGAGCTGGATCACGGACAGCAAGGAAGGACCGGAGGATGTCAAGATCATGGTCAGTGTAATTCAGTGTGTTATTGATGAGTAAAGGCAAAAAATCAACAACAAAATTCTCTGGAAGTAGGGAAGGGGATTTAACAGAAGTTTATTTTGTGTCCCTTTTGAATTTTTAAAGGTACATGTATTTTATTTCCAAAAAATTGTTTACTGCATTTTCTTTATTTGTAGATACTGTCACTGCTGAAGAAGCTTCCCATTACTAATAAGAATATTCTGAAAGACAGTAAAATCCTTCCTTTGATATGTCGTCTGGCTGGGCGTGATGAAAATGATGACTTGTCAACTGTGACAAATCCCATGTCTACTCACCTAGGACATAAGGGGGAGACAAAGTCCATTTTGTCCACTTCAGCTGGAAAAGACAGGTCGCAGAAAAAGAGGGTGAAGTTTGCAGATGAAGCCTCAAGCTCTGATAACGAGTCCCATTCCAGTATTACTGACACTGCTGGTGACACAGCTTCTGGTGAGTTAGAACTGGAAGCTGGACCAAGACCAAAGTCAGAGTCCTTATACAAACAAGTGCTTGATAAAAGCTTGGGTGAAGAGGCAAATACGGAACAAGAAGGAAATGCAGAAGTATCCATGTCTTCTGCAGATTCTACAAACAAAGAAGAGGAGGAAGAGGAGAAAAAGAGCGAAGTTTCAGAGGAGGTTAAGGATGTGTTAGAGGAGGTTAAGGATGTGTCAGATGGTGAGGTTAGGAGTGAGGAAAATATTGTCTCTAAAAGTGAGGAAAAATTGGTGAGTGAGAGTGAGGAAAATACGGCATCAGATGGCAAGGAAGGGAAAATGGAGTTTGAACAGGAAGAAGTGAATGAAGAGGTCACAGAGATGAAGACTGACATTGAATTACAGGCAGAGGAACTCTTGTTCTTATGGAAAGATCTGAAGGTGAGACTAATTTTTTTATGCTATAGTTGCCAAAGAGATGCAAGAATAATGGCATGTTTGTTTACTTAAGGTAAGGTTTGCGGCTTGCATTTTTTAGAGGTTGTACCAAAGTTACATACCATTTTGTTCACTATACTAAAGTCTTTTTTCTCATGAAATTCAAATGATTTTGCCCGTCCCGTTTTATAACTACAAAAGGTCAAAGTTCATGATTTCCAATTTTCATGTTGATGAAATGTAAACAATTTCGTGAAAATATGTACATTTTATATGTGACTATTATGGGGGTTATTTATGATTAAAATGTTCGAAAATAATATCACTATTTATATCATGATTCACTTTTATTAATTTCTGATGAACTATCTAAAAATAGAATAAAATGCAACAAAAGTCTTAATTTTGGACTACTATTATGTAAACGAAAACATCTTATTTGAAACTTTTCCAAGTCCACCGATTTCAGGAAAAACGTATCTTAGAATATGTGTAATCTGATGTTTCTAAAACACTATTCAAAACCATATAATGCGGACTTCGTTTTTGTGGAAATTGATAAAATGCTTGTGTCCTCTTATTTTTTCATTGAAACTAAAAAACCCCGCGAAATAAAAAAAAAACTGAAATCGATTATGACGTCATATAAATTTTGACGTCATAGCTGAAATGAAGGGTAGTTGGTATTACGTCACAATGAAAATGTGTGAGTTATCTCCCTGTAACCGCAAACCTTACCTTAACTTTTCTGTCTTGTTGTCTCAAAAACATTCCACTTTGAACTATATAGAGGGATGATAAAGGTTTCAGTATTATTCACCTGCCAGGTTTAGGGTGAATGAAAGTTTAAAGTTAAAAAAGCCACATTTTGTTTTATAAACATGTAATTTCATAAGCTTAGAAACAATTTCTTTCACAATCAATTCTTTTCTTCTAAGGAGCTTTTCAAAATTCCAAAGAAACAACAAGTGGAGGAGAGAAAAAGAATAGAAAAAGAACTAGGTAAGTACCTGTACATGTATTATTAATAGTTTGATTTGCCAAACTGCTTTTTCTTTGTTATACCTGACAGTATGTTTCATGGAGAGTGATTCATTTCTATTTTACTTAACAGGTATGCCCAAAGATAAAGACTTGGAGATACTAGAGATGATTCAAGACAAGAGTAAGCAAAGAGGTAAGAACTTATCCATAATCATCATCATTGGTGAGTACCTGTGAACAGCTATTGGCTTATTTTGCATTTATTTGTTTGTTATATGTTTTATTTTTATCACTTCTAGCTGCTGGCTGGGACACAGGCATTAGGAAGAGAAAAAGGGCCCCTCCTCCTCCCCCACCGTCATTGGAGGACGAGGAAAGGTAAACATATGACAAATACATATAGAGTATAATTTACAGTTATAGCTGAGTAAGTAGTAATGTAAAGGAAAAAGTAAAGTAAGTTCATTAAGGTAAGCTTATTTTATTTCATGTTTGAAATTATTTGTAGGAAAGTACTCTTGCCAACACCACCCAAAATCAGTAAAGCAGAGCATCGCAAGATGTTTGAGGCCCGAGTGAAGGCACGGGATGAGATGGCTATCCGTGAGAGGCAGCAGCAGGAAGCATTCGTGAACCAGTTTTACAGTGATCCCAGCAACATCCTGTACTTCAATCGTACCCCAAACCACCCACTGTACGGCCTGCCTCCGGACCAGCAGTTACAGATCCTTCAGTCTCAGCCCATAGAGGTCCAGTATCAGATGGTTCAGGGCTACAACTCACAGGGTAAGACAGCACTGCTTCCACAGTGGATGCCTCTTTATCAAAATAGCATTTCACAGAAGGTTGATTTTGCAAAGGAAGAACTTGTAATAGACTGTACAATTATCTTAGGTTTAACATTTTTAACATTTGCATTGTGTGTCGCACACATCTTCACTGTAAAGTATGTTTCTTTACATACTGTGATCATGAGTTTCTTTTTTAACATTACAGAGGTGGTAGAGCAGTATATTGACCCTAACACAGGAATCCCGATCACGGTGGAGCAGTTACAGGCCATGTACCAGCACCAGCAGCAGCCCGAGGTCATGTATACAGAGGATGGACAGCCTATACAGCAAGTCTGGCCCCAGCAACAGGTACGTGTCTCAGCATCCCGGTCTCTACACTTATGTCAACTCAAGGTATTACAAGGGAAAAAGTCAGCATCCAGCACAAGTCACTAATGTCGACTCAAGTATTACAAGGCAAATAAACAGCCCCTAGTACATGTCACTATCTCTACTGAAGTATGTCAAGACCAATATTCAGACAATCTTTCATCATGCCCATTTTGGTTTTATGAGAAGAGTAAACAGGGGGAGGCATAAAAATATGAATTTTTTTTTACATGTACCTATGTCTTGTGTGAATTCAATAATGACTTGTTCTACCAGGTTTAACTCCATTTAATCTGATGATTACATTTCAGGTCCAGCAGCAGTATGTGAATGCTGAGGGACAGTTAGTGTCTGTTCACCAGGTGGACCAACACCTGGTCTACCCGGGTCTGGCTCAGTCTGTGGAAGTCTCAGGCACTCATACCCAGGTGGCTCAGATACCTGGTCAGCAAGTGTACCTTCAGCAGGTAAGAGCCATCCATATCTCTCTCTCTCTCTCCCTCTCTCTCCCTCTCTCTTAGATTCTAAAGTGTCTTCATTGTGCATTGTCTTATCAGTGGATACATGCATATATATAAGAGAAAATAAAAAGATATCCATGATGCCATTGGCAAAAGGTTGAATGTGTGTATTCTGGCTACATGTGTATTATTTTACTCTTTCTGTTTACAAGATGGAAAGCACAAGCCCTACAGTAAGACTGTGTTGTGTTGTTGCTTTACTGTAGATCTTCAGAAGCTTTCAATTCTTTTTTGCACTTTTTACCGATCAATATTATATTCATACAAGTTTCAGCAATAACTTCATATAAAAAAGTACACGTATATATAAACTCTGCTTACTCAAGCTGCATTTTTTTACCATATAAGCTTGTGTGGCATTATCTTTTATTGGGGTGGTGTTTTTTCTATTTTGATTGAAGAGTTTTAGAAAGATGTAGTCTAGAACTATAACAATAAACTATTACAATAAATTTGCAGATGTTCAAGTTGTTTTTACATAAAAAAAAAAAAGTGTCAAATAACAGTCACAGAATCAACATTTCTCTGAAAATATTGACCCAATGTCTTACAGATTGGTCCTTATGGAACTCAAACACAGCTGGCAGTTGTTCCTCCTGTTGCCATAGCAACCACTTCCTCTGGGGATGATGATGACCCACCTCCCCCACCATCGCCCCCAAAACCAAAAGTAGAGAAGCTACCCCCCAACTGGAAATCTGCCAAGGACTCTGAAGGAAAGACCTACTACTACCACACAGTCACAAGGTTTGTATGTTTAATGATGACATTTAGCTTCAGTCTTTTTATGTAAGCACTGAACTGGTTTTCGCTTGTTCTTGAGAACAGCTGATACACTGATACCTGTACAGTATGTAGTTTGTTTGTATCTGATCCGTCACATTGTATGTATACCTTACATTGTCCAATCACAGGTACCACAAGGGCAAAAGGTTTGTTGTGTTTTGAACCAGCTTTGTTTGTAGACTTTATTTCACATGGTAATACAGAGCTTTTTTGTATCTTAAGATAATGTGCTTATTGGACTAAAATTACAGTTAAATGGATATTTATTTTGTAAACACATTAACACCTGTATAACCCCTTACTGCTAATTTGTTAGGTTTGTAGTGTATATACAGTACCAGTAATAGAATATGCAATTATTTTTGCAAAACTGCATGTTACATATACAGAATGAAATAAAGAAATTTTTATTTTCTATTTTTTAGACAAACCCAGTGGGACCCACCAACCTGGGATGGAGTGGCACCTGATGATGCAATGGATCTGGAATCTCCTCTGTATGAGGAAATTGTGAAGGTAAGGAGACACCATTGGGCCTTTTGTCAATTACTGACTGTGACAACTCTTAGATAGAAATTAAGATAGAATACATGCAGTAAAATAACATTTTATATTTTGTACAATATAACTTATTGATAATGGATTTTGAAAAAAGTTTGCTGTAGCCATTATTTGATATCTTTCTCCTCTTTAGTTACATAATCCAGTTTAACTACACAGATTGTTTATCATCATTAACAGTAAACCTTGATTTCTTTATAGGGCAAAAGTAAGAAGACAACAACAGCTGCAGCAGATACCTCCAGTGAGATGGCCAAGAAGATCAAGGACACATTCAGGAAAACCATGTCCTCCTACATCGTGGTGTGTCTGAACCCGTTCAGGAAGCCTGACTGTAAGATGGGGAGGATTACCTCCACCGAGGACTTCAAACACCTGGCTAGGAAGGTGAGCTTAGAAGGCACACATTATCCTATTGTGATGACAGTGTATACTGTACCTATATAGCTTTATGAATTATGGCAGTGATGACTGGTACTTTAGACTTGAAGCTTCAGACCATTAGTATTTTATAATGCAAGTGTCAAGGAACTTGGAGATTTAGTAAGCATAGTCAATATAAAATACACATACATGCATGTGAAATTGTGGGTAAATTTCTTTTATTCTAGTTTAATGTGATATTTTTTTAATACATGTTTGTTGATTGTTGCAGTTAACACACCATGTAATGGCCAAAGAACTTAAACACTGTCGACATGTCGAGGACCTGGAGGTGAATGAAAATGTCAAATCCAAGGCCAAAGATTACGTCAAGAAGTACATGGGCAAATTTGGCAGTGTGTACAGTAAAACAGGCTCACCAGATATCTGAAACCACCAAAGGCTTGACTGGTGAACAAGAATAAAATAGGTCCCCAAAAAATCCACTGATTGAGAGATTATGGACAGATGTTGCACCTAAATGAGAGACTACTTACCGGTATCAAGTACAGCTCATAAACCAATGTGGGAACAGCAAAATTTGTGTGTTGTAACACATATAGAAAGTGGATAACTTACATGAGGAGAGTGCTAGATTTGCTAAAAAATCAAATGAATTTAATCTGAAATTATTTTGACAATTGTTAAAATGTGCCAATTTGAAGGAAGTACCAAAATTTTGTGGAGTAGATGATTGTGGCACATCATATATACACTGAATGTACATTGACATTGTTCAGATTTCAGGATGATATAACTGGTAGAACTACACATGTACATTTAATTTTGAAAGAAAGTTTTAAAGTTTCTAGAATTTATACAGGTATATAAACATTAGTTGTGTGAATATGACTATGATAAAGTAAGTGGATATCATTTAAAGGCAGCAAGTTTTATATGGATGTGTGTTTGACTGCTTTTTCTATAAAAATACGACAGACAATTTTTTTAAAAATTAAACATTTGCATATTGTGAATAATGATATGATTATTTTGTTGAAGTTCGATTTAAATACATTTTATGTATGATTTTTTTTTTTACCCTAGGAATCAAATAATGTAATGAATGTTTTTTAGAGGAATATTCATGCATGTTGTTTTAATTGAATTGAATGCAGGTGTTCTGCTTGAATATTGATTTGTAAACTAGAAATTCATAAAATGAGATGCGTATGTAAATGGCATTGTATGTATAAATCTGTGGAATGTTCAACAAACCCCAGATTGTGTGGAAAATCATCGAGTGCTTACATGTAACCACAACTCAGTTGTCATGTCTCTTTCACATGTTGGGCATATTTCATAATCACCGTGTGGATTAACACACAAAATGTCACTTATTTTACAAATGTCATTAATAATTGGATGTACATATTCTGTTTTATAGAGGTTTACGAGTAGTTTTTAATCTAATTGAATTCATGTCACTGTGAATTTTCAGCAGTTTATTATTTTGAATAAAAATGTTTTAAAGAAACAGTACACTTTGTTTTAATATCTAATTAGTATATACATGTAGATATAGATTGTAGACGTTTATAAAGTGAAACTACATTCAACAAATGGATTGGGAGCTTATTGGATCCCATGTTGCTGGATAGAAGCTTGAAAGTTCATTGGCCTAGAATAATAACTTACATTATATCAACTTATAAATATTCAGGTGAAATGAACAATGGAATTTTGAATGGGAAACTGGGTTAACAATAAACAATTATATCAAAACACCAAAGATGTTATTTAAATTTAATTGCAAATGCTGACAAATTTATATACATATACTTTTAGTACATTGTACTAAAGACAGTACTTAAACATTTTACTCGTGAACATGTAATTTTTATTCATAATCGCAAGCAACCAAATGGGATCAATTTGCAAGCAAAATTTCTATCGTATCTTACTCTGAAAAAGACAAATACAAGCATAATAAATACTGTACTTGCAATCTGCACCAAGAAAAATATTGCATCAGATCTGTCTGCACAACCTTTTACAGTTACAAAACAGTATATGTAATGCCTAAACTGAACAGGTGTCCCAAGGAACATGAGCACGATTAGACTGTTATGGCCACAGTTCACAATAGATGTACCAGTTCTTGTCCAGCAAGACATGTAGTAAAGTGTTATTTTATGACAAGGCAAGATTCATATACTCTGCATCTTTTTCATGAGTTCTTCCAAACTCTCACCAGAATCCTCAACTACAGCTGAATTATCATCCTATAAAAATAAAATAACAAAAACCTCAGTATCTTCAACCTGGTGAAAATTTTATCATGAATAAATACTACTGTATGGCACACACACTCTCTCTCTCTCTCTCTCTCTCTCTCTCTCTCTCTCTAAATGTACCTTGGTGGCAGCAGGTTTTGTGTAAGCTACAGTAACCCCCTGGGTTAGGGTGGGCATGTCCCCCTGGGCTTGCTGGAGCTCCTCCTCTGTGGTCTCTGACACAAGTTCTATACCTGTCAACAGCAAATGCAAGTGCATTGTTAGGATCATAGTAAAGTTGGAATGAAGGAATTTAATTCTTAAATACTTTTATGTCTCAATAGATAGAAGTGAAAATATGTTTTACTTAAATATTAGTAAATTGTTTTTCAAAACTTTTACATCCAAATTGGTGAATTGAACTTGTCAATGTATTTTCAAGGGAAGTTCAACAGTTAAGAATTTTATAAAAATCATGTTGTTTTCTTTTAATCAATTGTATTTATTTACCCCATTCATCTTCATGAACTATAGCCTCTTCAACTTTTTCTTTCACTTCTTCTTTCGGCTTCAATGCTTCCCTTTCCTTCAACCAAAAAATTACGGTTCTATATGATTTGAATAGTTTACAATAACATTTTAAAAATATCACATCTACAGACATTGTAAATTTTGACAAAGTCCATTCTTGTTTTGGTTAGGTATAACAGATTTTGATCCCCCCTCAAAGTATGTTCTGTGATTTCATATCGCAGGGTTCAACAATGCTTGTAATTGTTTACATCAAATTATTGAGTTATTGCTGTTGAAGCTAATTCATTACCTGGAATAGTTTCTGTTGTCGCTGACAATGGTTGTCGTCACACTGGGGATTGGGTTTCATGGCCATCGTCGGGAAGAAGTCCTGCAGAGCGTTGTATCCCAGGTAGTATGTCACGTCCCCAAACTTCAGAAGATACCTTTACAAAATTCAATATGCCAACAAATGCAAATTTCAATCAAAAATTTTAATATTAAGAAACTCGAACCTAGAATACTTAAATCGAATATACCTAATAAGTGGTAAAGAATATCTTTCATATCAACAATTAAATGGCTATTAAATGATTCATAAAATATTTTCAAGGGATGATGATAGCCCACAAGTAAGTAAATGTCTATATGCCTCTAGAGTTAACAAGGACACGCTTCATAATTACTCCTTAACTGTAAATTTTTGTAAATATGTAAATGAATACAATTCAATATGTGAATGAAGGTTTCTGGTCAGCCTGGCCTTAATGCATGTTATTTTCCTGTCGATATGCCACACTACATTTACCACCAGAGCATAAAAAGTATTACATAAGAACATAAAAACTCCTTACTTCAGGGTATTCTGAACAAGGAAGCCAGCTACAATGGCCATGGTTGTAGGCAGACTAGCCGCACACACTCCTTCTCTCTTCAGGGTTTTCTCGTCTGTATTTGTAGCTACGACTAGTGGTGGTGCACACTGAAATTCAAAATCAAACAGTAGAAAAGAATACACATGCTAAGTATATAACAGCAGTTTCCATTTTCTTCTATTTGTGAATGACATTTCAAAATGTATTTATTTCGAGACATTTCAAAATGTACTTAATTTACTTCAAATTAATTTTTTTTCTAAATCAATCAATGGTACTATAGTAGCAAATGTAATGCTTACTGCAAAACAAGAAGTTTCTCCTGGAATGATAAACTGTATGTGTCCAGAGACTGCATTTTCACTGACCCCTGATTCTATCCAAGTCTGTCCAATCTCATTACAAGCCTGCAAATCACAAGAAGCAGAGTTCAATGTCTCTACCATAATATCAAACCAAGTGTTTCCAATCAAAACACTAGCTTTTAAAGAGACTGGATCAGAAACCCTTGGCTTGAGAAGATGTTTTTACTTGTGTACACATACCAATATGAATGATATAATGTCATAAAAAGCTCATCAAACTCTGAAGTATAGCTTTGATCAAAGTAACAAAAAAGTCACTTCAGAGTTTGATGAGCTTTTTGATGAGTACAAAATACTTTATGAAAGCACTTATTGTCAATATATGCCTTATCTAAACATAATGCAGCTTTTACCGGTACTACATATTACACAATCACTACTAATACCTGCACCTTATAAATGTACACATCACTATTTCTCCAGAAATACTTACAGTATTTATTGCCATTCTTGCTTCAAAATTATCTACACAACTCAGGACCAAATCAACCGGTGTGTCTTTTGTTAATCCACCTTTCCTAAAAATGAACAAGAGACAATATGTGAGTTTTCAAATATGTTTTGTACATGTAGTTTTATCAGTTTTTCATCCTTCCAGGTTTGAGTCCCAACTGGGGGGTATGAAGCTTTTTTCAAAGCTGAGATCGGGCTTCAACAAGAATTGGACCCCCCCCCCCCCCCTTTTTTTTTAGAAAAAAGACTGAATCATAAACATTGGATACCAGTTGCGATTTGAAATAGTGAAATAACCCTTTTGAAATGCAGTTGTATTGACAGAATTTAATTTGAGTCAATAAAATTCCACTGATGGTTGGTAAGTTAGTAAAAGGGAAAGGCGGGTGATAATTAACAGCTGAAATGTCATAATTTGTCTCATAATAAATCATTTTTAAAGACAAAGAACTGATGTGTGTACTGAGAAAAAAATAAAGTCATACAAGAAAATAATAAAAAAAAAAATATTGTTGGCATACACTTGCTGCTTATCTCTAATAAAAGTCATACAAGAAAATAATAAAATTAATATTTATTGTTGGCATATACCTAGTTGCTGTTCATCTCTTACTTGATTCTGTCCATGAAATGATCAAAGTTGTCTACAGTGGTAATGTTGTAATTGTAAACTTCAAATTCTACATCAGGATTTATATCTCTGGAAAAAAAAAGAAATCTCACCATTTACATTCCTCTAAGGATTTGCATAATCATGTTTGTTTGACACAGTGGAAGTCCACAGCATAAATTGTCTAAAGACAAAAGCCTGTTCATCATTGACTTACTTTAGTGTTCTCTCAGCAGCTTCTACCTTGCTCATGCCCGACTGATGCGGTTGAAAAAAGAGTCTGTTCATATTTGCCAACTCCACTTTATCATAATCAAACAGCAACAGCTGAAATTTAATTGTTTAACATTTTTACATGTACCGTTAAGTATTATACATGTACCAGGTATATATGCTCATGAGCTTGAGCTATTAAGACATTTTAGTCATACATAAACTTTAAAACTGAAATATGGAACCTCACTTTTAAAATCAATCCAATAAAATAATTAAAGGAAGATATACATATAGCTTTTTCAAGACCTTATAATTAAGGTTTTTTTTCAGTTTCAACAATACGGTCAATACCTTTCCTATTCCACATCTCGTCAACATCTCAGCTGTCACACTTCCGACCCCACCTATTCCAACTACTGCTACAGTGTAGTCACGGATTTTCTGGAAAACAAAGTTGAGTTTTATTACCACCTTTTTCATTATAAAGTTTTTTTTTAAATATCAAATTCCAAATACATGTACATTTAAATATCCAAAAAATTTTTTTACATAAGTACATATGTGATTTACCTCATAATTATCCACAATCCCCATACGTTTCAATGCCATCAAGCGACTGAAATATAAACCATACTATCATTTTGAATTATGTGAGAATATTTTCCTCAATTTGATAATATAACTTCTGACAGTATATCATAATGCCATATGGACAAAATACAATTCAGATGAATTGCCCATATGGTACGAATACAAAGGTTCAAATCAAACGTTCAATAAACTCTGTCTGAATGAATTGAAACTGGAAATAGGTATGTACATAAAATACTTACAAAATATCATTTTATATACCTGTAGGGATTAGAATCAACCACTTCAGAACTCATCTGGGAAATTTTTGTTCGAATTGCCCCTCCTTTACTCCGCTCTTCTTTCAACTCCTGCTCGAGTTCTTTAATCTTTTTTTGTAAATCTTCGATAGATGCCATTTTGGATTATATACCTCTTCACAATTACTTCACTTTTTTGATAAATCTGGATAACTGACAGAAACAACAACTTGACAGCTCTGTTTACTTCCACGACGTGGATCGGTGGAGGAAGTCTGCTTTCAACACTAGAGAGTCGAGACACGGGGAGATAATTCTTACCATTTAAATAAAAAATATTTAATAGTAAGGACAAAAAATTGAAATAAATAAAATAAAATTTATTTTTATTTTTATATAACATTTATAATAGAAGACTGAACAATACTCAAATCAAATTGAACAATTGTATTACATCTTTTTTTTTTTATTATTCAAACTTTCATATATAACGTTATACATGTACTATTGTCTATGTATACACAAGTGACAACACATAATTATAATATTATTGTATTAAATCATGATTGATGAATATTCATCGAAATACATGTAATGCTTGTTAAATAACTATGAAGCTGTAACAAATGGAAAAAAGAAACTTACCTTCAAAATACCCAAACATGCGGCCGGGTGGTGGTACACATGTAATAAAATAATTGCTCTAAAATGCTATCATGTATGATTCTGAACCGCATTTTTTGAAATACATGTACTCAATAAATTTTTCTGTCGTATACATGGTATAACTAAACTCGCCGGGTTTTGTACCTCCTCCCCAAACAACAACTACCTTTTGACAAAGGAGGTTTCAACGCCTATATCTGAACTTGAGGGCAAACTTTCAAAAAATGTAAATATATTTTACACCTAATTCAGAAGAAGAAAAATGCTTACAATTTTAAAAAGGTTTACAAAAATAAAGTACATTCAACAAACTCGACCAATGTTAGTCTGAAAAGGAATCTTTTTAGTGGTGTACGTTTGAAAAACGGACAGGATATGTTTTTCTTTTCTTTTTGAATCGCGTTGACTTTTGTCAAACGTAAAAGTATATATTATATCGAATAATTAAATTAGAAAAATGAGATATATATCACAAAAAATTGCTTGGCAGTGTGCCAAATGAACAATGAATTCAAACATGAATACCGTACGGAATAAAATGATGGTAATAGGTAATTTTATATCCGAAGTTTAAAAATATTCAATTTCAGAATAAAAAGGGATAATATGACACACATATTAACCCTTTTTATTCTGAAATTGAATATCAAATTCTTAGGCGAATAAACAGAAGAATTGATTCTGAATTCAATTCCCTCTAAATGTATTGGCTTTAAATGACAAGTCGCATCTTTTCTTTTCTTTTTTTCTATCATAAAGATGTCTAGTGCCGACGGGGCGAACTTTTACACAAATTCAAAAGAATGATATTTAACTTAGCACAATAAATTATTGACATTAGAAATAACGATTTCCTTTCTTAGACGTCATTATTACACTCTGTGACGAGAAATTGCTTAATTAAATTTTCTTTTAATTATTGATTAGGGGCTAAACACACTTAACGTTTAGTAATACATACCGTAAGTAAATGCTTCAGCGGCATATCGATTGGAGACCAACTGCTGAAATGACTTCTACAATGTGGAGAATGTATCTAACTTAAGGCAATTTGGATCTGGCTTTCGGTCAGTTTCTTTAGCAAGTAAGATCAAGTACCGATTTATAAATTTTTATTAAACCGCAGATATCACATTTTATAGGTAGATGATTTTTCTTACTGTATCAGCATGCAGAACATGTATAGTATGGAAAATGAAATATAGTGTACATCAATTTATAATAGAAACGTTTCTTCACGCCAAGTGCATATGAATTAAATCAAGCTTAAGTCATTATCATGTATTCTCTCGTTCATTCTCTCTTTTTTACTCTGTCTCTCTCCCTCATTCACGTACTCTCTCAATGGTTGATCATAATCGTGTCTCTTTGAATGGTTGATCAAAATTGGATTTCCGATTGCAGCCCGTCCCCCTTGACTGTCACGATGGAGAAAATGACGAAACGACCGTCTGTCTTCTCCCTCAGCAGACCGAAGTCTACCAAGACTAAAAAGGAGATTATGTATGAACTGAACAAAAAAGTTGTAAGTGTCAAAGAGGGGTCACGGTTGTGGAGGGAGGGGGGATTTAGAGAAAATACCCTCATAGTGATACTTTTCTCCGGAATACTGGCAGTGGTGAAGGGGGGGGGGGATACTAATCCTTCTTCTTAAGGAAAAATTTTAAATTAAAAACGTCGAACTCATGAGATGAAACATATAAATACATATTTTGTTTAATTAAAGACCGAGATACATCGTCATTTGTTTACTTTTCCTAACAGACTTGCCGTTACAAATCAATTTAATACTTAATACCTAATGTATACGTAATGACCCCCAAATGCATGCGCGAATTTAGGGAGGGGGATCGGGGTGGGGGGGGGGTAACAAAAAATGGGCCTTGAACCCCCCCCTCCCGCCAAAAAAAATTATTATCCCCCGGCCCCCCCCCCCCCCCCCCCGGGGGGTAATTTTCTGGATCCGCGCATGAAATGTATACGTTGCAGTGTGTAAATCTAATCTACTATAGAACAATTGTGTTATTCATTGACTTTCTTTTTTACCTTGCTATAAAAATATTTTATTCAAAAACGAACAAATTGAAGACACTTGTTGATAACAGAGGGATTAAAAATCTAGCCACATTTGAAAAGGAAAGATAAGCCCAGAACTTCGATTTAACTGCAGCTGATAATAAATCTACAATATCTTTAATCTGTCACTTTCTAACCTATTGAATCTACACACAGGGCAGAGAGTCCTAGCTTACTCAAAATGAGAACAAATCAAATGTCGAATCAATATTTCTGACCAATGCATTTTACAGCCTCTACACAAATGTACGTTTGATCGCCAAAAGAGGAGTTGGCTAGGACCAGTCAAACCTCAACAAGCCTTACCCTCCCGCTGGGCAAAGGCAAAGGGCGCGGTGTTCGTAAGTACTTGTACATTTTATACGTACTACTTGTACATAGAATATTAAAAATTTGCCAGTATTGGTAACTATTATTGGAGATTTTCATTCCGAAATTCAACGTAATCTATATACTGGGTTGTAGGGACGTCTCATTCAGCACAGTTCTTTTTCATGCCCCATTTATTTATAGCATATAGAGAATAAGAAATTTCATGTGGACTGATTGCTAGATAGCAAATACAAGGACTGACACCAGACTCAAATCAAAGAGTAACTTCCATTTAATTAAGGAAAAATGGGCTCTTCCCTCTATGTAACGTGCGGATCAAGAATATATACGAACTTTCACTCACTTCATTAGAAACAGTGAAATGTTTTCTTTGGTGGTTCATACGGGCTGCGAATGTAGTGATTGTTAAAGAAAAAATACATTGCATGTATTAATTAATTTGTTCTGATATGCTTATTTACTCACAGTTTCTGGGAATGAAACCAGCTTCCAGGAGAAGCATAGACGTTGATAGTTTGGTGAAGGCAACAAAGTTATTGGTAAGTTCCAAACTAAAGTGAAAGACAGTCAAATAGGAAACGACACCTTTACAATAAACTTATTGAATAATAATTCAATTACAGAGATCATCAATGAATACCTCCGCTGGAGAAAATATTTCTGAAGACGACGAGGGTGTTGAGGTATTTGTTTTACCAATTTTACCCATGCAATGACCAATCAGAATTTTGTCTAAATCAAATTTCTAATTTGGAAAAATCGTACAAGTGTATAGTCGATAATATTTAAGGTTATCAACCTTTCAATTTCTTTAAAAAATTAAGACGATAGGGTTTATATGAATTCTCTGTTTTAGGCTGCAATTCTCGATAAACCGGTGATATCCAAACCATTCAAGACCACCAGTGAAACAATCTGGACGTGTCCAAGATCGCTGAAGCCCGTGAACGAACGGTAAACAGCACCCCTGCGAATGTTATTGTCATTTAAATTTTAGACCACGTGGTTTTATTTGACCCTTTCAGTTTCGCAGTAAAAATCGTGCCTCGTGTTTATAGTCTATTTCATAGAATCTAGGTACTTGTAATCAAATATAAAATCTAGACGTTTATTGATTTTAAACTTTATCTTCATTAATTGGTGGATAAAATGAGTTCTAGAAATAAATGTGACAATAGAAAAAAAAGGTTTTTTTCTGCTGTTGCAACAATTAACTTGTTTAGAAGCGATCCCCCCTAAGGATTAATTTTCGATCCGCGCCTGACCTAGTAATAGCATCAATAGTAAAACAGACTATACTATTTTATGCAGAATGTTCCTTGAAAATGGCTCGATATACTAAGTTTTTATACAAAACAGACACCCATTCTTTTTTTAAAAAGCATGGTATTGCACACCACACGCATCAAACATGGTTATGATTTTATTAAGCAAACCAATGTTTATATTTTCAACCACGTGTAGAGTGGTTGAACACGAACGATAACTTTGTTCTGAATATCATCGTTTTATTTAAATAACCGCTAGATGATGAAATAAGACATACATCTTAATAGATTTTCGTGTTTTAACATAAATCAAAGTAGGATATGATATGAAAAGCGACCAGTACTTACGTATTTTGAGAATATTATCCGAACACTTATACTTCCGCTCGAAATTTCACAGGAACTGAACAAATCTCGGGGAAGTCTCGTGAACTTTCATTCGAACACCTCTGGATTTATTGCATACTTAACAACGATAAAGAAAACATTCCGAACACATTCGCAGGGGTGAACAGGCCACTCAATGTTTTGTTGCTGTTTAGCAACTGAACGTTATAAGGAAATAATATATGTACTAGTATCCAGATAGGATATATTTTTTAATATACATGTATGTAGATTTTTATCATAGATAAAGAACTAGAGTAATTGTTATCAACCAGCATATATTTGACAGATGCAAGGATTTTGCGTTTGAGAAAACAAAAGCCAACCCTAGTGATAAGCAGCACTCGGCGGCTACCAATCTACAGGCGGTGTATCTAAAGAAGCTTCTGGAGGAAAAGGAGAAAGAAATCAAGTCACTGCAGAACCAGCTTCATAAGGCAAACAACGAGAACGTGAAGCTCATTCAGGAGTTAGAGGGGTGAGGGCTAGATGTGTATACAACGATTATAAATTTTAACAAGAAACCTTTTCGAACACGTTGTTAATTTTTGTCTTTTTTTTTGTTATTATCACTTTCGATATGACAGCTACCAAACGGTATACATTTCTTTATTTGTTTCTGCGTCAAATATATTCGTTTCTCAAAAGAAATTTTATATATCCCAGAAAAAATAGTAAACGGCTTGTTATGTGTATGGTAATCTTTTATCGTTTTGAATCGGATTTTCAGGTACAGAGGAAAAAATTACGATGAAATGTATAAAGAGAACATGACAAACAAAGATTACCTGAACCGCGTGTGTCGGGAAAACATCCTGTTGCGCGGGCAAATACGGAAGCAGGGAAATCGTGTGCTACACAGACTAGAGGAGAAAGAAGTAGAGGAAAAGCAGAATTTAGAGAAAACTGAACGACTTAGACTGACCAAGTCCGCCAAACCGAGGCTGTGTTGACCCCATGTTGATTGATGCGTGACTTTCTTCATAAGAAAGAAGTGTATTTATTCAGTAAATACTATGTGCATGTACCGGTATATTTTTCAGTATTTCAATGTTTGTACAATAAACCAAGTATACTAACTTAGTAACTGAGAGTCATTATTTAATTCGTGTTTTCTAGCGGAACATTGCAAACAAAGCCCTTTTTTTGTGAACGGGTTTATATGGGTTTTTTTCTATAATTATCCCTAATTTCCTTTTTGTGCTGTCTTTTTGATTTTAAATCATCTAAATCATTACCCCCCCTCCCCCCCCCCCAAAAAAAAATGCTATCCCAAAAAACTTAATAAATAATCATTCAGCTTTGCACTTGGCAAATCGTGAGCATTGTATAGTACCAAAATATTTTTTTAAAAGTTATTCTCAAAAGTATTTTTTTTCTTACATGTATTTCGACTGATGTAATGTTGTGCAGATACTTACCGTTGGGTTTTATCAACTTTTATGATAGGTAGTTCGTATGGGCTGACAGAGCACCTGCCTCTGCGATCTACATCTAAATCGGCGTGTACATTGACTAGCAATTACAAGGCTGGGTACATATTTTGGTTGTTTTGGGAATTTTTTTTTAAAGTTTGGGCGGGGGTAGGGGGGGGGTACACCTGCTTAGTTCGGTATCGCCCAATTCTCAGATCCGCTTTCCCTTTTGCCATTCCTTTTTACTCAATTCTTGAAAATGTGTACCTTACAATCATGATCTAGCTATGATAAAATGTACCAGTGGTTTTATGCACGTAAACGCACTTAAAATTCCACGAGCGTGTGCTTTAATGCACTTTGCAAATTGTCTTTGAAGACAAAGATTAAGCTTTCTGATAAAGACAGACATACTTATTTATTTTCAAAGACTTGTTTTACAAACCAAGCGATGTGTTAGCTAAGTTTTAAATAGACATCATTTTGGTTGAAGTGTGCGAATCTACCAAGGGCCGAATAAATGTAGAACCTAAGCGTCTAAGTGACACAGATTAGCAAGTGTTTACATGTTGGCAAGCTGTTTTAATTTTAAAGAAATCTGAGAAGGTAAAATTGTTTATGTTGAAAGCAGTAGTTTAATTTTTATATATTGATATTACTTTTTTGATAAATAAGAAATCATTTTCTATTCGAGGTTTAATTTCACCAAGAAATGTTACGGTACCAAAAAAGAGCATATCCCGAATTTACACTATCTTAATTGTATGTTATAGATGTCGACAGAAAACAAAAAGAGCCACGATGATGATACTATGGATTTCAATAAACTTGAAAAGGAGTTAGCCATGGCTGTGGAACAAGATCAGCGATATAATAGAGAAAACGATGCGAAATTTAGAGCGGTTCATCAAAAAGTTGGATCATATGAAGAATTCAGGTATAGCTTTCAGAGTTCACCTATGTAATGTATTCTCTTTTGAGAAGTGGACAGGCATAGCCTACATCCACTTCTCTTCGCAAGCCCTCATAATTTGATTCTGAAAAACGTGTAAATGTCGGAACCGAAGACGGTCTACGCTTGGACCCATGTTTCGACTCCAGTTTCCCTGAATTTTCGTAACAGACCTATTATTTCTACATTTTAAACATTAATGCATGCATATATCACAAAAAATCAACACTAACCCGCTTGTCAAATCATTTTCTCAACTTCTACATCCCAAAACATGGGTCCAAGCGTAGACCGTCTTCGGCTCCAACATTTACACGTTTTTCAGAATCAAAATATTAGGGCTTGCGAATATGGAGGGTAATCGTGTTCAAAAATCCAGTCATGTAAACTTGTAAATCCGAATATGCAATCATGTTGGTGTGTGAGCCTAATTATGAATGTGTGTAATTCTGATCGTGTAATCTATAAAACTCGGACATAAAAACTCTAAAGTTGACTCCGCAGACCTTCAATGTAATTCTTCCTACAGATGCACATTTGCAACTATAAAATGCTGTTTGTTATTTACATGTAACCTGTCACTATAATACGCATTTTCCATCAGTAGTCAATGCGTTTATATCTCTGTTTTCTGAAATAGCACAGTTGACATGTTACAAATTGACAAATGTGAAGTCTACAAGTTTGTCGAATTTTGACATGACCATATATGGAAACAGTGACGTCACCGATAGCTGCAGGAAAGGGCCTGCCGTAATCGCCGGAATGGGCACAGAATAAACAAAAAAATATTACATATCATCATATTATCTGTGGATAACAACATTTTTTAGGAAGTACGATTTTTCGAAAAATAAATTTAAGCTCGGTGTCCATTACATCAAGAGAATCCAGAAAAGATGCAAGTGAAGAATTCAATCGGCATCAGATATCTTAGATCTGGAAAATTTTACCTATCATGACTTTGTTTAAATGAATACACGCATTTCTATTATCTTAGATTACATGTAACAAATCGTTTAAGTATAGAGCTCGAGTGTAAAAGAAAATATCACCAAAAGCATCCTTATTGCTACCACAATGTTGGGACTAATTAAAAAACTGAGTTATCAATAAGAAAAAATAACTACCTGAAAACAGTAGTCTTAAGATTTTGATTTAGATGAGACATGAGTAGCGGCACCACCCCCCCTTAAATGAAAAAAAAATTCCGAAGATAAGGTTAACTGTAGTGAAATTAAAATGTGTATAAATTATAACAAAAATATTTCATTTTGTCTGTAATATATAGAAAAAGAAGGTGAAAATTTATCGGCAAAAATGTTTTGATTTCAAGCAATTATTACGGGATATAAGTATGGCGTTCTGAATGTCGATTCAATCTAGACACACTCAGTGAAGTTGGTTAATCAAAATTTTCCGGAAAGCTTTATAGCTTTACAGCCACTTGTGAACATGTACTGATTACCATAAAGCAGCTACTTAGTTTTGTAAAATTACTGTCAATACAGTATATATTTTATAAGATTTAATAATTAAAACTTTACCAGTTCATATACGATCAACCCACCCGTTCCTTAATTTCAGAAATCCGATTTTCGAAGTAAAAATATAATTATAAAAACATAAACATACTAGTATCTCTTTTTTATTTCTTCAAAACCTTTCCATTTTTGACAACATTTTGTACTTTAATTAATGATTAAAAAACTTTTTTTTATAACAGTTTCAGATTGTTTTATTATTTATCATGCACTTGCACAACAAAGTCATTTTGATATTTGAAAAAATATATAGATACATACATTTTTCGGCGAAAAATTACCAAATTTCTTCGCAAGTCGTTTAATTCTAAATAAATGATGAATATAAAAACACTCTCAAAATTCTTAGCATTCACATGCCGCTCAAAATATATTCACCCCCTAGGAAATTTCTTGATCCGTCTCATTTCTAGAAAAGATTACGTATTCAACTTATATTTTCCAGTTTACATTACATGTCAAATTATTTTAGCGATATTAAAATAGATAGATAGATAGATATATTTCTTTTTTAGTAAAAGTTAATCCTTATCGTATTATACATGTACTAGTGTCCATGGGAATTATATTACAGAAACTAGCGCATTCGTCACACCGGCACCGATTTTTACAAACATTCACCTTTTCTTGTTTGGTCCAGTTTCAATTATACCTCAATATCTTTTTCTAAAAATAATATTCTCGATCCAAAGAAAATAGTATCGTTCATCAGAACAGTTTAACTAAATTTTATGTTTATTTTAGTCCATTCCGGCGATTCCGGCATGCCTTTTCCCGCAGCAAGCATTTTCCATATAAGGTCATGTCAAAATTCGACAAACTTGTAGACTTTACATTTGTCGATTTGCAACATGTCAACTGTGCCATATCCAAGGATAAGGATACAAATGCAGAAACTATGGATTAAAAATGTGCAAAGTTGAAGGTTAAATAAACCAACAAAAACAATTAAGCTGCAAAATGTGCATCATAGGAGGGAACTGAGTCAAATCCTAAAGTGATTATGTCTGAATTTTTATAGGTTACGCAATTAGAATAACATCAGAATAACATACATTCATACTCAGACTCGCACACCAACACGATTGCATATTTGAATTTACAAGTTTACAGGTCTGGATTTTTGAACACGATTACCCTCCATATGCAAAGAGAAGTAGATGTAGGCTATGCCTGTCCACTTCTCAAAAGAGAATGAAAATAATAAATGAAGAATATAATGCAAGTTTTTCCATAAACAATTGTCCTGTACACAAGTGCTACTGTAAACTTTTATGCCAGAGTCAGATATTTACTGTCACATTACATAATATTTCTTTGCGCTTCGGTAAAACACTGCACACAGTCTCATTAATGACTGCCTCTATTACGATGTGCTGCTTTGAGATCATAAAAAATGGATAAAAAGGAATATGAACTACCAGTTTTTATACTGTAGATTCCTTATTAAACACGAGGAAATAACATCTGTGTGAAATTGCGAGAAGCAACCCTCGCAGATTTTAAAATCTCGCTCTTGTTTTTCAGAAGGTTTTGAACTATATGAAATTATAACAAAAAATTGGTGCGTGTGATTTTATATTCTTGCGATTTGATACAAAACGGCAGAATCACGGAATTAAGTACTCGCGTAAAAAGAATTTACAGTATACTGTATACAGGGAAATATTCGCCCCCATTTTATTTTCGCTCCTTTCGCCTTTGTTGTCAAAATTTAAGGCGAATTTAAGACTGGGCGAATTACAATGTTCTCTCTTTAAACACAACTGTGTCCGGGCGAATTCAAGACGGGGCGAAACTGTTTGCAAGTGTAGAAGGATGAAAAATAACCCTGTATAAAGTATCAAAATATAGACAAGTGTTTCATTGTCACTAATCTACAAATTGTCGTGTCTTGCATTTTAAGACACAGTAAAATTTGAAATGATTAAGAAGTTGATACTGTTTATATATCTTATAGTTGGATTAGAATACATTAGTATAATTGTAAACACTAACAGGTGAAAAATATTCATCTGATAAATTAGATGTATCACAATGATTAAACATAGGTAATCACAGATTACAAAGCTCACCGAGACGAGACATCACCTTTATGAGGCATCACCATTATGAGACCACCTTTATCATATGATATGAAAATCATAGTTAATGATCTTGGATATTCATGGAAACTGTTTTGACACAATATCGTATATCATATGTTAAAAAAATTGTATGAAAATCATATGCTCATTTCATACGGTATTATAAGATACAATGTTTATCAATACAATAATATATAATACGATATTGCATTCTATGATACTTACAATATAGTATCATATAATACAATATAATACTGTAATAAATAATTATGCAATATAATATTGTAACATATAATATGACATTGTATCTTGCTATACATTATTGTATATGATCACATAATACAATATCATTATGCAATATATGATACAATATAGTATTACATGTTACAATATCATATCACATAAAACATCACAATATTGTAACATATGATATTATATTGTATAATATAGTATGATATTGTATTGTATGATATTGTATCATATTTGATACATAATATGATATTGTATCATATGATTTGATACAACATTGCATCATATCATATGATTAAATATCATGTGATATAGTAATAAATTATATAATACAATATCATATTATACAATATCGTATCATATAATACAATATTATATATTACAATATCATATAATACAATTCATGTGATATAATTATATATTATATAAACAAAATATCATATTATACAATATCATATTATACGATATTATACGATATCGTATCATATGATACAATATTACATATTGCAATATCATATGAAACAATATCATGTGATAAAATATTAAATATATAATACAATATCATATTATACAATATTGTATCATAATACACAACACTATACATAACAATTACATGACACAATATCATATCATAATGTACAAAAAAATTGATACAATATCATATCGTATCATATAAACAATATGATATAATATTGTATCATATAAAACAATAGTGTATCATATCATATACATGTAATACTATATCATAGGAATCATGTTATATCATTTAACAACAAACACATCTATCAAGCAGGTTTAAGTGAGGTAGGAGATTTTTTTAGCATCCTTGATAATGGAGATCAGGCTCTGCATCTGAAGCTACCTCTGCGATTCATTTATATTATAGTTAAATCAACTGTGCAAGTTTAAAATAGTACTAATATCTATAAAACATTTGACCTGTTCCAAAAAACTAAACCTCATCCAGCATCCGAAACCTATAGCTCAGATTCAGCATTCAAGCCTGTCAGGTGCATCAGTATCATAAGATACATCATCCATGCAAGTTTAGTGAAGTTAGGACTAATAATAACTAAGATAAAATCATCAGAGGGCACCTGCTCCAAAAACTTTAACCAGCTCTAAAAACCTTACCCTCCTCCAGCATCCGAAACCTATGGCTCAGATTCAGCATCAATGCCTGTCAGGTACATCAGTATCATAAGACGCACCATTCATGCAAGTTTGGTGAAGTTAGGACCAGTAATAACTAAGATATATTTTTTAGCATCCTTGATAATGGAGATCAGGCTCTGCATCTGAAGCTACCTCTGCGATTCATTTATATTAAAGTTAAATCAACTATGCAAGTTTGAAATAGTACTATTATCTATTAAACATGTGACCTGTTCCAAAAAACTAAACCTCATTCAGCATCCGAAACCAATGGCTCAGATTCAGCATCAGGTGCATCAGTATCATAAGATGCAAGTTTGGTGAACTTAGGACCAGTAATAACTAAGATATAATCATCAGAGGGCACCTGCTCCAAAAACTTTAACCAGCTCTAAAAACCTTACCCTCCTCCAGCATCCGAAACCTATGGCTCAGATTCAGCATTCAAGCCTGTCATGTGCATCAGTATCATAAGACGCACCATCCATGCAAGTTTGGTGAAGTTAGGACTAGTAATAACTAAGATATAATCATCAGAGGGCACCTGCTCCAAAAACCTTAACCTCCTTCAGCATCTGAAACCTATGGCTCAGATTCAGCATTCATGCCTGTCAGGTGCATCAGTATCATAAGATGCACCATCCATGCAAGTTTGGTGAAGTTAGGACTAGTAATAACTAAGATATAATCATCAAAGGGCACCTGCTCCAAAAACTTTAACCAGCTCTAAAAACCTTAACCTCCTCCAGCATCCGAAACCTATGGCTCAGATTCAGCATTCAAGCCTGTCTGGTGCATCAGTATCATAAGATGCACCATCCATGCAAGTTTGGTGAACTTAGGACCAGTAATAACTTAGAAATTGCTATCAAAGGGCACCTGCACCAAAAACTTTAACCTGCTCCAAAAACCTTAACCTCCTCCAGCATCTGAAACTCATGACCCAGATTCAGCATCTAAGTCTTTCAAGTCCATAAGTAGGTCCAGATGCATCATCCATGCAAGTTTGGTGAAGATAGGACTAGTAATTACTTAGATACAGGACCTGCAACAAAAACTTTAACCAGGTCCGGACGCCGACGCCGACGCCGGGGGTATAGCATAAGCTCCCCCCGACTTCGTCTCGGTGAGCTAAAAAATGTCATACAGTGAAGTTTTATTTACATTTGTATATATTACTTTGTGGTTCTAATCATGAAATGATGAATATTATTGCTGCACTAATCAGGACATCAAGTGTTAGTATATTAAAAGCAAAACATATCTTTGGGAGCTGGGACTAGATACATTAGTGATCATCAGACCGGTTTGATCGCTGGAACAAGAAAGCTCAGTTGGTAGAGCACCTAAATAGACAATCAGGGGGCCTGTGTTCAAATCCTTGCCTGGTCCATCATAATAATCGATTATTTCTTCCATCCTCTTAAATTTGTTGCCGTGACCAACCCATGGAACTGACAGGTTAACTCCTGCAAGATTATATAAGCGGGAGGAATGTGACAGTCAAACTGGTTCATTTGCAGGCATCAGAAGCTTACTTAGTAGAGCAACTAACAAGAGATTTAGGAGACCCGAGTTCAAATCCCTGTCATTATTTCTCCCATCCCTTTACCAATTAATGATTTATCAAATTCAACGTAAATATGGTGCACTGATTAACACCGACCTTGATTTGTACTGCTCTCAACATTATTGGTACATGTAATACCATATTAGTGAACAAAGCATCATATTCACCAGCAAAATAAGACCATATTGTAACTTTTAAAATACCCAAAATAAAACTCTGTATTATAATGTTATATCAAACTTTTTTCCTTCAGGGATATTGTACTGGCTTCTCACATAAAGCCATTACAAAAAGGTGACACTTTGGAAAATATGACATTTGAGGTCAAGTGGAATTCACTTGCAGACAAGAATAAAGCCAACCAATCAAAAGACAGCACAACTGAATTTAAAAAAGTAAGAATTATAGAATTACTTTTATGTGCTCTAAAACATCTGATAAAGGTACATTTTATTGTATATCAAGTCTGATCCATATGAACAGGTCTTTAGCTTATAATAATTGAATATTGGTAATTATTGAAGTTTAAAATATGTTTACTTTATTTTTAAAGTTATATTTATTATATAATATTTGTTATTTTATGTGTATATACATGTATTGGATTAAAAAATAATACTCTTATAGAGAACAACATGTAATCACCATAACATTAAAAGATTATCATTAAAAGATTTTAATATTGTAAGACATTTTCACTACAGGGCTCCAACTTGCCAAAAGACAGCCAGGAGTTTACAAGAGATTGGAGACGCTATCACAAATCAGCTGCTGATCAGTACAACTATCTGCTAGAAATTGGTGGGACGCATCTTGGACAGATATTCAAAACTGACATAAACCTCCTTGGTGATTTTCTGTTAGCACTAGATTCTGAATACCAAAGTCAAGACAGTGAGAAAGTGTTGGAGATTTTAGAAAGCTTTTGTTCGGCTCAGAGATTTACTCTATCTGTTCAGTTTTTAAGTGGGAAAGAGAAGAAGTCATGTGAATCTTTGATACAGAAACTGGAAACCTCTTGTGATGATTCTGCTTGGAAAGAGAGGATAGGAAAATTGAAATCTTCATATCAGTTAAATAAATGATTAAAGTAATCACATGAGTTTGTGTCTTTCATTGTATGTAACCTTTTAATTTAACAGGTTATGAAATATTTGGGTTTTCATAACTTTGACGTCAATTCTTCAAAAGCATTTTACCACCAATATTAGGTATTTGATATTGAGCTGGCTGTCTAAGGGTCCTCAACCCTTTGAGAAAAGTATCAGCATGAACTGTTTTAATCTTTAGAGACATGATGTTTTGCATGAATCTAATTTTAAAAAGACAGAACAAATAGCATTTTCTGATACAAAAATTGATTTTCCAATACTCAGTTGATAGTCAGTAGTCTGGTTCTTTATCCACTTAAATATGAAGTTAAACAAAAAATGTGACAGGTAGTTGAGGACCCTTTGAAGATCTTGGGTTTTAGTCTCAGTCAAATTAATCAACAAATACTACAGCCAAGGAGTGACTGTAAATGTATTTTAATGACAATATTTAACATGTACATACCATATGGTTATTAAAAATCTATAATTCATGGTAATTCAATGAATGTTGAAATATGACAATTCCCCAGAAACTGAAAATCAATCTACAAAAATGTAGACATGTAATCACTTCTACTATTGATTGCATCACTTTTTCAGAAATCCCCTGTCCATGTCACCCGACCCTCTCTGTAGCTTGTACTTGTTTCTTTTAAGCCTGTCTTCTACAGAGCTCTTCTCTGCATGATTTGACATCAAAGGACTGAAAAAACATCAAACAATTGACTAAATTTGATCTATGGTAGCTGTTTTCACTCTTAAATTCACCAACCAAATCACATCTCACTTTGACCCCATGTTCTTTGCTATAGTTACATAAAGCATAGGGACAGAACTGGCATTGCCTTTGTGAACTGATTGACTGAAAAATTTGGTAACTGATAAACCTTATGAACAGCCTCTTCTCCCTTTTTTAAATGATATTGTGCTGATATTGTTTTATCAAGCTGATAGAAATTGAAATGTATATCTCTGTGGACAGCTTACATACTGTATACAGGGTTATTTTCACCCCGTGTTATATTCGCCCTTTTCACTTGCAAATGGTTTCACCCCGTCTTGAATTCGTCCAAACAAAGTTGTGTTTAAGAGAAATTATGTGAGACATTGGAATTCGCCCAGTCTTAAATTTGCCCGCTGACAACGAGGGCAAAAGGGGCGAAAATAAAACGGGGGCGAATATTTCCCTGTATACAGTATTCAAATTACTGTAGGTATTATACATGTATTGTGTGCATACAACATTGATGCCTTACTTGAGGAACTCTGCCTCCTGTTTACTCCTCAGGGCCTCTTCCTCCTTTCTTTCCTCCTCCGTATACCTCTTTACATTAGATTTACGCTGGTCCTCCCTCCACTGAGCATTCTGCATCATTTCCTCCAATCGTTTCTTCTTTTCTTCATCTGTCAGCTTCCTAATTGTAAAGATATGGGAAGTTGAGAATTGTATAGACTTAAATTATTCTGGAGTTCCTGAATGCAAGTGATAGTATTTTTTTTTTAATTACCAGAGAATACCTTTTATTTGAAGGAAACATAAATGGGCTAATTTTACTTTCAATAAACAATTAAAAACAAGTAATGCATGTACCTTTTCACTGGGGATCTACTTCTGCCTCTCTGAGTCTTGAGCCCTGACTTTGGTCTTGGAGATCTTGATCGTTGCCTTGGTGACCGTGACCTTTTTTCTGATCTGGAATACTTTTCAGTTCTTCTCTCTGGTGATCTAGATTTCTTTATGTCATCCCTCTTTCCTTGATCAGGAGATTTGGTGTTTCCTTTAGGTGGGTCAGAGGTTTTTAACTTCTGTGTAAAGATATAAAACAAGAAATTGGAATATCAGTAGTTGCAAGTAGATTTTTTTTACTATAGTATCTGGTATTATTTTTAAAAAATTTAAATGCATGCTGGATTAAACCCTACAATGAGCTGTTTAATGCCTCATCATAGTCTAAATGAGTGAAATCTGTTGGGGAAACAAAAGTCACTTACAATGAGTCCATACTGTTTGATGGGTTTCCTTTCAGTTTCACTCTCGCTGCCTGAACTTGAGCTACTGGAACTCTCTGTCCTTTTGTTCTGTGGCTTGTTCCTCTTTGCTAGTGGACTGTCTTCAGATTCTGCTTCAGATTCTGAAGAATCATGCCTTTGTTGGAGTGGTAAATGTTTCCTCTCACTCTTCTTTCTGTTGGCCCCTCCAGACTCTGATTCACTGTCAGAGGAGTTTTGTCTTTTTGATTTACTTGTTCTATTGGAATCTCTACTATGCTTAAGTTTTTTTAACGCTTCACTGTCTGAAGAACTACTTCGTCTTCTTCCTTTCCTGGATTGTTTCCCCTGAGATCTGTCTCTGGCTTCAGACTCCGAGTCCGCTGAGTCCTGTCTCCTCCGTCTACCACTTTGTTTACCTCTTTCACTAGTTTCCCCATTAGATTTTGATCTCCTCTCTGACCAGTAGCTGTCTCTTCCCACTCTCCTGTTTCTAGTCTCTGATTCACTGTCTGATGAATCTAGCCGTTCTCTATTGCTTTGTCTACCTGACAATTTTCTGTGATGATTCTGATCTGAATCACTGTCATCTCTAGGATCATTCCCTCGTCTTCGGTCTTGATCCCTCCTCCTATCATACCTATCATATCTTTGTCCTGGCCTCCCTGAGAAATCTCTACTACTTGTTCTGCCATGGTCAGCTGAATCTCTGTATCTATCCCCTGTTGAGGAGTGACGTCTGTCATCATAGTCCCTATTTTGTCGTGAGCTGCTTGATCTTCGTCTGACGTCATCATCCGAGTCATCACTTCCTTTCTTTTTGTATTTTTTCTGAGACCTTAAGTCCCTGTGATATTCAGAATCTTTTTGATGTCTTGAATGCTTCTCTAGCTCACGGTCTTCTTTGTGTTTCCCTTTTTGTTTATCTGTTCTCTCAGAGACTCCTTGCTTCTTATTGAGAATGTTTAGGTACTTTTTCATTAAATCATCATCAGAATCATCAGAAATACTTTTTCGCTTCTTTTTTGCTTTCTTTTTCTGCTTTTCCAACTAGAATTAAAGATGAGTTGCAATTATATAAATATTATTGAAAACCTATTAATTGGATTCAAAGAAAATTCGCATATTACACTTTGATAACTTCACTTAATAAACAAAACTTGCTTACATTTTTTTGCAACTGTTTCATTCTCACAGGATTTTCAAGAAGTTTCTTCTTGGCATCTTCTTCCCGCTTTCTACAAGTTCAATTCATTCATTGACAGATATATTACAAGTACTTGAAATGACACAAATTTATCGGTTTATTCCCCTTTCTTACAAAGACAGCTAAATTTGTAAATTTACATATGATTAATTAAGATAGAGCTGATTGTACAGAGAGTCTTTTACCTGATAGCAAACAATGGATCCTCTCTTGCCTTGTTTTGCATATCAAGTTGAATGTTGGCTTTGATTCTCTCATTAAATAAAGCAATGTCATCTAAAATATCAGAGGCTATGAATGTACATGGTGAAATTACCATAACAGTGATTTTGGAGATCAATGTCATTTTAATTCAAAGACAGAACTAAATTTTGCAGTGAACAAGTAGTAGAACTATTAATCTATATTTCTTTTCATTTATTTTTTTTAAAACCTTAATCTCATAGCAAAACCTTGTAGTAGAGGCAAATCATAATGACAGTAGTCCAGCGAAATTTCACTATGGTACTTAACATTTTACAGTCGTATAAACAGTTTACTGTACATTAAGAAACAACTCCTCCAACTAATTTCCCGTTTTTGTGGTGCATGTACTAGCATTTTGTCATGATGACTGGTATCGGGTTCTTTCACCCTATCTACCTGTTCACCTGAGTCCGTTCGCCCAAAGTCTTTTCCCCATAATTATCGTTCACCCTTGTTCGCTCCATATCCCATTTGCTCTATTGTATATACATATTATGTTAAAATATCTTTTGATTTTAAGTCGTTTTCATTTGTTCACCCTTTTCATTTTTACATTCATCATCATTCCATGCTATTTTTTTCCCTTAAGTGTGGGCAATGCTTTTTGTTCAATAAAAGTTAATTTACTTTAACTAAATTACACTGCTTTTAATGTTTATTTTTTAAGACGTAATTGGTTTACCGGTAATGGTTACATTAATACTGTAAATTAGGATAGCCTCTTTCTTTATGTTCGCGTCATGTTTAAAAAACAAAGAAATATCATGGCAAGAGTGTTATATATGATAGACCTAATAAGGAAATGAGCAGCAGTTCTTTTGATTTAGATTAACATTTTTAACAGCCTTAAATTTTTTCATTCATAATTAATAATTTATCTTATCGTAGGCCATGCAGCTAGGTCAGTATAGTCATTAGAATATGTGTTGAATCCACTGAATGCGGATTTTTTCATTATTAAATTTATATATAATTTGATACTGTATTTACAAAGAAAAATCATTCGAAAATTTAATTCTTAAATTCAGAACGAACGGACTCGGGTGAACAAATTTAGGGTGAACGGACTCTGGGCGAACGGAAATTAGGACGAACGGCATCAAGGGCGAAGGAATTTTAGGGCGAATGAACATACATTCATGATGATTAACAAAATTATCAATACACGTATATGGCAAACATTACAAACTATAAAATTCATGTCTGATAATTCAGATCTACATGTACAGTATAACCTATATTCATTAATTTAAAAAGCATACCATCTTTAACTGTTTCCACCGCCTCCTCAATATGTTTGTCAACACGTTTTCCCAGCAGATAGTCTTCATTCTCAGGTTTACTTTGTTTGTACATCCACTCCATGGTTCCTTCCTTTCCTGCCCTAAAAAGATCAATTTCCTCCCAATCACTGACAATTCAAATTTCATGTAAGCATTTGTTATACTGGTCTATTTGTAAATATAAGAAAATTTCATGATCTACTCATTTTTGTACATGTAGAGGGTAATTCTCCACAGAAATTTTCATTTCATTCATTCATTTTGTTGCTTGCAAAATATTACATATTACATGTACATAAAACTTGAACTTATTTGTAGCCTTTTTAACACAATGTTAGTGAAAGTTTAGACTCAAGAATTGTGTAAAAGGTTTACTTAATATTTTCATAACAGGTTTAGTGAATTAATTTAGAGCATAAAGTTGAAATGTTTTTCTACTAGCCACAATCAGAGCAAATGATTTAGTAAATTTCAAAGTTGTCACATTCCATACCAAAAACTTCTTTTTGTATACTGTTAATTGCTAGCATACCTAGATTTTGTTGTTTATACTTTTTAATGACAGCTAGTAAATTCTAATACATTTTCGGTTAAACAAATGTTTATTGTGGATAAAATTGATCTTTTCGAAGACAGAAACACATTGTTTATACACGATTTCTGGGTTGCATTTCATTTCGACCTTCTTTTAAACACCCGAGCGGAAAATTCGACACATATAATATTTAAAACGAATGTTTTATTATGAAGTAAATTTAACATGTCAGAGTACTTGCACTGGTGGTAAACACAACGCACTTTTTTAGAAAAAAATAATCCGAAATAAACGAAAAATGAGTCCCATTTAGTAGGTAAAATAGCTATACCATTCAGGCATAAAACCACCAAATGGGAGTCAAACCACCAAACAGGAGGTGGTGCCCAACCTGTGAAAGGTTGAAATAATATACACAACATTGTTGTGCATTAAGCATACATTATCTAATAGCCCGTTAAGCCCGAAGTTTTATACCCATTAGTTAATTCAATCAATATGTGTTTGAGTCTTTATCTATGCATATTTAATTATAATACACATATAAATACACAAGTATATTACACATGCATAGACAAGGACCAACGCACCTGTGTTAATCTACATGATCTATTCATCATGATTAACACCGATTCAGTCAACTTCTTCATTAGACTTACACTTTCTCTTTCATAAGCTGTTTTATCTTCCTTTTTTCGTTATCGTCCATTTTAAGATTTTAGAATTTATCTCAATAATTCAAATGTAAACGTTTTCTGAAGACTGAACTTGTGTTGAAAATCAATTAGGAAACTAAGGAGTGCAACCTAAAATAAGAACCAAATACTTCCGGATTAGAAATTTTGATATTTTAAAATTGACTGTACTTATTAATTTTCCATTCACAATATGTTTTATTATTTTTTCATTTTTTTTTTAATGCGCAGTGTTTTGTTTCATTTTTCTGTTTGATGATATAGAGTTTATTTTAATAACGATAAATGTGTCGTGCGAGCGGAAAACTGTCAATTAGAGCGCTTCAATTTGTATTTATAAACTGTTCCATGGACCATATTTCTATTCACGTTCATCTGGAAAATTATTAAATGACAAATGAGTTTTTCATTGTAATTTTCTTTATCACACATCGGTTGACTGCATCATTGGTAGCGGTGAAAATTTAAATTATCAATATGTTGGGGGTTTTTTTTCTTCATCATTCATAAATTTGTCATGGTACCTAATGTTCAAAGTTTCAGTATTTTTATCTACATAATAAAACTGAAATGGCCGAAAGAAATAGATACATCAAAGAACGGAATTTTATTCATCTTTTTTAAAAAAATGAGTTTGTTACATAAACTTTAACCAGGTGCATAACATGTTGAATTTAATTTTTAAAAAAATAATTAACCGCTTAGTTGAAGAAAAAACGACATTTCCGATCACTGAGAATTATTAACTTGATATCCACACTTCAAATCACCTATGAATAATAACAACATCGTGACATCGAATGACACTTTAGTCGTGAAGTGCACAAAGACATCTTTAGCTTTGCTGCGTTTTGCCGTGCCACTTAATTAACACAGAGGAGCGCCTGGGTACAGGGCTACGACAAATACTGACCATCCCAGTGTCTAAAAAATCAACAAAACATAAATAGAATTCAAGAGATTGGTCTGCTGAATGGAGAATCTTTCAGGATGCAAAACTTGTGAACAAATTTAGGTGTCTTTGGAAAAAAGGAAAATTCCACGTCAACACAAGGACGTTTTTACAAAATCGTTCCTGCATAGTTTTTCTCCCTAATTAACCTTTTTTTTTTTTTAGATAATCCGTAAAATGAATATAGTCTTCAAAATAAGCTAAATAAGATAAATCAAATGTATTATAGGTTTAATCAAAGTAACATGATATCATGTTTGCTCCAATATCTGATGGATATCACATGTATCACACAAATGTGTTTGCCTCAATATGCGATGGATATCGCCAATGTTACACAGCGGTGACGTCACACAAAACGACTAGAATGGCGAAAAGTATCTTGACGTCACAATGCTTTCTGTGACGTTATGTTCTATTGTGACATCATTAGCAACAGCGGAAAAACAGCGTGATGGAGAACGACTTGCAATCAGGATTGGATAAACTTTTGTCCTGGTTGCGGAAAAGTCAAAGAAATATTGATATTTTTCATGAACCGGTATTTGATGAACTGTCAACACCAGTTACAACATTGAACACATGGAACACTTCAGTTGTCGAGAACGCAACGACGGCGATTACATTTGTCCACAACAGCGGAGCTCCAAAGATTTCCGTGATAAAAGATGTCTTAATCTTTGTGGTCATCTTAGTCCTTTGTTGCGTGAATGCGCTCGTCGCATATGGAATTCATAGGTGCAGAAAATCAAAAAGAGAAGCAGACGAGGAGGAAGGGGGAATACCAAGATGTCAAAAAGACGGAGGAAATACTAGTAAGTACGAATGCACCTTCTGGCTGCCTGAACTAGTAGGGAAGCCCAGCACCAAACCCCAGGGGTTCGTGACCCTCTCAGAGAGTGGACATGTGATTGATGTGAAATACTGGTCACACCAGGAGCTGGACGAATGGTTCCAGGGGAAATGACACCTGACAAAAGAAGGAAATGTGCCATGAAACGGAGAAAATTCTACCCCAATGAAATGAGAAATGTTCCGGGTTGTGAGATTACTGAGGATGAAACAACGCTTAATGTAGATTTAACACCTTTCTTCGATCTGATGGATAGACTGTAGAAAAGACTAGCATTCAAGTGAGCTGTCCGATAGAAAATTGTAACATTACACTTGATGATTAAATCGATGTTTCTAGTAATCAAAGATATTAAATATTTTTTAATGATGTCTATGACGCATTTGTTCGGGTTTTTTTTTTAATATTTTCAAGTTCACCATATGAAGTACAGCTCAATATACCTTGTGTTATTTCAAACTCATTTTACGAAGCAAGTGAACAATGTCAACATATACAGGTGCTGTAGATAAAAACAAATTTGATTTTTTTTTCATCATCTAGAAATTGATTTATTTAGTGTTTATTAAAATCCTTACAATAGCAGCTTTATTTGCTGTTTTGAAAAAAAAATATAGATTTTCATATTATAAAAAATAGCATCTGCTGCTTTCCTGGTCTTAATACAAACTGTAATTTCTGGGGAATTAGTTATAATAAAATAAATGATCTTCTTTGCAAAGATTGACACAAGCATACAAACAGTAGTAGTGTATAAAAAAGGTTTTGTTTTTGTTTTCGCCATTATTGTTATCGAACTACAATCTGATTAAAATCAGATAATTGATGCTCCCAATTGGTTTTATGTAGCGACATATAACTAATCAGGAGTGTCGATGATTTGATTTTAATCAGACTGATCAAACTAAAATTTAAAAGAAATAATTTGATTTCAAATGATTCGTTAGAAATTTAAGTCTAAAACAGAAAGGAGGTTTTCCTTGTTATATACAATTTGGTTACATTCCTTTGAGAATTAATAAATCGAAAACCCGTATGGTATTAGTAGCTGACGAAATAAGCATCCCAACCAACTACTGGGATAGCGAACGAGGATTAAGCATTTGAAGCTTATAGAGTGAAATACAGTATAACTTCGTTTTGTTGGATCAAGGAAATAGCAAATTTTTAAGTGCCTGGTACATGTATCATTCTAATCAATACCTTGCAAAATTTTAAGGTCATAACGAAATTTACGAATAAAGGTAATACACTTATATCCCGTTTAGGTTAATAATAACGAAATTTAAATGTTTTAATATATATATACACACTTATATTTTACAATATAAAATCTTTTGATCTTCATGACACGTTGTATATGTTTCGTTTAGCTTTTTTAAAAATCTGATGAGCAAAGTAAGTAAAACGTGTTTGTAACGAATTCAACATAACGATCAGAATACACGTGTAACCAGTGTAAGTAATTAATATTAAATGTTTGTTTATTTGTAAACGTAATTGTTTCTGTGTGTGTGTGTGTGTGTGTGTGTGTGTGTGTGTGTGTGTGTGTGT
>WFKH01011581.1:50420253-50433376 GCA_016163765.1 Magallana hongkongensis | reverse complement strand
TAGTTGTATAAAAAAAAATATTAGCCCCCCTTCCCCTAACTTTACTTAACTATACTACGGTATTACTCTTTGATGCTGATTTCACTGCGTGATTAATATTCCATGCTGTATAATAATCTCCTCAGAGTGTCACATAATGTACGTCTCACCGGATTCTACAGCCATTCTACACGCACTCTCTGTATGGCAGAGGTGATGTCTAGTCAATAACGTCCCATTAAGTATCAAAATGAACGGTGAGATATTACATAATAATCATGTTTGTAAATAGGCCGTGGAGTAAAGGTATCAAGGTGTATGGCTGTATCGCAATAATCACCCACTGGAAGTTAAAAAATTGACAGAATATCATTCCGAAAGACCCTGGGATATTTTTTTCTTCATCCTTTATTTTAAAAATTCTGTTTAGATTATGGTCTAATTTGAAAAATATGCAAACCGCATTGTTGTGAAATAGTGATAAACAAACAAGAATATACATGTATGGGTATATATATATTGATCTGTTATAAGTTTGGAATTAAAAACCTCCAATGATAAGGCGTCGCTAATTTTATAACACAACAGTCCTTGGCAGTAAGATATATCACTTAATTAAAGTGACCATTGTCCCCGGGTCAAATTACAGTATATGGTACAGAATCCTGGTGGTATTGAGTGTTTGGATTACAATTACTTTTGTTCAACCAGGATTACAAAGCAGTGTCGAGATAAATATTTTGTTGGCGTTTGGTTAAAAAGACGTACCATTGTTCCGGAACGTAAAAATCGAAATTTATTCTATCGATTTCGTCTGCATTTAGATCCACGCGCCTGGCTACTCAAGGGTGGATGTAAATGAAGGGAAGCGTAACTGGAATCGCTCGACATTTATGAAATATTGATGCTTCGTCCTGTTTCGCTTACGACTGACAAGGCAAGAAAAATATAATACCATTCTGTGTAATCTCGTTCGAGGATTCAGTTCCACCAAGTAAATCTTCCTGGATACTATCCCTAACAGTAGATCAGATTAATCAATGGATTTATAGAGAGTCTTCTGCCGTATACGACAGAAAAATTTGTGCATGTGCTGAGCATTGTATATTCTTGTTAATCGGCTATAAAGGATTTATCTTGATAAGAGAAACAAAACAAATTCGACGAATTTAGGATTTATCTTGATAAGAGAGACCAAAAAAAAAATTGACGAATTTGGAAATATGTCGACGGATTCAGAAAACAAAACAGTGGATTCTCCAAGGTTCCGTTGGACCGCAGAATTCCTGGCAGGGCCGGGAGGGTTCGCCAGTAAGGAGGAGATATCCAGCAGCTGGTTCAACACCAAAGCGGAGGCAGTCAATGACGCCAATAAGAACGCCGACAATGAGGTGCAGGAATTCCCCTTCGCTAGGAGTATACTCCGACTGGTGGTGGAGGACGATAGCGGCAAAAAGTTGGTGGAACTCCGGGGGAAGTCAAGAGAACATGTCTACTAAATTTTGATGTTCGTAATAAGTTTATTTGCTTGTAAGCGATATTCATAGAAATATGTTCAAGTGATTTTTAAGGAATCTGAAGACAATAATATTATTGTATGTTTTTTTGTGTGTAACGAACAGAATTTTTGTGTATGTCCATTTTGAACCGTCCAGAATGATATTTCAGAGATTTCATATATATATTATCAGTATTTCGTCAAACCGAACAATTCTGCCTTAAAGGTTTTGTTTATTCTCTATGTATAGATAGAAATTCTGTGTTTTTTCTTATAGTCGATGCATGTTGCAATATTTTAGACAATAAAATAACACACCCAAATAACTATAACTATTTATTCTACTACATGATTTTTTGTTGTAGTTTTGGTATAAAATCATGACTGTGAACATGTATATTGTATTTATTATATCTAGTATATTGTGCTAAAAAACAATTTATTTCCTTTGACCTCCGACTATTTTTAAATTTACGTACCATCATGTCACATTACAGAATGGCTCTTTCGACGAGCGTTCACGTGGTATACTCTTTGGAGAATCTACTAGTATACCATGCCAATTTTAACAGTGATTAACGCCCGTTGCGACACGGGACCATGCATGTATAAGTGTATATTTTACGGTCTTCAGTCACAACCCTGGGTCCCGACCTGAGTGAAACGTCTTCCGTTCTCAACACCGTTGACCAGTATATGAAAAATGAGACAAACATGGATTTGTTACTTCTTATGTTAGACAGGTTTGTTTTCATAGTATTTTAAAGTTGAGATCGACAAAAAGTTTTATTTATTTTCAATACTGTATGAATATATATAAACTGTAAATGCCCATTTAGTGCAAATATTTGGCTAAATCCTCCCTAATATCACATTTTCCTCCATCTGCATAGATAATTTACTGATGCAGACCAAATAAAGTGATGAAACATTTCCATCAGGCCCAGCTCTAATAAGTACACTGAGCCCCACAAAAAGTAAATTTAAATAAAGTAACGTTTATGTTAATGACAACTTATACTTAAGTGAGCAGCTTTAAAAATACCCGAGCAATTCAATTATAGCTCTCAAAAAAATAATGGTACATAAAGTTCTATTCATACAAACAAGAACAACATACACGGTACATGAGATGAATACGAGCAAGTACATCATTTAATCAGAAACCAGTTCATACTTCAAAAACTCATCACATTCACATATTTGCGTTCATTCTAAGTTTTAAAACCCTTTTATCAAATTTGATCAAACATCGAAGACTTGCAAATATCATTACCTATTTTGAAAATATATTTAGGAAACGCCGATGTATTAGGACAGCTGCAGCCCAAAGCCTTTTGAATCTAGTTTTATTTTGCAGACGTGATATTTTTATGCATCAGAAAGCTCGACATTCCTTTACACTTAATATAAATTACTCTATCCGTTCCTACTTTAAACCGAACTCTGTAACTAAAAAAAGATCAATCCATGCTTCAAAAGTATGCCTGGCAGCACTTGTCTACGTGAGTAACTTTGAGTACTTTCCTAGCTTTACGAAGGGACGTTCGATTTTGTACTCTCTCTCTCTCTCTCTCTCTCTCTCTCTCTCTCTTAGAGTAAAAAGACAGGTATATTGCATAAGAAAAGAGTTAGATGATTTACGTCCTGCAGAGTACAATATCATGCAGTAGATTCGGTTATCAGGAAGATTGCTGGGTGTCAGTCCTTGCCAGTTTCAGCAAATGGTTACAAATTAACCAAGACCCCATGAGTGACACAAGCCCGCCCAAACCGTGCAATGGATATGGACTTTCACAATGAACAATATAACGAGGAAAGTCAGTCATGTCCTACATAAGGTGCTATAGATGATTAATAATTAAGTCTTCTCCAAATTGCTGCATATTAATGATCTCCAATTTATTAGATTAGCATTCAATGTTTGACTGTTTTGCTGGTGTCTGGATCGATAAACGAGCTCCAAATCATTGCGACTCTGAAACCTAGTATGATGTGTTTCCAATTAAAACAAAAATGTGATCGGCCGAAAATTGACTGCGAACAAAAAGTAAACTATCATTTATCAATAATTAATGACTTCCTGCAATTTTTGAATACATATCTTTGTTGCAATTTTTGATTTTATTTTCGTAATCTGAGAATCTCTGGACGAAAGTTTGTGTCTATACATGAAAGGAAGCTTATAGTATTGTCCCAGCAAGTTTATCAATGACCGATTTCTATAAAATTGGCCCTTTTGTTTGAAAGCCTTGCATAAAACCTCGCGTTAATCATCTAGCAATTCATCTAATTGATTTCCAACAAACCAACTAGGCTATTATACCCCGTATTTTAAATGACTACATCGCGGATTTCAATAAAACGGCTATAAACCCGTGCCACTATGTTATACGACAAAGAAGTTTGCGCAGAAATTGGGCATGAAGGTTTCTAGATGAAGAGCCTGATAAAATGTTGATCGATTTAATAATTTGATGTTATTTACCCAATTAGTCCATTTTCAATATTTTAAGTACAGGTCTGCGAAATGTAACGATTTCCTAATTAAGGTATTGATATTAACGCGTTGACAATGGTTTTCTTTGATGCAAACCGTATTCTGAGACATGGCTGACATATTGATACACTTTAGAAGGGCAGATTCCGAACAATCAGCAAGTTTTCCGCATTTACTTGTAATCTGATCTCGATTGATTTAAAGAGGACATCACATGCCGCAATCTATATAGCCTTTGACATTTATCTGATTTTTTTTTTCTTTGATCGATTGTCTTTGAAAAATAATTAAAATTTTACAGAGAGCAAAGGAGATAGAAGAGAGAGAGAGAGAGAGAGAGAGAGAGAGAGAGAGAGAGAGAGAGAGAGAGAGAGAGAGAGAGAGAGAGAGACTGATATATATTACTTACTAATAATTAATTCGTAGCAATGAATAACGAACTTGGTAAAGTCGATTAAGGAGCTTGTAAAAGGAAATCTTTAAGAAATTTTGCAATAAAAACTGAACAGTCATTTGAAGAAAAACAGGCATCCATAAACATGTGCTAGTATTCGATTTAGAAAAGAGACAAATGAAAATGACTTAAAATTTGTATATTTGGTTTAGATGTAGAATTTGTCAAAATTCTTTCAAGTTAATCAGTAAAACATTGAAGTTTTAATGGTACTGATAAACTAAAGGTTTATTTTAGAATTTCAGAAAATTTGCATTCTTTTATCGCTGAACCATTTTTAGTCAGGCGTTGTCATGTGGTAATTTTAAATTTACTGGGTGGCAGTAAATACGAAATGTACAACATGACGCGTTGCTGAAAGCAAGGCCCTGATTGGCTGTAGGCAGGCACATCGCTCGAGTTACTATGAATTGCATATCCGCAAAAGTAAACATAAAATCCGAACAACGTTCAAGCGAAAACTATCGCTCCATAAAGAGAGCAATACATTATAAAATCAATTAGGGATTTTTTTGCTGAAGAAAAATATACAATAATTTCCGTTTGATTATGTGTTTTTTATTTGATATATTTCAACATGAGCTGCACGTATAAGATGGGTGTAAACGATTGTCAGGATAAACGTAAATCAACATACACAGAATTTGCGCGAAGTTGCGTGACGGCCAATCGAACACAATCTAACTCCAAATAATTGATTAATGCATAAATTGATACAAAATTCAAAAATAGTACGTCAGAAATAAATCCAATGAATCTGTTTAGACGAAACTTAAAAGATAAGTGCACGTCCAACTCAAATATCATACGTATATGCATATTTACGTTATAATGTTTTAACCGATATTTCTTAACGCTACGGCTTTCAGTACTTAATATCAATGCTTTGATGGATGAATCTTTTGTTTCAGATTAAGATTAGCTGATATTCATATAACAATTATAATACTTAATTAAAACTGAATATTTGAATGCTCACAAAAACTTAACAGTTTTGATACATTAGTTTTTTATGCTTCCACTCCACTAGTATTTTTATAATACGAAATACTTGTAAGAACAAATACATACATGTCATATAACTAAAGAGAAACTTTCTGTCATACCATTGAACCAGGGACGTATATACGTCCCTGACTGAACACACTTGCATAATATACTACTTTTTCAATTGGAATTATGTTTGAAGAATTTTCTAGTAATCATTCTCTGTATTCCATAATATTCCGTAACGTTTAAATATTTTTCTATAGTAATACCTTTATGATAAAAACATTCTTTGGCATGAAGCCTTTGGCAAATATATTATCAAAATTTTCGTTTTTACAGCATTGACGTATACAAAAAAACTTCAAAAACAGATGATAAAAAACAAGTGCACTTTAGAGACCATCGGTTGCTTCGGTCAGGATTACAGAAACATTAGCTTAGAAAAAAACTTTCCAAACCCATCATGTTTTCATCCACTAAAAAATGTCTAAATCTTTGAGAAAACAAACCACAAACGATTTTATTTTCTTTAAAAAAATGCTTTGTAAACAAAGCCTTTTCAATTAATTCGTGCACTATTTTTGGGACATTTTATATCATAACATACTCCCACATACCGTATCACACGCTTATTTAACATCTACAAAGGTACAGAATAGTGGGTTTTTTTTTTATAAAAGATTTTTGATAATATATGCAGAAATAAATATTCGAAATAGCATTTATATAAATGATAATTCTCGTCAATATAGTAATGTTACTATTATGTGTCTGGAACTAAACGTATTTTTGAAACGTGGTCAGCTGCTGAAATTTAAACCTTTACTTCATCATTGGTTCTTCTTTTGCATTTCTAGATGGTTTTTGACAGGATTTGCCCTTCAGTTTTATTGAAATCCTGCCTATAACATGAATGAAGCGATGCCTCACCCAATACATTTCGTAAACGTCTTTCCATATTACATATCTATCCTCTTAGCATACACCCTTAATAGCACGCCGAGTAAGGTTAACCGGAAGTGAGAAACATTAACAATTTGTTTTACCATATAGCACACCGTTGTGTTTGAACAAAGAATGCGTTCGATACTAGACACTAGGTTTACGGTATATTTATTTGAACAGATTGAGGGCAAATAGTGATTGTTATCAATCCGCGAGGGATGATTTTTTCCTTTTTAGATTAAACGAGTTCCATGCGGCTGAGCTGCTGATTGCTCAATATGGTAAGTACCGCAATCCCCCGCTGTTTGAAATATTCCATTGGACACGTGGGACTTTCTCTGCTAATGCTCCGGAGATCAATGGAATAATGCTCAATGATGTTACTGAAGCAAAAAATTAAAATCCAACGTAATACTCAGAATATGCTAAAACATTGAAATTACATTGCTTGGAAGGGTTTTAAGTAGAGTATATTAAGACCGAACAGTTGAATAGAGTTCAGATAAGGTTTTCTATGTAGGTGTTGAAAAAGAATAATTAAAAAGCCTCCAATCAATACGCCACTTTCGTTGCAATTGTTTCTGTTCGCCGGTTGACAGAATAACAAAATCTCAAATGAACTTGAAAGAACTTGTATGCAAATGGCATACCCATTTGTACCTTATCATGAATAAAATAAACCGAATTCAGGAAGTCTTGCTAATTCTTGACGACGTGTCCAGCATAATTCGACAGTAATGAAAAGCTTTCAGGTAGATAGGTAATTTTTGTGAGGCAAGGGTAAATTAGGATATATTTAATGTAACTAAATTTAGATTCAGTTCATTGCGTCTTTAGATAGAAATATACAAAAACAACATCGCCTTCAGAGATTTATGAGTCTTGGTGAACTAAGTACTAGTATTTTGTTTGTTATGGTTGAAATAGTCTACATTAAAGTTTACAAAATACGCTAATTTGACATAAATTTTCAGTTTATGTCAAATTAGCGTTACTGTACATTTATCATTAATTATACACTGCCTGTCAATTAAGATATCGAGGGGAAAACGTCAAAGTACAATGTAGTCCATTTTATTCTAGATGATTATTAATCAAAACGTCTGTTTCCAAATCATCAACCGAAACACATTGAAAAGTCAATATCTACAAAAGAGGCACAATGCCTTAAAGTTTTTGGATACGTACGTATTTCAATTAAGCATTAAATGCTTATTTTTGGATGTCGTCGGTCCTATGACACACCACTGCAGTGCAGACAACATGAATAGGTATGATAATTTGTCTGCACCGCATTGGTGTGTCATAGGACCGACGACATCCCAAAATAAGCATTCAGTGCTTATATTTATATTCATACTGATGTTTTTTTTTTTGTATGAAATATATGTGTATCGTCGCTGTAAAGTCATTATATACGCTCTCAATCAGGGATATGAAACATACATGGAACAGCCATATTAACATGTTATTTAGTACGTTCCGCAGCTAAAAATATAGTGCCAGAAACTTTGTAGAGAAAAATCTTTTTAATTAAGGAGTAAATATAATTTAATGATTATTTTTCAAAAGTACATATCAAATTGGTTATGTAAGGTTGAACGTTTCATTTAATCTTACAAAAATAAATATACTCAAAACACGTGGTGACGTTTATATTGTGCTCATGGCGCATGAATTAGTAAAGTGTATTCATAGGAAATTGAACGTCGCAGATTTCCAATGCAAACATAAGGGGAAATATACACTGAATGTAAATATTCATGTGTTAATCAATTGGCAAAACTGGCAGTCTGATTGAAGCCAGTCTCTACTATTCACTTCGTTGTAAGAGGGAATAGGGCTAGCTTTAGTCAAACTGCAAAACTGGTTCACTTTTATGATATTCTTGCATGAGCAAGAATTTAATTTAAAAAAAATAAACATAGGTAATCACAGATTACAAAGCTCACCGAGACGAGGCATCACCTTCATGAGACCACCTTTATAATATTATATGAAAATCATAGTTGATGATCTATAATAAAATATTAGATACTGTAGTGTTATTTGACACAGTCTTGTATATCATGATACAAAATTGTATGATAATCATATTATATGTAAATTTCATACTAAATTGTATGACACAATATTTATCAATACACTCACACTATAAAATACAATAACCCTCACACTATAAGTATAATATTATATCATATGATACTATAAAATATTGTGTCATATGATATATCATATGATACATTATAATACCGTATAATATCATGATACAATATGACATTTTATCAAAGTATGATATTATATCATATTATACAATAGTGTATCATAGCACATTAAACAATATCATATCATATTATATGATACATTATAGTGCACTATTAAATACAATAATGAATCAAATGATACATCACAATATTATATCATATTATATAATATGATATTGTATATGATTTATATGATATATATATATGATATTGTATTATATAATATTGTATCATAGTACATTTAACAATATTATATAATATGATACAATATAGTATAATATGATACAATATCATATCACATGATACATTACAATATTGTAACATATGATTCGATATAGTATCATATGATATCGTATCATATAATATGATATCATATTATACAATATGATATTGTTTCATATGATACTGTATCATATATGATGCATCATATGATATTGTTTCATATGATACAATATAATATGACACAGCATTGTATCATTTCACATGATACAATATCATATGAAACAATATTATATGATATCATATAGCATAATACAATATCATTTTATTCAATATCAAATGATATTGTATCATATGATACAATATAATATGATTCAACATTGTATCATATCATCTGATACAATATCATATAATGCAAATTTTTTTGATACAATATCATATCGTATCATATAATATTTTACAATATTATATTACATGATTCAATATTGTATCATATAATACAATATTATAGGAATCATGATATATCATATAACAAACAAACACATCTATCAAGCAAGTTTGAGTGAGGTAGGACAAGGTTTTTCTTAGCATCCTTGATAATTGAGATCAGACTCTGTATCTGAAGCTAGCCTGATGTTTCAAATCCAAAGTTACATGATCCATGAAAGTTAGTCAGGACAGATTTTTTTCCATAAGTCAAACCTGCATTTAACTACTTGGAAAACTTACACCTGCTCCAGCATCAAGATAATCAAGATCAAGTACTGTATCTGAAGCTACCTCTATTTACACATCCATAGTTATATCAACTGTTTAAGTCTGACTAGGTATGAGCAGAATTTACTTTATTTTATAACCACCTCCAAGAGCCTAACACAATTTGAGTTGTTCAAAAATCTTAAACCTGCCTAAGCATCTAGATAATCAAGATCACTCTCTGTATCTGAAGCTATCTCTGTGATTCATTTATAAAGTTAAATCAACCATGCAAGTTTGAATAATCATTAGTACTATTACATGTATTCATATGAACATGTGACCTGCTCCAAAAAACTTAACCTCCTCCAGCATCCGAAACCTATGGCTCAGATTCAGCATCCACGCCTGTGGAGTGCATAAGTATCACAACATGCATCATCTATCCAAATTTGATAAAGATTGAACCAAAAACTAAGATTTGTCTATCAAAAGGCACCTGCTCCATAACCTTTAACCAGCTCCAAAAATCTTAACCTCATCAAGCATCCGTATGATAAGACGCACCATCCATGCAAGTTTTGTGAATTAGGACCAGTAGTAAGTAAGATATAGTCATCAAAGGGCACCTGCTCCAAAAACTTTAACCAGTTCTAAAAACCTTAACCTCCTCCAGCATCCGAAACCTATGGCTCAGATTCAGCATTCAAGCCTTTCAAGTGCAAAAGTATCATAAGACGCACCATCCATGCAAGTTTGGTGAAGTAAGAACCAGCAGTAACTTAGAAATGGCTATCAAAGGGCACCTGCTCCAAAAACTTTAACCAGCTCCAAAAACCTAAACCTCATCCAGCAACCGAAAACTTTGGCTCAGATTCAGCATTCAAGCCTTTCAAGTGCAAAAGTATCATAAGACGCACCATCCATGCAAGTTTGGTGAAGTTAGGACCAATAGTAACTGAGATATAGTCATCAAAGGGCACCTGCTCCAAAAACTTTAACCTGTTCCAAAAACCTTAACTTCCCCCAGCATCCAAATTTCATATCCCAGATTCAGCATCCAAGTCTCCTAAGACCACAATTGTGTCCAGATGCACCATCCATGCAAGTTTGGTGAAGGTAGAACAAGTAATAACTTAGATACAGGACCTGCACCAAAAACTTTAACCAGGTCCGGACGCCGACGCCGACGCCGGGGGTATAGCATAAGCTCCCCCCGACTTCGTCTCTGTGAGCTAAAAATGAAAACTTGACTTGAAAGATTTTAAAATTTGATATAAACAAAATTTCTGTCGCATTCAAACATCGATGAGTGGTCACTGCACAAGATTACGTCATGCAAAGAGTTGTCTGGATGATAAAAATAGAACCCAGTGTAATGAGGAACCTAAAACTAACAGTGAAACAGTACTGTTTGGGTAAAAGAAGATATACTATCGTTCCTAATACATATTCTCTTAATCATTCAAGTTCTCTTGAACCGTGTGTCCTTATGATACATGCGTGTACTTATAAGACATCGTGCATGTTCTCTAGCATCGTGTGTCCTTAGATACATGTTCTCTGGCACAGTGTGCCACTATGATGTATCATCAGAGTTCTATGACATCACCACCATGTTTCATAATTACATATATACTCTGGTACTACTGTATTTGTCCTTCTTTTTTGGTACATTTTAGCACCTTTTTACTTCAGTGGATAGTTTAGTACATGTAATTGTTGAGCTTGCACCGTAGTATTAGCTATTGCGGCATCCGAAAGCACATTTTATTTCCAGTTGCATTGTAAGCTTCTGTGCAGAATAAATAAAAATATCATAAAATTTATGGCTATAGAAGCGTTCAACACATAACGCATATTACCCACCCCAGACGCTTTCTTTGAAGTAACATATTTGAAAAGGAATATATGAAATGAATATATGCTTATACTGAAAAAAGCGTCTTGAAACATCGTTCATTTTGTTACGCCAATTCTCACAATTTATATTTCTCTGGATAAAATCATATTTAAAATGATTACGTTATTCATTCACACTAGCTATTAATATTTTAAAACTAATGATTAAATTCACAGTAAAAACCAGAAAATAGGTAAATTGTGTTAACATATCATAATTTACCGGTAGTTTGTTTTATGCAGTGCAGACCATTAAGTGTATTCAAATAAGTTTAGTTTACATATTGAAATTCTGCGAATAAAAACAGTTAGAATTTTAGTTCTTGATTTTTATTAACGCTGTAAGATAACTATTTACCCATTTTACCACAAAAATATAATTGATGCTTATAACATGGTATAAAATATTTCAAATTCGACTTGGAAAATGTCTAATATCGTATCATGAACCATTTCCCGTCATCTTCATGTGACACTTCCCCCGGAACCATTCGTCCAGCTGCTGGTGCGACCAGTATTTTACATCAATGACATGTCCACTCTCTGAGAGGGTCACGAACCCCTGGTGTTTGTTGCTGGGGGTTCCCTACTAGTTCAGGCAGCCAGAAGGTGCATGCGTACTTATTTCCTCCGTCTTTTTGACATCTTGGTATTCCCCCTTCCTCCTCGTCTGCTTTTCTTTTTGATTGTCTACACCTACGAATTCCGTATCCGATGAAAGCATTTATACAACAAAGGCCTAAGATAACCACAAAGATTAAGACATCTTTTATCACGGATATCTTGGGATCTTCGCTGTTGTGGACAAATGGAATTGACGTCGTTGCGTTCTCGACAACTGAAGTGTTCCATGTGGTCAGTGTTGTAACTGTTGTTGGCGGATCAACAAATGGCGGTTCATGAAAAATGTCATTATTTTTTTGACTGTTTCGCAACCAAGACAAAAGTTCATTCAATCTCGAATCCAATTTTGCATCCATATTCATGATCGTGTTGCGTTTTGTATGTTGTTATGAAGTCACAATTACATAACGTCATAGATAGCATTGTGACGTCAAGGCTGAAGTAAGAATCCGCTAATTCTAGAATGTCTTACCATTTGGCATACCAGTATCGAAAAAGTGCCTTAAAAAAAATTGGTATGAATTTTCTAAAATATTCTCATCATACAAAAATCGGAAGAATTGCAATAACAGCAGTGCGAGTACATTCCACCCTATTAAATTTTTTATTTTCTTAGTGTGTAAAAAAACCCAGTTATAATACGCCTTTTTGAACCGATGGACCTTTATCAAAATTACAAAAAAGTCAAAAGAATCACTTAAGAATAATTAATTTAACTTTGTGATAAAGCGGTGACAAAATCACTGTTTGTATCCGTACTAGAATTAGCCAGAGCCTCTGGATAAGGCCTGTTGACTTGTGAGCTTGTTATTCTCGCAACAATTTGTATTCTCTGTATTCACAGATGATATTATTCCATAATTTGTTCATACTTTTAATTTAATGAAAGGACTATATATGGTTTGAGCCTAAAACGGCCCCCTAAAATAAACATCATCATTTTACAATAATTCTTTGTTTTCTTTGTATATACATTTGAAGTTTATTCATAATTCATAATTTTCATTTTGAATAAAGTGCCTACAATTTAAAAATATGACATCATAAAGTTT